>OZ010614.1:41338184-41353184 GCA_963932145.1 Acanthosepion lycidas
AGAGAAAGAGATGCAATGTCATATAAAGTTAAAGAGAAAGAGATATAGAGAGCTATAAAGTTAGAGAGAGAGTGAGAGAGATAGGGAGAGAGGTGGTGTGCAGTTATAGGCAACAGAGTGTTACGTGTGCAGATCGATTAAAATCACAGTGTTTCAACGCTAATGTCACCTTACAACGTGCGCCGAAAACTTCTCTTCGCCATTTCTTCTTCTTCCGTCGCCTGACGCCTTCTACACGTTGGGCCTATCGATTAATTAATATCTGTGTCTGAATGTCAAATATTGTAAAAAGGAAAAATCGTTTTTGAAAATCAAATAACAGTGCTGGAACGAGACACAAATGGGGATGTTTTGTGCATTTTCATAGCTAAGGAGTTAGTAGATAGATAGATAGATAGATAGATAGATAGATAGATAGATAGATAGATAGATAGATAGATATGAACAGAATGAAATAGATAATGAACAGTATGAGGAAAGATAGATATGAACATACGGCAACACATAGATATGAACAAATAGATAGATAGATAGATAGATAGATAGATAGATAGAGAAGAGACTGAGATAGATAGATAGATAGATAGATAGATAGATAGATAGATAGATAGATAGATAGAGAAGAGACTGAGATAGATAGATAGATAGATAGATAGATGAGAGACTGAGATAGATAGATAGATAGATAGATAGATAGATAGATAGATAGATAGATAGATAGATGAGAGACTGAGATAGATAGATAGATAGATAGATAGATAGATAGATAGATAGATAGATAGATAGATCATGAAAAGACGGAAATAGATTACTAAGAACAAATAGATAGATAGAGGGAGAGAGAGAGTTAATGATGCATTATTTTTCCACACATTTTTTATTACAGGGATGCGTTGTGATCCCATAAAATAATCATATCAAAGCTAAAAAGAAAAGAAATGTTTATTTAAAACTGCGTATACCTCAAGTCTAAAAACACTCGTAGGAAGATTTTTTTTTTCTTTCGTTCTTTGATTCCGTTGGGGGTGAATTTCGAAAAAAAAAAAAAAAAAAGAATTCGAAAAATAGAGACATATGGAGAGTGTGGCGGCGGTGGGCGGGGGTTGGGAAGAAAAGAGAGAAAGGAAAAAAGAGAAAGAAAGAAAAGTGGCGGGGTTATGGACGGCAATGGAAGTGGCGGAGCGCAGAGGTGGCGGTGGTGGTGGTGTTGGTGGTGGTGGCTGTGTCGAAGTGGCGGGGGGGGGAAGCTCACTTGCGTTTGCGTGAAAATGCAATATTAAATTAGATGGAGGCAAAATTGAATTCGTGTGAACGCGAGTGCACGTGACGCACCTGTCTCTTCATAGACTACTTTAACTGAGAAAATTGGGGGGGAAAAAAAAAAAGGAAGCGAAGAATGGTAAATGATAAACTCTTCTGTCAATAAAGTTTCAATGAAACCATTTCAAGAGGTTTCCTTTTCAGTATCGTAACCACTTAACAACCATTTTTTTTTTTTTATTTTTTTTTTATTTCATTTGATTTCTGGTTTATACTCATTTCTATCCGGGTCCCAACCAGCGATCTAAGACCATAAATTAGAGCTATTTTGAAAAAAATAAATAAATAAATAAATAGGGATCACACATATACATTTATTATTATTATTATTATTTTTATTTTCTTTGATTTCTGGCGTTTACACATTTCTTTCCGTGTCCCGCCCAGGGACCTAAGGTTAGAAATGGCATCATGACACTTTCCACTGATAAAATAAATAAAAAAATACATAGATAAAGCCCTTCGTAGAGTGTGGGCTGTATTTGTCAGAACAATTTTTTGTATCTCCTTGAGGCATGGACTTCCATGACTCCCTTCAATTAGTCTACTGCAATCTTTTCCAACCAGTCCCTAGGGCTCCAACTACAACAGGGATTGTTGATGTTCCCATATGACACATTTTTGAGATTTCTATTTCAAGGTCCTTGTATTTTGACAGCTTTTTGAATATCTTCAAAGATACATTGCAGTCTGCAGGGACTGCCATATGAATAAGGCGGCACCGTTTTTGTTTGTGGTCTTTAATAACAATATCTGGGCGGTTGGCCTTGATTGTTCTGTCAGTGTTTATTGTGTAGTCCCATAGAATTGTAACAGGTCCTATCTCCGTAACCGGGTCTGGGTGGTGTTCATACCAGTTTCTTTCAGTTTCCTTCCCGTAGAAGTTGCAGATTTTCCAGTGCAGATATTGGCCCGCTCTGTCATGCCGGGTTTTATATTCAGTGGGTGCCAACATCGTGCAACCTGATACAAGATGATCAATCGTTTCTGAATATTTATCACAGAATTTGCATTTTGGGCTGACACAATATTTTAGTATATGTGCTTGATAATTCCTAGTTAGCAAGCATTGGTCCTATGCAGCAAGGATAAAACCTTCAGTTTCAGCTTTCAACCCTGCACTGCGTAGCCACTGATGGGTATGGGTTTTGTCTACATCAGCTTGTTTGGTACGGGCAGAGTATTGGCCATGAAGCGGTTTATCTTGCCATCGCTTCTGTATCTGGTCGGTTGCATTCGTCTTTGCTGTCTTTTTTAAGTATTTTGCAATTTCAGCCGGTGTAGTGTGCTGTACTTGCATCTCTACGCCCATTTGAAACTCCTTATTATTATTATTATTATTATTATTATTATTATTATTATTATTATTATTATTATTGCCTTTGATTTCTCTTGCATATTCATTTCCTTCCGGGTCCTAACCAGAGATTTAAGATGACATAATGAGCAAATTTTTAAAAATAAATAAATAGAAATCACACATATACAATTATTATTATTATTATTATTACTATTTTCTTGGGTTTCTGTTGTATACACATTTCCTTCCGGGCCCCAACTAGAGACCTAAGCTCAAAAATGGCTTCAGAACATTTTCCACTGATTATCAATTTTTGGTATTTCTTTAAGGCATGGGCTTCCAGGAACCTATTCAATGAGTTTGTTGGAATTTTTTCCAATCAACTATAACTGGAATTATTGATGTCCTCATGTTTTGAGATTTCCACTTCAAGATCCTTGTATTTTATTATTATCATTATTTGTGTATGTTATGTTTCCTGCTTTGTATCCTGTAGAGTCGGGTCTAAACTATGGTCCTTGGGCCCTATAGGAGAATTGTCATTTAAGTGATAGCACTTTTCTTAGTATATAGGATGTTCCTAGTAGAGCGATCTTCTGGGCAACTTGTATGCTGATGTTACCTGGGACAGTGTTAGTAAAATTGTCCATTCCTTTTCTCACGCGGCCCAGTGCTCCGATTACTATTGGTACGACAGTCTCAGTCTTCATTCCCCACATCCTGTTAATCTCGATGTCCAGGTCCTTGTATTTGGACAGTGTCTCGATAATTTTCACGGAGGTGTTTCAGATGTCACTGCTATGTCAATAAGCATACACTTCCTGAATTTCTTGTTTTTTTATGATAATATCAGGTCTTTTGGCTTTTATTTCCCTGTCAGTTTAAATTGGCATGTCCCAGAGGAGGATAATTAGATATTTATTTTGGATAACTGTGTCTGGTTGGTGCTCATACCATCTCTCAGTGGTTTCGATTTTGTGCTTCTTGCATATCTTCCAGTGCACATATGTCGCTACCTTGTTATGTCTCTGGGTATATTCATTTTTTTGCTTGCTCCGTACATCTTGAAATGATATGGTCGACAGTATCATCATATTTTCATATTATTATTATTATTATTATTATTATTATTATTATACGTGGTCTGAAAGATTTCCAAAAGAGTGAAGAAAAGATGAAAATAACTAAAAGAGGAAGGACAAGAAAAAAAAACAGAAAACGACTCACGCCTAACCTTTTTTTTATTTATTTTTTTATTTTTTATTTATTTATTTTTTTTTTTTTTTTGTTCCGTTTTAGTCCTTAAACATCGAATCGAAGCATTTATCTAAGATGACTTCTGCTTCCAGTTACGGTTTTGACAAAGAACGGCCTGGATGTGAATTCTGCTTCTACTTGCCTTGCGTTTAAAAACGGATCGAACTGAAGTGGCATTTCGCGGGAAAAAACGCAAGTCGGTGTCGAAGAAACTCGCCAAGAGTGTGGGGGCGGGGGTAGGGGGAGTCGCCTTGTGTGCGCAGTTAGAATTTAAATAGGCTTGTTAAAGGTCGAGCGTCATCCCCTAATGTAGCAACCATGCGACAGGACGTCCAGCTTCAAGATTCTTCTTCCCGTCCTAAATTCAGCTGCCGATTTTTGCTCGGGTGCTAAAGCTGGAGCTTTACCCCGCTATGCCAGCATGAATGTCCTTAGGGGTTAAACCCTTTTATTCTGCAGTTACTTGATAAGCCCTCGATGCCAAACTTTGTTCATTTTCAAGAGAAATCGCTACTACTTACCTTTGAAGTCTTCTTTGAAAAGTCAGATGTCAGTTTACCTGGAAATAAACAATGCAGTTATTAATAAGAAGAGCTGAAATTAATGCATGCAAAATTTCACAGCTCAAGCATCACTCCTTCATAGTCAGCCTAGGGACATTTCAGCCAACCCTCGTACCTGAAAAGAAACAATGCAGTTATTAATAAGAAGAGTTGAAATGAATGCATGCAATATTTCACAGGTCTAGCATCATTCCTTCATAGTCAGCCTATGAACTTTTCAGCCCACCCTCATCATCATCGTCATCTGTCGCATGAGCGAGCCTATTATTAGGGTAACTGCGAATCTGAACACCTGACCAGTTCTAAGTCTTGGTGAAGGATCTTTCAATACACTGAGGAATGTTTTCAGCCCATTTTTCTCTCTATCTGCCTTTTTTTTTTTTTCAACTCCAAGATGGTACCTTACGGGACGACAGTGGAAATACTGTTTTCTCCCTGTGACGTCTTCATCCCATTTGAAGTTTCTCTTCTTAGTTAACATGACGTCCTCTAACGGGCCTGCTTCTTGTCTGACGATGCCTTGAATGGATCTCATTTCTAATGCTTGGATTCTTCGCTGCAATTCTACTGTTAATATCCAATATTCGCAGACGTACAGAGACAGTGAGAAGGCCGATGCACACGCAACAGTTTGATTTTTGATTTCAGGCTGATGTTCTTGTCTTTGCAAATGGTTCTTGATTTTATGACAGCTAACATTTTTTGGACTACTCTTAAAAATGATGTCTATTTTGGAGCCACGCCCCTTCATTGATAATCGAACCAGAATATTTGAATTGGCTCACAACTTTAAGTTCCTGAACACCGACCGTTATCTTGATTGAAAGCTTTTATAGAAGATATTTATGCTATTGTTTTTGCCTGTGTGTTCAGTATCGTTATTAATTACTTACGAAAGAAAGAGTCTAATCTGGTGATCGATGAGGTGGTTAGGAAAACCATTGTTATCTAGTGTCTATTTTGTATTGTTGGGTTCTTTAAGGAAAAGTAGACGAGAGGATGAAATTTTGGCATTAATTCCAATTCTATATTTGAAGAATATTTAATTCAGGTTCTTCACCAAAGTTGCTGGACTATCTATGTTATTCCACGTCATCTGTCTCAGCACCGGGTGTGGTTTTATGGTAACAGATCACCTGACCTGCTTCCTCAATAAGTCTCCGCTGTGTACTAATGTCTAAATCTCGTTGAAGGATCCTCCAAGCACTGAGTAACGTTGTCAGTTCATTTTCTCTCTATCTGCCTTTTTTTTTAAACAAAACAAAACCAAACCTAACTGGGAACCATAGTGGACGACAGTAGAAAGATTGTTTTTTTGTTTTTTTTTCGGCATTTGAACTCTCTTCTTGGTGGTCTTTAGTTCTTATTTGACGGTGTTTCTCGGCTGGGATACGGTCTACATAGTCGATGGCTTGGATTGATCTGTAGCGTCTCATTTCTAATGCTTGGATTCTTCGACGCAATTCTGCTGTTAATGTCCAAGATTCGCAGGCCTACAAAGACGGTGAGAATTTTCTGTCTTCTTAATTCTTGTTCTTTTATCGTCCTCTCTCCCTAACAGTAGTTTTTCTCACATTCTCTAACACTCAGTAAGCTATTGCGTCGTAGTGGCTTTATTGCCTTGCTTGGAGTGAAATGGTTAAAAAAAAAGAAAAAAAAGATTAAAACAGCAGCCATCCACGTTTCATGTCTCAATTGTTGGGTTTTGAACAAAATTGTATTTTTCTTCTTTGCTTCAATTTTAGCTATAATTAAAATAAAAAAAGACTTTATTTTATAATAAAGACATGTTTAGATTTTTCAAACATCATCATCATCATCATCATCTCTTTTCCCAAATCATCATCATCATCACCATCCCCACCATCACCAAAACCACCATCATCATCATCATCATCTCTTTTCCCAAATCATCATCACCATCACCATCCCCACCATCACCATCACCACCACCACCATCATCATCATCATCATAATCTCTTTTCCCAAATCATCATCATCATCACCATCCCCACCATCACCATCACCACCACCACCATCATCATCATCATCATAATCTCTTTTCCCAAATCATCATCATCATCACCATCATCACCATCACCATCATCATCACCATCATCAAAATCATCACCATCATCACCATTATCATCTCTTTTCCCAAATTATCATCATCACCATCATCATCATCATCATCACCACCATCATCACCATTATCATCTCTTTTCCCAAATCACCATCATCATCATCATCATCATCATCTCTTTTCTTAAATCATCGTCATTATCATCACCATCACCCCCATCATCATCATCATCATCATCATCATCATCACCACCTGTCGCATGACCCGGAGTGGTCGTAAGGTTGCTACGCAGCTGAGCACCTGACCAGCTCCTTCCATAAGTCTCCGCTGTGTGCCAATGACTGTGAGTCTCTGTGAAGGATCTTCCAGTACACTGAGTAACGTTGTCAACCTTTTTTTACTCTCTATCTGCCTCTTTTAAAAAAAACAACAAAAAACAAAGATGGTAACTTACATGACGACAGCGGAAGGATTGTTTTTTCTCTGTATGACGGGTCTATCCCATTTGAACGTTCTCTTCTTGGTGGACACGGGCCTGCTTCTTGTCTGACGGTGTTTCTGGCCTGCCTCGTTTGTGATGCAGTCTACGGTCTACATAGACGATGCCTTGGATGGATCTGTAGCGTCTCATTTCTAATGCTTGGATTCTTCGCTGCAATTCTGCTGTTAATGTCCAAGACTTGCAGACGAAAAGAAAGACTGAAGGTAAAAACACGCGACAGTCTAATCATTAAATACAACGGTAAGACTATGAGAACAAGACGCCCCACAAAAGGGGAGCACCTATCGATTTCAGAAACAACACGACACTCCGAAAAGAAATCAATATATTAGGAGATATAATATGGCGAAATTAATTTTGATTTTAAAATATCACTAAAAAAAGAAAATAATTGTAAAAAGACGAGAATATTTATTTTTAAAAAATCTCACTGTGCCATGATTCCTCAAGGACAAGTGGCACAGTGGATAAAGGTGTTGGTTAAATCCAATGATAGAACCCAAAGAGTGTGAGTTCAATACACGTTTAAGGCAGTGGAGAACTTTCAGAGGGAAAATTAACAGGAGATAACTGATAACTGACATCCATTAAATATGGCAAGTGGAACTAGAACAATCTACCCCAGTTAGCGAATTAAAGGGTTCAGTTCGACATTCCAACCATCTGAAGAAGGCCGGAGCGTACAACGAGGGGCGAAACGTTGTAATAAATATGGCGACAAAGATGAGGACAATAGTCCGAATAATGTAAATAGTGTACATAATACCTCATCTCAGAAATATAGACAGATACTGAAAGGCCGAAACGTTGTGATAAATATGGCGACAAAGATGAGGACAATAGTCCGAATAATGTAAATAGTGTACATAATACCTCATCTCAGAAATATAGACAGATACTGAAAGGCCGAAACGTTGTGATAAATATGGCGACAAAGATGAGGACAATAGTCCGAATAATGTAAATAGTGTACGTAATACCTCATCTCAGAAATATAGACATATATTAAAGCTTCTCAAAGAAATATTTCCGTTGTCTTTTATCAAATATGCAATTTTTTAAAATCGAGTTCACCCCAAGCAAGGCAATAAAGCCACTAAGACATAAGGAGTTAATGGTTGTGGAAGAATTAGAAAACACAAACATTACTAAGGCGTAGGAAGAAAAGAAAAGTAGTCAAGAAGACAGTAGATAGCGATTGGCTACATTTACATTCTTGCAACCGGAAGGGAGTTCTGCAAACGAAATAGTGTGCCAGAACAGAGATGAAGCGGGATATCAAAGCGACAAACCTTACTAAAAGCGACAAAGGACATATGTGAACGATGGTCTGAAAGTAAGGCTTTTTATCTATTCCCATAGAATCACCAAAAACTGTGCTCATATACCTTGTTTCGTCTCCATAAATGTTCACCAAATACCGATGACTTTCACGAAGTACAATTTTTTCCCGCCTGGGCAATCCACCGACAGGCCTAAACTGCGTGCGCAACTTCATGTCAGACGGTATTTTACTAGAGAGCCAACAAGACAAGGCCAAACAAATTACTAGGGATAAAAGTTACGAAAGAAATGGCCAAAAAGGATATTTCTGGAAAATATCTATTTTAAATTCATACAAAACAGTAAATTAATTTCACTTCTTGGTCGATATCGCATTAATAGTAGATCAATAAAATTAAACATTTATTTTTACTGTCCATAGTCTGGGTTAAACCAAAATTAGATCTGATCAAGTCTCCTATTCATTATATATATATATATATATATATATATATATATATATATATATATATATATATATATATATATGAATGTATGTATGTATGTATGTATGTATGTATTGGAGCGTGTACGTGTGTGATAAAATAAAAAACAAATAATAGTAAACGTTTATCAGAGAGGTTTATAAGATATGGAGAGAATTCTGTTGTCCTTTTGAAGAAGGTTCAATGTTTAGACAAGATGAGCTGGGATCAAATGGAGATCATATATGGATCGGAATCCGACAGAATGATAAGATAAAGAACAAATAGGAAACGTTTATCAAGCTAACATGTTTCACTTTTATTAAAGCTTCATCAGAGAATGAGATATGGAGAGAATGCTGTTGTCCTTTTGAAGTAGTTTCGATGTTCAGACAAGATGAGCTGGGATCAAATGGAGATCATATATGGATCAGAATCCGACAGAATGATAAGATAAAGAACAAATAGGAAACGTTTATCAAGCTAACATGTTTCACTTTTATTAAAGCTTCATCAGAGAATGAGATATGGAGAGAATTCTGTTGTCCTTTTGAAGTAGTTTCGATGTTCAGACAAGATGAGCTGGGATCAAATGGAGATCATATATGGATCGGAATCAGACAGAAGGATAAGATAAAGAACAAATAGGAAACGTTTATCAATCTAACATGTTTCACTTTTATTAAAGCTTCATCAGAGAATGAGATATGGAGAGAATTCTGTTGTCCTTTTGAAGAAGGTTCAATGTTCAGACAAGATGAGCTGGGATCAAATGGAGATCATATATGGATCAGAATCCGACAGAATGATAAGATAAAGAACAAATAGGAAACGTTTATCAAGCTAACATGTTTCACTTTTATTAAAGCTTCATCAGAGAATGAGATATGGAGAGAATTCTGTTGTCCTTTTGAAGTAGTTTCGATGTTCAGACAAGATGAGCTGGGGTCAAATGGAGATCAAATATGGATCGGAATCCGACAGAATGATAAGATAAAGAACAAATAGGAAACGTTTATCAAGCTAACATGTTTCACTTTTATTAAAGCTTCATCAGAGAATGAGATATGGAGAGAATTCTGTTGTCCTTTTGAAGTAGTTTCGATGTTCAGACAAGATGAGCTGGGATCAAATGGAGATCATATATGGATCAGAATCCGACAGAATGATAAGATAAAGAACAAATAGGAAACGTTTATCAATCTAACATGTTTCACTTTTATTAAAGCTTCATCAGAGAATGAGAGATGGAGAGAATTCTGTTGTCCTTTTGAAGAAGGTTCAATGTTCAGACAAGATGAGCTGGGATCAAATGGAGATCATATATGGATCAGAATCCGACAGAATGATAAGATAAAGAACAAATAGGAAACGTTTATCAATCTAACATGTTTCACTTTTATTAAAGCTTCATCAGAGAATGAGATATGGAGAGAATTCTGTTGTCCTTTTGAAGTAGTTTCGAAGTTCAGACAAGATGAGCTGGGATCAAATGGAGATCATATATGGATCAGAATCCGACAGAATGATAAGATAAAGAACAAATAGGAAACGTTTATCAATCTAACATGTTTCACTTTTATTAAAGCTTCATCAGAGAATGAGATATGGAGAGAATGCTGTTGTCCTTTTGAAGTAGTTTCAATGTCCAGACAAGATGAGCTGGGATCAAATGGAGATCATATATGGATCGGAATCAGACAGAAGGATAAGATAAAGAACAAATAGGAAACGTTTATCAATCTAACATGTTTCACTTTTATTAAAGCTTCATCAGAGAATGAGATATGGAGAGAATTCTGTTGTCCTTTTGAAGAAGGTTCAATGTTCAGACAAGATGAGCTGGGATCAAATGGAGATCATATATGGATCAGAATCCGACAGAATGATAAGATAAAGAACAAATAGGAAACGTTTATCAAGCTAACATGTTTCACTTTTATTAAAGCTTCATCAGAGAATGAGATATGGAGAGAATTCTGTTGTCCTTTTGAAGTAGTTTCGATGTTCAGACAAGATGAGCTGGGGTCAAATGGAGATCAAATATGGATCGGAATCCGACAGAATGATAAGATAAAGAACAAATAGGAAACGTTTATCAAGCTAACATGTTTCACTTTTATTAAAGCTTCATCAGAGAATGAGATATGGAGAGAATTCTGTTGTCCTTTTGAAGTAGTTTCGATGTTCAGACAAGATGAGCTGGGATCAAATGGAGATCATATATGGATCAGAATCCGACAGAATGATAAGATAAAGAACAAATAGGAAACGTTTATCAATCTAACATGTTTCACTTTTATTAAAGCTTCATCAGAGAATGAGAGATGGAGAGAATTCTGTTGTCCTTTTGAAGTAGTTTCAATGTTCAGACAAGATGAGCTGAGATCAAATGGAGAGCATATATGGATCGGAATCCGACAGAATGATAAGATAAAGAACAAATAGGAAACGTTTATCAAGCTAACATGTTTCACTTTTATTAAAGCTTCATCAGAGAATGAGATATGGAGAGAATGCTGTTGTCCTTTTGAAGTAGTTTCGATATTCTGACAAGATGAGCTGGGATCAAATGGAGATCATATATGGATCAGAATCCGACAGAATGATAAGATAAAGAACAAATAGGAAACGTTTATCAATCTAACATGTTTCACTTTTATTAAAGCTTCATCAGAGAATGAGATATGGAGAGAATTCTGTTGTCCTTTTGAAGTAGTTTCGATGTTCAGACAAGATGAGCTGGGATCAAATGGAGATCATATATGGATCGGAATCCGACAGAAGGATAAGATAAAGAACAAATAGGAAACGTTTATCAATCTAACATGTTTCACTTTTATTAAAGCTTCATCAGAGAATGAGAGATGGAGAGAATTCTGTTGTCCTTTTGAAGTAGTTTCGATGTTCAGACAAGATGAGCTGGGATCAAATGGAGATCATATATGGATCAGAATCCGACAGAATGATAAGATAAAGAACAAATAGGAAACGTTTATCAATCTAACATGTTTCACTTTTATTAAAGCTTCATCAGAGAATGAGATATGGAGAGAATTCTGTTGTCCTTTTGAAGTAGTTTCGATGTTCAGACAAGATGAGCTGGGATCAAATGGAGATCATATATGGATCGGAATCCGACAGAATGATAAGATAAAGAACAAATAGGAAACGTTTATCAAGCTAACATGTTTCACTTTTATTAAAGCTTCATCAGAGAATGAGATATGGAGAGAATTCTGTTGTCCTTTTGAAGTAGTTTCGATGTTCAGACAAGATGAGCTGGGATCAAATGGAGATCATATATGGATCGTAATCCGACAGAATGATAAGATAAAGAACAAATAGGAAACGTTTATCAAGCTAACATGTTTCACTTTTATTAAAGCTTCATCAGAGAATGAGATATGGAGAGAATGCTGTTGTCCTTTTGAAGTAGTTTCGATATTCTGACAAGATGAGCTGGGATCAAATGGAGATCATATATGGATCAGAATCCGACAGAATGATAAGATAAAGAACAAATAGGAAACGTTTATCAATCTAACATGTTTCACTTTTATTAAAGCTTCATCAGAGAATGAGATATGGAGAGAATTCTGTTGTCCTTTTGAAGTAGTTTCGATGTTCAGACAAGATGAGCTGGGATCAAATGGAGATCATATATGGATCGGAATCCGACAGAAGGATAAGATAAAGAACAAATAGGAAACGTTTATCAATCTAACATGTTTCACTTTTATTAAAGCTTCATCAGAGAATGAGAGATGGAGAGAATTCTGTTGTCCTTTTGAAGTAGTTTCGATGTTCAGACAAGATGAGCTGGGATCAAATGGAGATCATATATGGATCAGAATCCGACAGAATGATAAGATAAAGAACAAATAGGAAACGTTTATCAATCTAACATGTTTCACTTTTATTAAAGCTTCATCAGAGAATGAGATATGGAGAGAATGCTGTTGTCCTTTTGAAGTAGTTTCGATGTTCAGACAAGATGAGCTGGGATCAAATGGAGATCATATATGGATCGGAATCCGACAGAATGATAAGATAAAGAACAAATAGGAAACGTTTATCAAGCTAACATGTTTCACTTTTATTAAAGCTTCACCAGAGAATGAGATATGGAGAGAATTCTGTTGTCCTTTTGAAGTAGTTTCGATGTTCAGACAAGATGAGCTGGGATCAAATGGAGATCATATATGGATCAGAATCCGACAGAATGATAAGATAAAGAACAAATAGGAAACGTTTATCAATCTGACGTGTTTCACTTTTATTAAAGCTTCATCAGAGAATGAGATATGGAGAGAATTCTGTTGTCCTTTTGAAGTAGTTTCGATGTTCAGACAAGATGAGCTGGGATCTAATGGAGATCATATATGGATCGGAATCCGACAGAATGATAAGATAAAGAACAAATAGGAAACGTTTATCAAGCTAACATGTTTCACTTTTATTAAAGCTTCATCAGAGAATGAGATATGGAGAGAATTCTGTTGTCCTTTTGAAGTAGTTTCGATGTTCAGACAAGATGAGCTGGGATCAAATGGAGATCATATATGGATCAGAATCCGACAGAATGATAAGATAAAGAACAAATAGGAAACGTTTATCAAGCTAACATGTTTCACTTTTATTAAAGCTTCATCAGAGAATGAGATATGGAGAGAATTCTGTTGTCCTTTTGAAGTAGTTTCGATGTTCAGACAAGATGAGCTGGGATCAAATGGAGATCATATATGGATCGGAATCCGACAGAATGATAAGATAAAGAACAAATAGGAAACGTTTATCAATCTAACATGTTTCACTTTTATTAAAGCTTCATCAGAGAATGAGATATGGAGAGAATTTTGTTGTCCTTTTGAAGTAGTTTCGATGTTCAGACAAGATGAGCTGGGATCAAATGGAGATCATATATGGATCAGAATCCGACAGAATGATAAGATAAAGAACAAATAGGAAACGTTTATCAAGCTAACATGTTTCACTTTTATTAAAGCTTCATCAGAGAATGAGATATGGAGAGTATGCCGTTGTCCTTTTGAAGTAGTTTCGATATTCTGACAAGATGAGCTGGGATCAAATGGAGATCATATATGGATCGGAATCAGACAGAAGGATAAGATAAAGAACAAATAGGAAACATTTATCAATCTAACATGTTTCACTTTTATTAAAGCTTCATCAGAGAATGAGAGATGGAGAGAATTCTGTTGTCCTTTTGAAGTAGTTTCAATGTTCAGACAAGATGAGCTGGGATCTAATGGAGATCATATATGGATCAGAATCCGACAGAATGATAAGATAAAGAACAAATAGGAAACGTTTATCAAGCTAACATGTTTCACTTTTATTAAAGCTTCATCAGAGAATGAGATATGGAGAGAATTCTGTTGTCCTTTTGAAGTAGTTTCGATGTTCAGACAAGATGAGCTGGGATCAAATGGAGATCATATATGGATCGGAATCCGACAGAATGATAAGATAAAGAACAAATAGGAAACGTTTATCAATCTAACATGTTTCACTTTTATTAAAGCTTCATCAGAGAATGAGATATGGAGAGAATTTTGTTGTCCTTTTGAAGTAGTTTCGATGTTCAGACAAGATGAGCTGGGATCAAATGGAGATCATATATGGATCGGAATCAGACAGAAGGATAAGATAAAGAACAAATAGGAAACATTTATCAATCTAACATGTTTCACTTTTATTAAAGCTTCATCAGAGAATGAGAGATGGAGAGAATTCTGTTGTCCTTTTGAAGTAGTTTCAATGTTCAGACAAGATGAGCTGGGATCTAATGGAGATCATATATGGATCAGAATCCGACAGAATGATAAGATAAAGAACAAATAGGAAAAGGTTTATCGTCTGGATAGGCATGTAGTAGTGTGACCAAGTTAAATATCTATGAGTTTGCTTTGATCAGACACACATCTCCTTAAGGGGAATTTGAATTCGTAAATAATATTCGGTCTTTGCAGTTTTGATTTTTCGAGGATAAGCCTTCCTGTTTTAAATTTTTTGTAATAGATAATTTAATTTTTTTGTTCGGGTCAACTGGGGCAACGTGTTTCTTTATGATATTTCTAAGTGAAGATTCATCTCGTTTATAATTAATGTGTATTTGGCTTTTATAGAAGATTTTTATGCTATTGTTTTTGCCTCTGTAATCAGTATCGTTGTATGTAACGGACTTTGAGGACAGAAGCCAG
>OZ010614.1:41355684-41415684 GCA_963932145.1 Acanthosepion lycidas
CAAGCTTTCGTCTGTTCCTACAGACATCCTCAGGTATGAAATATTGTGTTCTTGTTTATACTCTCAGTAATAAGTGGACAAACGAAAACAAGTTTGTAATCCGAAAAATGCTATGAGAAATGTGTGTTATAGTTTTGGAACGTGCATATTGTTTTATGTATGAATAATTCAGGAATTTGTAAATTAATTGCACCTTTATTGAAATATATATATATATATATATATATATATATATATATATATATGAAAAATTTCTCAGAGTTAACCTGTAGAAAAAGACAATATTTATAAATATCATTTCAATGATAATATTATTAAGCTTATCAGACAATATGAAAGGAACTTACTTAAAATAAATAGACAAAACTTGTCTATATTATTTAATGAAACATGCATTAATGAACAAATTGCTGCCTAAATATACACACACACACACACACATATATATATATATATATATATATATATATATATATATATTAAGGAAATCTGCGATAAAGTGGAAAATGTTTTCGTATGATGCGTTTCGTTCTTGAGGACTTCATCAGACTGAAGGAATCTTTAACGTTAATTATATTACACAGGCGCATGTAGGAGAGGGGACGCTGAGAATTTTAAATTTAAATTCTTTTTTAAATATATGTTTGAAGTATATAGACTAGTCGGTGTCATTTATTAACTTTTTGTTTTGTTTCCATTACTTTTGTTGCTAAATAACACATTTTGACAACAGAAGATATGCCAACTACTTTGAAACTCTGTAAGAAACTGTCCGTAGCAGTGAGTGATCTAGCGATTAAAGCACTTTCTAAGCAATTTCGTCTTAGCAAATTGCTTTCTCCTTTAATTCAAATAGCATTTTTTAAATAAAAATTGTGGTCAATCTCTTTACAATGTGCAAGAAATGCATTTAATGTGTTGTTTTGTCAAAGATCCTTTTCGTTCTTATAATCATTTATCTAAATTGCTTGAAGTTTCTCCAATGCATTCCCTGTGGCAATCATTACAGGTGGTAGATTAAATTCCACTTTCAAGTTTTGGCTAATTATTTTCCTTTGTATTAATTAAATCATTTACCGTTTCCACGGTGGCGTAATGGATAGCGGCTTGGACTGAAGAATCAGGAAGCCGAGTTCGAATTCCAAGGAAATCCATTAGATTACGTGTCAATATCCTCTTTTTCTCCCCCACTAGCAATGGGTAAATAGCAGGACAGACCGAGTTCTATAGCCTTGGATGGCATCTGGTCTACCGCCGAAAGATATGGCAACCCGATGCGGGAAAAAAATCTGCCTTGTCAGTCATGTATCGAAAGATACATGATCGCCTAAGCGTGTATCACGCATGGCACATAAATGAATGAATCTTTTATTTAACTTCTTTGATGTTTCTCCGATATATTCCTTGTAGCAATCATTACAGGTGGTAGAGTAAATTTCTCCTTCAAGTTTTAGCTAATCATTTTCCTATGTATTAATTAAATCTTTTACCGTTTTCACGGCGGAGTAATGGATAGCGGCTCGGATGGAGGAATCGGAGAGCGGAGTTCGAATTACGTGCAAATACCCTTGGGAAAGGTATGAATCCGCTTCTTGTCCACTCGGCTATGAGTAAATAGTAGGGCTGACTGGATTATATAGCCTTGGATGGGAATTGGTCTATCGTAGAAAAAAATGGCAACCTACTGCGGGAAAAAATCTTCCTCTCAGTCATGTATGGAAAGATACATGATCGTCTAAGCGTGTATCACGTGTGACACATAGATGAAAGAAGAAAGCCGTGCCCTCTCGCAGAGTTTGAACACGTCAACCTCCTTAGCTGGAGAAGCCGTTGTTAGATACATTATGCTTTTAAGCGACTCGACAAAGAAAGGCGACACCATCATGCTTTTAAGCAACTCGACCAAGAAAGTCCTCATCGTCATGCTTTTAAGCGACTCGACCAAGAAAGGCGTCTCTGTCATGCTTTTAAGTGACTCGACCAAGAAAGGCGTCTCTGTCATGCTTTTAAGCGACTCGACCAAGAAAGTGGTCACCGTCATGCTTTTAAGCGACTCGACCAAGAAAGATGTCACCGTCATGCTTTTAAGCGACTCGACCAAGAAAGGCGTCACCATTATGCTTTTAAGGGACTCGACCAAGAAAGGCGTCACCGTCATGCTTTTAAGCGACTCGACCAAGAAAGTTGTAATATATTTTATGTTAAGCCTAGATAAATTCTTTTCAATTGTAGTTGCTAGATTAAACAATATATTTTGACTCGCTCGGTTTGTCAGGAAGAACCTCTTTTCTAGTTTGAGATATTTTACGACCTTTTTGTTTCGCGTTGAATATTAAATAATTAGACTATTGGAGAAGCTTAAAAGCCTTTTCAATGTATTTTTCGTTTTCGTCTAAATATTGAGGGCGACAATTCTGAGTGAATCAGACAATTACTCTGGATTATATTTTGCGATTATGGTGAGAATATAAATATAAAAGATCATTTTTATTAGTTACTTCACGATGGGCATTTCGTTTCAGGCTATTGTCACTGCGATATAACACGATAGGAAAGGCAAAGTGTTGTTTGTTTCCATTTCATAAGTAAATTCAATCATAGGTTTGACTTTGTTTAGTTCATCTACAAGTGGAAAATGTTTTAATATATGTCTGCTAAATTACCTGAACATTTATTACTTCATTGTCTACCTTACAGAAGACTACTTTGAGAAGCGTAATTTGATAACTATTTTAATACTGTTGTATTAATATTATATATATATATATATATATATATATATATATATATATATATATATATATATTATTATTATTATTATTATTATTATTATTAAAGAAAGAGAGTATGCTTCTCGAAAGGAATAGAATCTATATTAGATTTATAATCTGATAACTGTTTTCCTATGATGTTTTCCTGTGATATATATATATATATGTGTGAGAGAGAAATGTATGAAAGCTTTGGAGAAAGGGGTAACAGAAGAAAGAAGAACAGGAAAGGCCTAAAAGGTGAAGTTTTAATGAAAGGAGTTAAATAACAGTTTAAATGAGTGAGATACAGATAAATAGGAATTATTTTCAGATGTATAACTCACTACCGATTCGCTGACCTAAAATTAAAAAACTGACACCGGAAACGTGTGGATACATTTGTGGTGACACTACGTACAATAAAAAACGATATGATCTAAACTTAAAATCCAGCCAATTCATACTGCCGATGCATATGTGAAAATTTTCTTTCTGCTTTAAATGACTAACATTATGCATACAAGAATAGAGATTAGAGAGAGGGAAAAATCGTGATTACGATTTCAATGTAATAAATTATAACCATGGAATATTTTTGTTTGAACCTTTTATATTATATTCTTACTGTGTCCTGGACATTGAGTTCGACCTGGATACTATCCTCTTAGAAATTTATTTATTTAGATAGATAGATAGATAGATAGATAGATAGATAGATAGATAGATAGATAGATAGATAGATAGATAGATAGATATACAGTGAATACCGGTCCGCATTGAGGAATCGGGGAGCCGAGTTCGAATTCCAGTCGAATCCGTTCCATTCACTTACGTGCCAATACCCTTGGGAAACGTATGAATCCTCTTCTTCTCCCTCCAGCTATGGGTAAATAGCATGACAGACTGGGTTCTATAGCCTTGGATGGCAACTGGTCTAGGAGAAGGACAACTTTGAATTCATAAAACTGTGGATGGTCGTTTGGGGACCTTGTGACACGTAGTGCACCAGGTCTCTGTAATCGGCCCTTCAAAAAGTGTGGATGGTCCTGCATGAAACCTTCATCACTATAATTAAATCATACGTGTTGGAATACTGCGGGAGGGTCCACCCCATATATATATATATATATATATATATATATATATATATATATATATGTTGTTAAATATAATATACAATGAATGTCTATTATGTCTCATCATGTGTCGTTCTAATGTTCGTCTGGTGGTTTTAATTTCAGTTGAAAATAAATACAAAAATTATCCAACGTTTGGATAATTGTTTATTAAGCTAGTCCTTGAACTAAACCTTTCGGCTCACATGAGACGTCTTCAGAGTGGTTTTGATGGTGGACATCTTTGTTTAAACGTCCGTATAAGCAATTTGAATATGGCTTGGCCCAAGGACCAACTTGATAAAAAAAAATCCAAATGTTAGACAATTTTTGTCTTTGCTTTCCCCCGAAATTGAAGCAAACATATGAAATTTAGTACGTGATCAGACATAACAGATATTCATCGTATGGTATATTCAACCAGATATCTTTAAATAATGATCTGCTTCCCCAATACAATATATATATATATATATATATATATATATATATATATATATATATATATATATATATATGTATGTGTGTGTGTATATGTATATATATATATATATATATATATATATATATGTATACATACATACACATACACGCACATATATATATATATATATATATATATATATATATATATATATATATATAATGATTTATTCGCAAATTATAACATAAATATGTTATAAAATCACTACAAAAATAGCCATTTTGTTTCAACACTTATGGTGTCTTATCAAGTGATGGTGTTGAATGTAGAATAAAGGGTTATATATATATATATATATATATATATATATATATATATATATGCATATTTCATTAAAAACGACTGACAAGGTACTGCGGTTAAGTTTTTATTCATTTTTTCCTTGGGTTTTATCATTTTCTTTTCCGTATATTTTGTTCAAATTGTCCAAATATTCTTTCGGTCATGCTTGTAGCCATTGTCAAGGATGATTTTATTTTTACTTTTAAATGAATTTTTGGGTTGTTTTATAAAAAACAATTTTTTTTTAAGTCTCCAGTATTATGGATTGTTTTATTTTCCAAACACGGTCAGCACATTGTGGCCGTCTTCATTGTTGATGCTCTTGAGTGTTGGCTTTTTTTTTTTTGTTTTATTAATAATGGTTCTATTTTTTTGAGCTATTTTTTTAAAACATATGGATGAAGCTATTATATTTGTATTATCAACTAGTAGGTTGCGGATGTAATATAAGACTTACCAAACTCCATCTGCAACATACTCGTTGAAAAAATAAAATCGCAAAAATATTCAAAATTCGCCCTGACTAAATGTTTCACACGATCAAGTGGTCCTTAGCTGGGTCAAAGAAGTGAGGTTATATTCCTGCTTAAACTTAGGTGTTTTTTGTTTTTGTTTTTGAGAGTTATTTTTACATTTCAAAATTCTTTGAGAATAAAGATGATTTTTCCAGATACACTGTTGGTAGCTGAGGAGCGGAGTATTTGCTCGTAAGTAAATTTAACGAACCCCCACTGAAATTTGAACTCGTTTCGCCGACTTCACATTCTAAACCACTATCCCATTAAATAAGCCGGCACTTCCAAGCTGACAGAAACAATACATGGCGAATATAGAATGAGAAAAAAAATCTGTATTTTATTTAAGCATATATAACGATGCACGCACATAACAAGGGATAAATTTTGTAAGAAAAAAAAAAGTGGAGTTACTTTATTTAGTCCAACAGATTCGATAAGAACACAATATTCGAACATGGCGGTCATGAAAAATAGTAATCACGTGACCTTTCTTTTTGAAAGGTTGCCTTAAGTAACATTCCAAGTACTTTCGTTTTAATTTGCTTCTGCGCAGTTTCATTCGCCGTTCGTTTTTGTAGATTTTTATTGTCTTTTAAATTCATTCCTTCAAATTTATCTACGTTTTATTGCTATTTACATCCCTCTTTTCTTTAAGGAAATAAGTTTATGGTCTGCTGCTATTTCGTCGCCATTTTGTTTATTCAATAAATGTTTTATTCTTGGTTTTGCGGGAAATCAAATAACGGTCGTTTCAAGATAGATGCTGGGGTAAATGCTTGACAGGAAGTTGTTATTGCATCTTGTAGGGGAAGGTAAAAACGATAATGAGGCTTGGAAGTATGAGAGTTAGTAAATGAAGGACAAAGAAGGAAGAGATTTAAGGAGGGTGAGCAGGGAGAGATAAAAGACAAGATAAATGGGAAAAGGAAAGCATTGAGAAAATGGAAGGATAAAAGATAGGCATTATGTAAAAGAAAAAAAAATGTAAAAACAAACAAAGAAAGAAATTTCGAACAAAAATATAAAGAAAGGAAAAAGAAAGAAAAAAGAGGAAAGAGAAGATATAAGTATGAAGTGAAGGAAATATCGAGTCGCTAAGAAAGAAAGAAAGAAAGAAAGAAAGAAAGAAAGAAAGAAAGAAAGAAAGAAAGAAAGAAAAGCGATCAGTAAAAAAGAAAGAAAAGTTATTAGAAAGAAAGAAAGAAAGAAAGAAAAAGAAAGAAAGAAAGAAAGAAAGAAAGAAAGAAGGAAATAAAGAAATGAAAATCGAATCAAGAGAAAGGGAGGAAAAATAAAGCTGAAAGAAAGACATATCATATAAATAAAAAAGAAAGAAAGAAAGAAAGAAAGAAATTCCGAACAGAAATATAAAGAAAGGAAAAAGAAAGAAAAAAGAGGAAAGAGAAGATATAAGTATGAAGTGAAGGAAATATCGAGTCGCTAAGAAAGAAAGAAAGAATGAAAGAAAGAAAGGATGAAAGAAAGAAAGAAAGAAAGGGTGAAAGAAAGGGAGAAGAGAAGAGAAGATATAAGAATGAGGTGAAGAAAATATCGTGTCGATAAGAAAGAAAGAAAGAAAGAAAGAAAAGCGATCAGTAAAAAATAAAGAAAAGTTATTAGAAAGAAAGAAAGAAAGAAAGAAAGAAAGAAATGAAAATCGAATCAAGAGAAAGGGAGGAAAAATAAAGCTGAAAGAAAGACATATCATATAAATAGAAAAGAAAGAAAGAAAGAAAGAAAGAAAGAAAAAGATATTAAAAACAACAACAAATAATAAAAAAAAAAAAAACTATTCCAAAACGTTCAAATAACTTTATTTTCCAAGGTGTGCACAACCATAGTAAGAAAACGAACGTCTGTTGCCTTAGCAACTTAGAACGACTACGTTTCGCTCACGTTCAAGTTACGCTGGAAGCCCCAAGTCTCGCTAGATCACCAAACTTATAGGAGTGAGGAGCCTGTTCAGCATTTAGATGAGTGACCACTTAGGAACAGAGTGAATCGTAAGCAACCTGAGGCCTGTGCACGAGACGAAACAAAGCCTAAGTCTTTTGTGTAGGGAGCTCGATCCGGTCGAGCAAAGAAGCTCTCATCACACCAAGTGTTTTGTTTTTGCTTTGCTCTGCAGAAAGATCAGAATGTTTTTGACCTCTCCATTCTACAGCCATCTCCAGGCGCAAAGATAGAAACAAAAAAGAGATCACTTTAAAATGAAGAAAGAAACAATAGCAAGAGGAAAATCGTGGCTGAAATACCAGCGACATAGTTTCACTCGAAACGAAGAGAAACCAGCCATACAAGTAATAGCATTTACTCTCACGTGTATATAGATTTCAGGTTGGTATGGACAACAGAGAAGCAAGGTAGAGGGTTACTTTGTGGAGTTATATTAGCGTAAGAAAGGACAAACGTTAGGAGCAAAGAGCTGAAGCAGACTGTAGATAAAACCGGAAACATAACCCTTAACAAGAAATAAGGAATACAATTCTACACCTGTTCGAAAGACCAAAGAGGGATGTGAATCAGATGATGGCCGAACCTATGTACTCCTATTAAATGCAGAAAATAGTACCCCACCCCGGTGTGAAAATAGAATCGTCCATATGATGTGGGTGGTTACAATGAGTGAAGATATGCTTTCATCGCCATCTTGGTTTTTGTTGTTGTTGTTGTTGTTGTTTTGTTTTTTTTAAAAAAAAAAAAAAAAGACAGTCTTCTCGTTTCTTCCAAATTATATACCGGAAGAAGGCTGGGGAATAGATCGGCTGAAATGCTGTTGATACCAGTAGCATCAACGCATAATAAAAATGAACAAAGACACTATTTTTGTTTGTTTGTTCTTCAAAAAAAAAAAAAATGATTATTTTCGTCTACCGGCCTGAATATTTGAGAAATCTTATTAAACAAAAAACGCGCCCTCTACCAGGGCTCGAACCAGTGTTACCTTTTGCAGAAGAAACCATCATTAGATTCGATTTGCTTTTACCGACAGCTTCTCTACTGCCTTGAAAAGTACGTCGGAGCTGATGACGGTTTTTCCTGCAAATAGAGACGCAAGTTCGAATCCTAACGGATTTCTATAAGATTTCTCAAATATTCAGGACGTTAGAGGAAAACTAAATGCTGTTTAAACAATTAAGCGGAGCGAAAACGCAAATACAGACATCCGCTAAAAACAACGTTTGAAATGATAAAAAAATATATCGGAATAATAAATAAATAGCTGCTTACTTTTTAAGAAGTTACTTTCTTGATGATTCGCAGACGAATTTTAGGAAAACTAAAAAGGCAGAATAGAACTTGGCTTGCTCGGTGACGCCTTTCTTGGTCGAGTCGCTTAAAAGCATGACGGTGACGACTTTCTTGGTCGAGTCGCTTAAAAGCATGACGGTGACGACTTTCTTGGTCGAGTCGCTTAAAAGCATGACGGTGACCACTTTCTTGGTCGAGTCGCTTAAAAGCACGAATGTGACGATTTTCTTGGTCGAGTTGCTTAAAAGCATGATGGTGACGACTTTCTTGGTCGAGTTGCTTAAAAGCATGACGGTGACGACTTTCTTGGTCCAGTCGCTTAAAAGCATGACGGCGACGACTTTCTTGGTCGAGTTGTTTAAAAGCATGACGGTGACGCCTTTCTTGGTCCAGTCGCTTAACTCTAACCTAACTCATTACCTAACTCTCTCTCTCTCTCTCTCTCTCTCTCTATATATATATATATATATATATATATATATATATATATATATATATATATATATATATATATATATATATATTAACTGATTTAAAATATGGTTTCTTCGATACACAGCGAATTTTGGAATAACTTATTTTAATTTTACTGAGATTCAAACGCACGCACAATTCATAATTCTTTGTTTCCAACGATACAGAGAAATCCAATCATTTAGACAGGGGCGGTAGCGTTTTCATTTTTATTAACTATTATTGTATCAATTATGAGTTACGTTCGAAAAAGAGGTTAAGTCTTGGGAGGGTAGGGGTTCATTTTTCAACGAATTTTGACATCCGTTCAACGCATGTCGTCTGTTTTTTGCTTTTTTTATCAACGAGAGAAAGTTTTTAGGCATTTTTTTCCGTTAAATATGTAGTTGTATATTTAAAGATTCTTTCTAAAAGGGGTGTTTGGGTTAGAATGCGTTATATTGAGCGACAATTTTAAAATATAATTTTTACTCTTAATTACTAATAGACTATATTTCTTTTTAAAACAAATAAATGTAATAGAATTACTTAAATTACTTAAAAATTATTATTACATATCCAATATAAGTATGTATATTATCAGCTCCCATTTTTTTATTTTTTTTATTTTATAAATATTATTTAAGGAAAATTTTTGATAATGTCGGCATAGAATAGCTATTTAGTTTATTTGATTCAGTAATTTTTTATTTTTTTGACTTAGTAATATATAGTTTCTCATGTATGCACAAAGAACATAGGTCATTTAATGACCTACATGTTCTAGCTTTTCTTATTAATTTCCATTTTACTTATTAATTTCCATTTTACTGTAGGTGTTTTATTGGTTTCTTTTAAGTGCTTTTATATATATATATATATATATATATATATATATATATATATATATATATATATATACTCGACTCTCCAGTCGAATTCGACGTATGAGGGTCAACCCGATCAGTTCCTAGGAAACCGACAGCCCGACAACAACACATGAGAATTGATTATAGTGGTGAAGGTTTCGTGCAGGACCAGCCACGCTTTTTGAAGGGCCGAATACAGAGACCTGGTGCACTACGTGCCACAAGGTCCCCAAACGACCCTCCACAGGTTTTGAATTCAGAGTTGTCCTTCTCCTAGAAGGACAACTAGACCAGTTGCTATCCTAGACTATAGAACCCAGTTCTGTCCTGCTATTTCCCCATAGCTCGAGGGAGAAGAAGAGGACTCACTTATTAGCACGTAAGTGAATGTAATGGATTCGACTGGAATTCGAACTCGGCTCTCCGATTCCTCAATCCAAGCCGTTATCCAATACTCCACCGCGCCTCCTCAAAATATATACATAAGAGTTCTCATGTTTCAAAACGAGAGCCGAAAACTTCAATATAATTATTGAATTAAAGTACTAAGCTCTGTTCCATCTTCAAGCGAAATTTTTTTGGAATAACTTATTTCTGAAATTTACGTTTTTTATAAGCATATTCATTATTAAAATCAAAATTGTATGGTAACGGCTAGAGCAATTGTTTAAAGAAAAAGGGGCGTAAGGTTTTAATCATTTGTATCAATATCTCAGTTACATTCACAGATGTCAAGTCACGGTAAGGTTGGGGGTGTCTAAATTTAAAGCGGAAGATGTCATCGCCTAGTCTGGTTAAGTGTCTATGGAGATTTATTTATTTTTTTATTTTATTTTTTTTCTGAAAGAATTTTGTGTATGTAAAAACTGTCGTAAATCGCTAACATTTGTTTTTTGACGACTTCATAAAGGGTTATCTTTTTTGTAGGGCATTTAAACTATTTATTAGGAATATGGATTTTAAAAATTATTTTATTGTTTGTTTTTATGGTAATTATTCAATACAAAAATTTGATGATGTCGGAAAAAACCGTTAACTCATGTCTATTGTTTAATATATTTTTATTATTTAGAAACTTAATAATGTGTAGTTTTTCATGTAGGCATAAAGGACATGGGTCATCCCAAATTTTACAAGTTCTAGTTTTGTTTATATATTTCCATTATAATTTTGGTGTTTTATTCATTTCCTTCAAATGCCAAAAATATTTAGATAGAGAAGTCTGATTTCTTTTATTTATATTGTTGAAAGAGCACTTATGCTTCCTCCATCTGGTTTTAAATTCATTCTTCGTAGACCCAATGTATATCATATTAGTATTTGGACTCTCAGTGGATGAGATAGTACATTGGTATACCACAGATTTGACGCAGCATTTATTTTCCAATCAGCAGTCTTCTGGGTTTCTACAATCACATAATTTTTCACTATTTTTGTCTAATTTAAGTGTAGGGTTTTTATTAATACTATTCAGGCATGGGGGTTTGTTCAGGATTTTATTATTGTGTTTTTTTATTATGCTTTCTAGATTTTCAGTGCATCTGTAACTTAATTTTAGGGTGTTTTTATTAAATATTTTACTTAGTCCACTATTGGTAGGAAAGTGTTTTTTAATTAAAGCTAGGAATTTCTGTCCTACGGGTATACCAAATGATTTTTCATTTCCTGTTTGCTTGTTTTTTTCGGGTAGTACAAATGTTTCTATAATTGATGTTAGCATTTTTGTATCCACCATTTTTTAGGGTTGCGTTATAAAAGTTACTGTGTTGTTGGAATATTTCTTTGTTAGCGGAGTTAATGCCGATTCTATTCTCTATTGATGAGGGCATATGTTCAATTATGGAATTATGGATAGAGGGTGGTTTGACTTCGGGTGTATATATAAGGGGTTAGTATTTGTTTTTTTATAAGGTTGGTATGTGTTGTTTGTTAAATCTAGAGTTACGTCGAGGAAGTTTACCCTTTTCAATTTAGTACAGACTGTATATTGAAGTTTTCGGCTCTTGTTTTGAAACATGAGAACTCTTATGTAGCGTGTTAGAATCATATTTTTAAATAAATAATTATATTTCGATACCTGGTGTAGACTGTTCTAGTTCCACGTGCCATGATCGAAATAAAGGGTTCAGTTCGAAATTCCAACCACCTGAAGAAGTACAACGGCCGAAACGTTGTAATAAATATGGCGACAAAGATGAGGACAATAGTCCGCATAATGTAAATAATGTACATAATACCTCATCTCAGAAATATAGACAGATACTGAAAGGCCGAAACTTTGTGATAAATATGGCGACAAAGATGAGGACAATAGTCCGAATAATGTAAATAGTGTACATAATACATCATCTCAGAAATATAGACAGATACTGAAAGGCCGAAACGTTGTAATAAATATGGCGACAAAGATGAGGACAATAGTCCGCATAATGTAAATACTGTACATAATACCTCATCTCAGAAATATAGACAGACCAATAAAGGAGTATTTTAATATAATAACGGAATTTTTCATTAATATGCTTTTGTTTTGTGTTGGATTTCTTTAGATATTTCTACTTTTAATGGGTAGAATTATTTCCTAATTTTAACAACAGATCTAATTATAGAGATAAAAAGACTAGCTTACACATGCCGAAAACAGCCTTTGCAATTGTAAGAATTGCATAATTATGACCGTTATTTTTTGACGAAAGATTGTGCTAAATTTACCTGTGTATTTTTACTTTTCTTGTTTTAAAATACAGAATTATTCCTGACAAGAGGCAACAGAATTAACTGTACGTAAACAACTCACTTTAAAAATTACCTAAATATAACCGCCATGTTTTAATGGGGCTGGTCTTGTTGGTTTTGTTCGTTCCGTTCTAGAAATAGAAAATTAAAAAATAACAAGCGACAATAGGATTAATTGTAGAGAATAAATCCTGGATTACACACTCAGAAAATATGACGAATGCAGTTGACAAATTGTTAAAATATTTCTGTCATATTTGGGATGGTATCGGTCGTGTAAGTTTTCTTTGAATATTTTTTTTTTACATATGTGGATGTCAAAAGCAGACTTCTCACTTACATGCGATAATTAACGAAATAATTGTAGATGTAAAAAAAAAGTCTACGTTCCTCATACAATTATAAAATTACTTAAATCATTTTTGTTCTGGTCCGTTAAATATATATATATATATATATATATATATATATATATATATATATATATATATATATGATAGCACAAAGAATATATAGGAAACATATATATATATACATATATATATATATATATATACGTATATATGTATATATATATGTACATATATGTATATATATTTATACATATGTATATGTATATATATATTTACATATATATGTGTGTATATATATATGTATATATATATATATATATACATATGTATATGTGTATTGTGTATATATATATATACATATATATATCGTGAATTTCAGCAGCAATCCCTCTTTTATGCAAGTTTCGTTGAAAGCCCTTGTAAAACATTCGAACAATTGTTATATTATGTATGTCCTGAAAAAAATTATACGTACACATGAGAAATTTATAGATAGATAGATAGATAGATAGATAGATAGATAGATAGATAGATATGCACACATATACGCGTACATATATATATACACACACACACACACATATATATATATATATATATATATATATATATATATATATATGATGAATACAAATATAAAATTTGTCACTTAGTTGATTGATGTTATATTCAGCAGCTCGACTCTTGAATTTCGTAGACGAACCTTTGTGGAATTGTTCGGTTCACTCTTCAGGAGATATCGGCAATTGTCGGTTGATTTTCTCTTTTTCGTTATTTTTATATACTAAGTGAAAAAAATGATGGGTTTTATATATTGGTCTCAGGTTGATTTTTTTCTTCTTCTTTCTGTGTGTGTGTGTGTGTGTGTGTATGTGAGTGCGTGTTTATATGTACGTGTGTATGCGTGTCTGTGTACGCCTGTGCGGTTATTAGGTTGGTGCAAAAATAATGTCGTTTTCTCACATAGTAACATATGTGAGAAAACGACCTTATTTTTGCACCAACCTAATATTTACTTCTTTTCCTAATTTTCTCCTTTCCTTATACTCTCTCATTATTCCTTTTCTTTCTTTCTCTAATCTTTCGGCTTTAAGTGTCAAATCATCAATTCAGAGACTTGAATAATTACAACGTGAACGGCTACAAATTCCTGAATGGGGAAACAACTTTCTCCTGGCGACCAATTAACAAATTGATAATGGCCGCCGCCATCTTTTGTGTGGGTCTCAAACGTTACCCAAAATGGCGCCTTCATTACTGTCTCTTGATTAGCGCACGAGAATTCCCCTGAAAACTTTCGACAAACAAAAGCCGTCTAATTTCACCGGCAACGACGGCTGTTTTATTCTTTTGTTCATTGATAACGATCTTCGTCGAGTTCCTTTGATATTTGATAAGGATCGCGTTTGATAACAATGAAGGCCAGGATTTTCGATAGCACGATGGGCGGGACGCAAAAAAAAGGAAAAGAAAAACAATTAAATAAAATTTATAAAGCTACTACAAATCCGTGGAAGGTTGCTACGCTCTTAAAATGTATCAGTTTATTCCAGCAAATTTCTTGCGCAGCATCGGGCTGGAAACGCCACCATGACAGTGGACACGGTTCTCGGTAAATCTCCTCTTCAGGAACCATGAGATTTCAACGGCTTTTATCATAATTACGTGTAATATTCTCCCTCTTTGTTCTGGCTTTCCATACGTTTTTTTTTTTTTTTTCAAAACTAAATTTTCCCCCAAAATAATGTCCAAGATCCAATCAACGTACAGGGATTGCTGAATGAGATTAAAAAAAAAACAAATACAAAGGAGAATTCGCAATATTATTGGGCCTGACCTGTCATATCGGCTGCAGACAGTTTCCCACTGCCGTAAAATCGCTACCCTGTGCCTTTTCTATAAATAATTTCACGGTAATTGTTCTAATGAACTTTCCTCCCTTGTATAAGGTTGGTGCAAAAATAATGTCGTTTTTTTAACGTTCAACTTCAAAAGATCATAACTCCTTTCATAATAAACTTTATTAATTGAAATAAGAACCATTAGAATCGACACATTTTTGCCAACGAGAAACAAGTTTATTTATCCCATTAGCATAGAAATCCGGAGTTCTGGAAGCGATGAAGTCATTGAAGGCCGATTCGGCATCATCTCGGCTTTTGAAGCATTTTTCGCGCAGGAAGTTGTCGAGATGCTTGAAAAAGTGATAATCGGTGGGCGAGAGGTCCGGTGAATATGGCGGATGAGGCAGAGTCTCGTAGCCCAATTCGTTCAGCTTCTGCATGGTCAGTTGAGCAACATGCGGGCGAGAGTTGTCATGGAGGAGAATTGGTCCCTTCATATTGACCAATGTCGGGCACATACGTTGGAGCTTCTGGTGCATTTCGTCAATTTGTCGGCAGTACTTCTCCGCCGTAATCGTTTCGCCCGGATTCAAGAAGCTGTGATGGATGAGACCGGCCGCAGACCACCAGTCGCCATAACCTTTTTTTGGTGCAATTTCGGCTTCGGAAAGTGTTGTGGAGCTTCTCCGGCATCCAACCACCGTGCCGAACGTCGTCGGTTGTCGTAGAGGATCCACTTCTCATCACACGTCACAATCCGCTCGAGAAATGGGTCGTTTTTGTTGAGCAGAAGGAGCGTAGAAGACACTTCAAAACGACGATTTCTTTGATTATCGTTCAATTCATGCAGCACCCATTTATCCAATTTTTTTGACTTTCCTATTTGCTTTAAATGGCGAACGACTGTTGAGTGGTCGACCTCGAGTTCAACAGCAACTTCTCGTGTGGTTTTGCGAGGATCGGCTTCAATTAAGGCTTTCAAATGTTTGTTATCAACCGCAGTCGGCCGGCCGCGACCGTCTTCATCTTCGAGGCTCTCGTCACCATTGCGAAATTTCTTGAACCACCGTTGTGCCACACATTCGTTAGTGGTTCCTGGGCCAAACGCATCATTGATATCACGAGCTGTCTCGGCAGCTTTTCGGCCTAGTTTGAACTGGAACAAGAAAATCGTGCGGATTTGAATTGTGTCCATGCTGTCGAAAAGCCTGCAAAAAAAAAATGAAGGAAGAGATTCAGAACGGTAACGAATAACACGATTCGATAGAGCGAAAAACGCGCTTCAAAATGATATGTAACATGGCTATATATATATATCAATGAATTAATTCGGAAATCATATATAAAAGTAACATATGTGAGAAAACGACATTATTTGTGCACCAAGCTAATACCTGGACTTTACGAAGCATTAGATTAACGGTAAGGTCTCATAATTTTACAGTTGAAATGGCTAGATATAAACGTAAGCTCTATGCTAGCAGTGTCTTCTTTCTCACTTATGAATCTCTTTTCCGGCTTCTTGCTTCCAATCATCAAAAATTTAAATGCAATGTCAATCGTTATCCCCGTCTTTCTTAATTCTTTTTATCTTTATTTTTCTCTCAACTTCCTAATATTTTTTTTCTTTTTCTTTTCTTTTCCACTACCGTGACGTATCTTCCCTGTGCCTTTTCCGTAAATATCGTCCTGTTTAATTGCACTTTCCTCTTCCTCTAATTGTTAATCTACTTTGGAAGCTCAACTTTACCAATTTAAGTGCACTACTAGATTGGCAGATAGGTCCCATTACTTTTACTGTTGTGAAAATGTAAAGACGGGACCGTAAAGTGATGTAACCGTGTGAGATGTAACCGTAAGTTCTATGCTAACATTTTCTTCTCTAGCACTTCTCGCTTGTGGAGCTCTCTTCCGGCTTCTTGTTTCACAGTCAACTTTGATCTTCGAAGTTTTGCGGGTGTATGAGTCCAGCCACTTGTCGGAATTCTCTCTCTCTCTCTCTCTCTCACTCTCTCAATATATATATATATATATATATATATATATATATATATTCCAAAAAAATTTTGCTTGAAGATGGAACAGAGCTTACTTTAATTCAATGTAATTCAAATAATTATATTGAAGTCTTCGGCTCTTGTTTTGAAACATGAGAACTCTTATGTAGCGTGTTGGAATCATATTTTTAAATAAATAATTATATTTATGCTCTACTTTTGTATCGAGCACTAGTTTTAAAAAATAATAAAAAAAATACTAAAGAACTTAACCTAACCAGTTCTTTCCTATTTTCTATATATTTTCACATATATATATATATATATATATATATATATATATATATATATATATATATATACCTAGGTTTCACCTACGCTGATCGTCAGGTTCCTCTGGCTCCAGCGTACCCTGACGATCCGCGTAGGTAGGTTTGCCTGGCTCTTTAGGTTCAGAGTTAGATTTGCTCTACTTAGCGTATTGAGCACTTTCCTTAGTTTTGCTTTACTCGTGTTGAAGGCTTTTTCTTTGATTGTTTTCGCTTGAATTACATGTTCTTAGTTCTTTCTTTTTTTTTTTTATTCCTTATTTTTCCTTGGGGATTGGATTGTTCATTTGCAAGGCAAAACACCTAAGGTTTTTCCAGACAAGTATAATTACTTTATATATATATATATATATATATATATATATATATATATATATATACACATATACACACATTCTTTTGTTTACACTGGTAATGTTTATATTTGTATCACAATATTCCATAGCTCGGATTTCTGACAAGGCCGTTAACCGTCCGTTTAATACCATTAATTACGAATTCATTTATCTGTTTTTCCTTTCGGCTGTAGATTCAGCCATCCCCAGTACTAGCAAAATAAAAAAAAAGACCTTATACAACTTGAAGTTATTAAAAACAAAGATTATAACATTCATCGAGTGATTCGTAGGTTAATTCAACCTATATATATATATACCGGATGTAATAGCAATATTGTCAAAATCGTGTAAAAGCAAAATTGTCGATATATTAGATTAAGCTTTGAATCGTTGTATCTTAGAAATGATTAAAGATATCTTACTGGAATTCTCTGAGGTTTTTATAACACTCCTGGTCTCTACTTTGAGTAATAAGTATATATTATTACTCTCCAAGCTTAACAGAAGAATGGTGATGAAATCGATCATAAACGAAAATGACATGTCCATCATTAATTAATCATAGCTAAGGATCGGAAGGCCATGAAGGATTGAAATAAAGTTCAAATATATTTGATTTCAGGATTCTTTTCTAACTTATTCAAGATGATATTCGCCCTCTCTAACCTTCTAACTTTCTGTCCTGGAGTAACAGTTTTCACGTACGATTTAATTTGCAAGTCTTTTTTAACTGCTCTTTAGACTGTCACTTCTTAAACTCCTCTCTCACGTGCCAAACGTCTTATGAATTGAGTTGGATCTTTTCTAATTGATCTCTTTAGCTTGAAGTTGAAATGCTGATCCTTCTTCCTGTTGTGACCTCCCGACTCACTTTTCCTCATCACTGTTCCCTCTTTTTTAAACTTATTCACTATTCCCTTGATGCTTTTTTGATGTACTTTCAAGAGGGAAGCAAGAGTATGAATGTTGGTACCATTGCTGAAGGTGTAAATGATCTTTTTCCTCTCAGCATTGCTCACTTGGGAAGACAGCGGGGTTGACACAAAACAATTTTAACCTACTCTCTTTTAAGCACAGCATATATATATATATATATATATATATATATTAAGTTAGGCAACGTTAAACATGGTCAGTATCCAGATGGGTTACCACTTGGGAATAACAGGCGGTGTAAGCTTGGAAGTGTGACTTGAATAGCGAACTAACGAGAGAGTGAAAAAGAGAAATGAAGAGTTATACAGAGGTAGAAACAGTCTGAGATAGATAGATAGATAGATAGATAGATAGATAGATAGATAGATAGATAGATAGATTGAATAAGATGACAGACACATTTGTTCAGATTGGTCGGTATACTTAGAAGATTATATCAAACGAAAGAAAGAAAGAAAGAAAGAAAGAAAGAAAGAAAGAAAGAAAGAAAGAAAGAAAGAAAGAAAGAAAATGAGAGAAAAAGATGAAAGGAAAAAAGAGAGAAGGGCGGAACTGAGGAAAAATGAAAGGAAGATGGAAAGAATGGAAAATTACAAAGAAAGAAAGAAAGAAAGAAAGAAAGAAAGAAAGAAAGAAAGAAAGAAAGAATGCAAATGAGAGAAAAGGATGTAGGAAAAAAGAGAGAAAGGTGGAACTGAGAAAAAAAGAAAAGAAGATGGGAAGAATGGCGAATTAAAAAGAAAGAAAGAAAGAAAGAAAGAAAGAAAGAAAGAAAGAAAGAAAATGAGAAAAAAGATGAAAGGAAAAACAGAGGAAATTTGGGACTGAGACAAAACGCAAAGAAGATGAAAAGCAAGAAAAATTAAAAAGAAAGAAAGAAAGAAAGAAAGAAAGAAAGAAAGAAAGAAACGGAAGCATATAAAATGCTAAGAAGGGAAGACGAAAGGTCGCTAGAAAATAAACAAATAAAGAAGATGAAGGGAGGGAAAAGCAAGAAAAATTAAAAAGAAAGAAAGAAAGAAAGAAAGAAAGAAAGAAAGAAAGAAAGAAAGAATGGGGCAAAGTGGGTTGAGAGAAGAAAACAATTTTCAGGGAATGTAAGAAAGATGGATGTCGGAAAACTCTTAAAGAAGTAATAAAGGCCGACTATCAAGACGAAAGCAAAAAAAAATAAAAAGAAATGGAAAGAATGAAGTGGGTTTTGATTGAGAATGAAAAATCGGAACCATAACGCAACTATGCAGGAAAGAAAAGAAAAGAAGTAAAAGGTAAATTGTTCGTTTTTCCTGTTAAGTCCACGTTTGTATTATTGACACTATTGAACGTTTCTTACAAAACATTTTCCACAATGTTCTTTCGATAAATCTCCTTTTCAATCTCAGATAGGTAAACACAAAATGGCGACAATGACAATGAAGCCGAGAAATCTTATAATGCATGCTGAAATGATATTTTTGTACAGGATTTCACACAGATGGTCAACACTGGCAATACATTGTCTGTTTGTTCCTCGTTACGGATGCCCTTTCAGGGAACAGGATAACAGGGGGAACCAAGTGACCGTGCCATTGGTATCTGATCAAACCCCTTATCTATCTATCTATCTATCTATCTCTTAGTTTGGTGCAAAAATAATGACGTTTTCTCACATAGTAACATATGTGAGAAAACGTCATTATTTTTGCACCAGCCTATCTATCGTAGTCTTTTCATATGTATCGATCTCAGTCTGATCATTATCTACCTATCAATATATCGATCTCAGTGTGTTCATATTTAGTTATTACAGTAGGTTCATATCTATCTCAGTCTGTTCATATTTGTCAATCTATCTATCTATCTATCTATCTATCTCAGTCTGTTCATATTAGTCTGTTCATATCTATCTATCTATCTATCTATCTATCTATCTATCTCAGTCTGTTCATGTATATCAGTCTGTTCATATCATTCTATCTATCTATCTATCTATCTGTCTGTCTGTTCAAATCTATCTTAGTCTGTTCATATCTATCACAATCGCAATTTGTTAATATCCACCTATCTAAATACGTTCATAATACACAATTCTAGCTATGTAGCCAATCTGATCCAATCTCTCACACTCTCTCTCTCTCTCTCTCTCTCTCTATATATATATATATATATATATATATACATATATATATATATATACACAAATCCTTTTCATAAAGAGATATAATAAAAGAATAAAATAAAAATAAATAAATAAATCCCCGTAGACGTTCAAGCCAGACTATGCGAAAACTTCCTCCGTCGTAAATTTAGCCACCCCCACCTTACCGTGACCCGGCATCTTTGAAAGTAACTCTATACTGATACAAATTATTAACACCCCACCCCTGCCGATTCTAAACAATCTGCCCTTGATGTTACCATGGAAATTTTTGATTTCAATTCTGACCATCCTATTAAAACTCGTAAATTTCAGAAATAAGTCATTCCCAAAAAATTTCGCTTGAAGATAGAACAGAGCCTACTTTAACTCAAGTTAATTCAAATATTATTTTGAAGTTTTCGGCTCTTGTTTTGAAACATGAGACCTCTTATGTAGCGAGTTGGAATCATATTTTTAAATAAATAATTATATATATATATATATATATATATATATATATATATATATATATTCATTTCTTTTTTCTTTCTTTCTACGTCCGTTCAAGTTTGTTCATAGGATATCTATCAATCGAGTGATCGATATATCTTACGTTGTGGTATTTTGTCAATGCACTGCGTGATTCTGCGCCAATATTCCTTTCACTGCTTAAATTTGAAGAGCGAACAAATCAAATGTAGTATGGACTTTTGCCGCAACCCTTTTGTAATCCAATTTGCAAGCACCAGACAACGGAAGAGAATGTTTTTAAGCAACTCACTTGTCCCTTATGTAATTCTTTTTATCAATGGCACTGAATGAAAGTCGCTGAATGGAAGCCATCCGTTCAATTCGTATTTTCACTGTGGCTCTCCCCATCTGGTCTTTTCCAAATGGCCACAGGTTTCGTTTCAAATGACAATGTAAGTAGCACTTCTTTAGACCCTAGAACACCCCATAATAACACGTCTGTTGTTGCAAGATCATTGCACGAGAATTCAGTAAGTTATGTGCCATGCGTGATACACGCTTAGGCGATCATGTACTTTTCGATACATGACTGACGAGACAGATTTTTTCCCCGCAGTAGCTTGCCATTTCTTTCTTCAGTAGACCAGTTGCCATCCAAGCCTATAGAACTCGGTCTCTCCTGCTATTTACCTATAGCTGGGGGGGGGGGGAGAAGAAAAGGATTCATACCTTTCCCAAGGATAATTTGCACGTAATTCGACAGGAATTCGAACTCGGCTCTCCGATTCCTCCATCCGAGCCGCTATCCATTACTCCGCTATGAAAACGGTAAAAGATTTAATTAATACATAGGAAAATGATTAGCTAAAACTTGAACTCTACCACCTGTAGTGATTGCTACAAGGAATATATCGGAGAAACATCAAAGAAGTTAAATAAAAGATTCATTCATTTATCGAAAAATACATGACTGACGAGGCTGATTTTTCCCGCAGTAGGTTGCCATTTCTTTCTTCAGTAGATCAGTTGCCATCCAAGGCTATAGAACCCAGCCTGTCCTGCTATTTACCCATATTTGGGGAGTGAAGAAGAGGATTCGTACCTTTCCAAGGGTATTAGCATGTAAGTGAAAGTAATGGATTCGACTGGAATTCGAACTCGGCTCCCCGATTCTTCAATCCGAGCCGAAGATGCTGTTATGATTTGATTTACAACACATACCAACTGTCAAATCATACAGCCTACATACGGGTATTTCAAAATTACGAGGATAACAGAACCTGTTACACTGCTTTAAAATTTTTAGTCATTCCTGAAAATGCTATTCTAAAAATGCTTAGGCGATCAGGTATCTTTTGATACATGACTGACGAGGCAGTTTTATTTTCCTACAGTAGTTTGCCATTTCTTTCTGCTGGAAACCAGTTGCCATCCAATGCTATAGAACCCGGTCTGTCGTACTATTTACCCATAGCTGGGTGGAGAAAAAGAGGAATCATACCTTTCCCGAGGGTATTAGGACGTAAGTGAATTTCACTCAGGTATGTGCCATGCATAATACACGCTTAGGCGATCATATATCTTTCGATACATGACTGACGAGGCAGATCTTTTCCTGCAGTAGCCATTTCTTTCTGCTATAGAACCCAGTCTGTCCTGCTATTTACCCATAGCTGGAGAGAGAAGAAGAGGATTCATATCTTTCCCATCTTTAAGTGAATATAATGGATTCGAGTGGAATTCGAACTCGGCTCTCTGATTCCTCAATCCGAGCCGCTATCCATTACTCGCACGAGATTACGAGTGGAATTCTTTCAATTTCAATAGACAAATCAACAAACTTTCAACAAACTGAAAGTACTTCTCTTAAGAGCTTCAGATAATGCAAAGCAGGCTGCAGAATTGATCGGCCATCACATAGGGATCAAAACAAGGATGATAATGATACTCGCATGAATAAATTGCAGAATTATTTGCCTCCTTTTTCTCACACACACACACATACTCTCTCTCTCTCTCACTCTCTCTCTATCTATCTATCTATCTCTATCTCTGAGGATGCGAAGTTTGTGTAATGGATAGGATAGCAGCTTGGAATGAGGAATCGGAGAGCCGAGTTCGAATTCCAGTCTGGTTCGTTACATTCACTTGTGCAAAAATAACCTTGGCGAAGGCATAAACACATCTCCCCTTTTCAACTGGAAAAAAAGAATCGTTATTATCTAAAAAATTGTTTCGTGTAATATTCACCGGCAATAAAAAAAAATATACAATCCGAAATATGCTTCGGCTTTAAATAACCCGAAAAGGGTTGATAAACCGTAAAAAACAATCAGTGAGTCAAAAAACTCAACCTGTCTCTCTCTCTCTCTCTCTCTCTCTCTCTCTCTCACACACACACACACAAACACGCGCACACACACACACACACACACAAACACACACACACACACAGTTGGTATGACGTTTGCCTGATAACGTAACTGTCCGGGTTTCAATTCTCGGAAGTGGATGCGCACTGCTGATGAGTCCCAAATATAGGACGAAATGGCCGTACAGTGCTTTCTGCATTCTGTTGAGGTTTCTTCTAGACTCGATGAATTAATTATGATTATCTCAAATCCTCCTAATTTCAATCACTCATATATATATATATATATATAGTGTATCAAAAATGCTTTTACAAAATTTAGGGGCGTGTTCCTGATTCTACCGTAAACTTTCTTTAAACTTAATAACTCAAGAACGAAGGATTTGCGGATCTATGTGTTATATGGACTTTGTCCTTGTTTTGGTGTGAAGAATCCACTACCCAAAGTTTGTAAAAGTATTTTTGATACACCCTATATATATATATATATATATATATATATATATATATGTGTGTGTGTGTGTGTGTGTGTGTGTGTGTGTGTGTGTGTGTGTGTGTGATAGGTTACTGAAAATTTCCCGACCAGACCCCCTTCTCTATATCTGATCACAGCAGCAAACCTACGGTGAACGTCGATGAATTGGGTAAGGAAGAATAATCATCATCAGTCTCCTGATCGGGAATGGTCGTAGGGTGTCTGCGCTGCTGAACAGCTCACCCTCCGCATATCTGAGTTCGGCAGCTGGGGAAGTATTTCTTCGTGTTTTGCCAGCGGTTTTCTGAAGTAAACCTAACAGACATCATACCACTTCAGGTCAAACAACAAATGTCCAACTTAGAATCTCGCCTTGGTAGATAAACGAAATACAAAGAAAGAAAGAAAGAAAGAAAGAAAGAAAGAAAGAAAGAAAGAAAGAAAGAAAATAAACGAAAAACAAACTAAGAAAGAAAAGGGATAAAAAAGAAAGAAAAGTGATAAAAAAGAAAGAAAATGATTAGAAAGAAAGAAAGATAGAAAGAAAGAAAGAAAGAAAGAAAGAAAGAAAGAAAGAAAGAAAGAAAGAAAGAAAGACCGACAGAAAGAAAGAAAGAAAGACACAAAGAAAAGTGATTGGTAAAAAAGAAAGAAAAGTGATTGGAAAGAAAGAAAGAAAGAAAGAAAGAAAGAAAGAAAGAAAGAAAGAAAATAAACGAAAAACAAACTAAGAAAGAAAAGGGATAAAGAAGAAAGAAAAGTGATATAAAAGAAAGAAAAGTGATTAGAAAGAAAGAAAGACAGAAAGAAAGAAAGACAGAAAGAAAGAAAGAAAGAAAGACACAAAGAAAAGTGATTGGTAAAAAAGAAAGAAAAGTGATTGGAAAGAAAGAAAGAAAGAAAGAAAAGTGATTAGAAAGAAAGAAAGAAAGAAAGAAAGAAAGAAAGAAAGAAAGAAAGAAAAGTGATTGGAAAGAAAGAAAGGTGATTGGAAAGAAAGAAAGAAAGAAAGAAAGAAAGAAAGAAAGAAAGAAAGAAAGAAAGGAAGGAAGAAATAAATAAAGAAAAGTGATTGGTAAAAAAGAAAGAAAAGTGATTGGAAAGAAAGAAAGAAAGAAAAGTGATTGGAAAGAAAGAAAGAAAGAAAGAAAGAAAGAAAAGTGATTGGAAAGAAAGAAAAGTGGTTGGAAAGAAAGAAAGAAAGAAAGAAAGAAAGAAAGAAAAAAAGAAAGAAAAAAGGTAATTAAAAACAAAAAATGTGAATTGATAATCAATTAGACTGATATTACTGAATAGTTTATTCCCATAATAATTACAGTAATGAATAATTTATTCTTTAATTTGCGTCCGAAAAATAAATTTTCCAATACCTCTGAAAAAATAAACTCATTGAATGTTAAGGGAAGCTAATTTCCTTCCCCTGTAAAGGACGGTAACTCAAAATACAATTGAGTTACTTCCCTTGTTTTTGAAGACGAACGCGGCACTTCGGAATTGAACATGGCGACAGGCTGATATGCACGTTGACGTCATGGTTTCAATCCCAACAAATCCTCGCTCTTCTCAAACAGTAGACGAGTAAAAGTTGTTTTATTTATGTGTTAAAATACACCTGTCTTTTATTTGCATTCATTTTTTCATCGCAATAACCTGGGATGAAGACAAAAAACAAAAAGAAAAAAAAAACGAAAGAAAAAAAACATTAAGAATGACAAAGAAATAAATTAAATAGAAAACAAAGAAAGGACTCGCGTGGTATCGTATCAATATGTGGTATTTTATCAACATGTGGCATTTTATCAACGTGTGGCATTTTTATCAACATGTGGCATTTTATCAACGTGTGGCATTTTTATCAACATGGGGCATTTTATCAACGTGTGGCTTTTTTATCGACATGTGGTATTTTATCAACATGTGGCATTTTATCGACATGTGCCATTTTATCAATATGTGGTATTTTGTCACCGTGTGGCATGCTTAATAACGAAAGTGATAAAACATAATAAGGAAGCAAAATGAAATTGGCCAGACCAGTGCTACTCAAAATGTGGTACGCGTACCGGTGCCGGTACGCGTGCTACCGTCTGCCGGTACACGGAGTGTATCCAGGAAACAAAGAAACAGTAGTCGGAAGACTGTCGGGATATCTGACTCGGTTTTATTTTAATATTTCCATTTTAGCTTTATATTTATTATGATTACATTTTTCAGTTACTCACTGATGTTAAATGTCATTGCGACACAACTACCGTATACGATATAATGAACAGCAAAACAGTGAAATAAAATACGTATGACCATCATCATAATATGGTGATTGACTGCGTGGGAACTACGCCTAGGAATATGAAAATGCCATTATCATGGACACATTTCGATAAATTCAATATAATTTTATTTTAAAAAAAGCAACTTTTACTATATCCCTTATATATTTGCGGCCCAGTCTTCACTTTCCAGTTTTGATAGAGTCCAAAAGTGTCCCTGTTATCCTCTATCTTTACAAGATCCCGGTCAGGCCAAAAATGGAGTACTGCAGCCATATATGGGCAGGAGCTGCCGAGTCTTCACTTTCCAGTCTTGATAGAGCCCGAAAGCGTCTCCGCTATCCTCTGCCTTTACAAGGGCCAGGTCAGGCCGAATATGGAGTGCTGCTGCCATAGATGTATTTCTGGTATAAATGAATAATACTACGAATGTTCAAATAGTATTTTCTCGGACAATTATCCTATAATTATATGTCACAAATATGGCACCGGTCGCAGGCACACTGGGAAAACTTGATACGTCAATGATGACCAGACTTAGAATGAATAAAACATCATGTCCCCATGTTTAGCAAAGATAGTCTCAAAATGATTCTGCTACATAACATATCTCAAAAAACATGTTTGTTTTTTTTGGTGGGGGGAAGCGCTTTCCAACCTCACCCCACCAGCCTGCTTGGAAAACATCGCTCAACGGTCCCTTACACATTGAAAAAGAAAACTGCCCCTACGCCACATCTGACAGTTTGAGAAGTACTGAGTTGACGACATGTCTATATAAAGACATTTTTATGCTTATACATTCTTTTTTATAGACACAAATATTTAAGTAAATGCTCTGTTTTATAATAAACAGTATTAACAACATTTACCGGCCTGAATGTCCGAGAAATTGTCATAGAAAATATGCGTCCTTCGACAGGAATCGAACCTGTATCCTATACGGATCCGTCATATAGCCTGACGTGCTTTTACCGATTTCGCCACAGAGAAGCGTTTCGGTTAGCAAGGTCGATTTTACTGTTTTTAAACTACAATCTTCCATGATTTACTCACGTACATTCATAGCTGCTCGATGCGTATCCAAATGTAAACAAATGACGTCACACATTATGAAATCGACAAAGTCCGACAATTATTTTAAGACAACAAAAAAATGATTTTAGAAGTTTTAAAATTTCAGTGTTTCAATGGTTTCATCGTTTCTTTAGGCGAATCATGAGAACCAATGTCTGCGTTTATATCCCCCCCTCCACTTCTTAAACTTACGTCATGTATTCTCCTTATTCCTCCCCTTGTTGGCGGTGGGGGTGGCGGTCGTGGCTGTGTGCCATAGAGAGTTTGACGAGAATTTGATTTGGGTGGACTATTCTGTGCGACGGACGGACGAAGTCCACACACTTGGCCAGAAGCGCCTCCCTGGAAGCTCGAAGTAGACTGAGACTGGCAAGATCTGGCAGACCTGATTGCATAGGGCTGTCGCATGCTTGGTCTGTCAAGGTCCGCCTTGGCTACGCCATACCAATTGGCATATATATATATATATATATATATATATATATATATATATATATATATATACCGAAGTATATGATTGGTGTATACGGAATAAATTCCAATAACCAACAGATACTATTCTTAAAAGAGTGCTCAATACAGAGTAGAGCAAATGTAATTATTTATTCGAAAATGATAACATAAATATGGTATAAAATCACTACAAAAATAGTTATTTTGTAATGGTGTTGAATGTAGATTCTACATCCAACATGATCACTTGATAAGACACCAGAAGTGTTGAAACAAAATAGCTATTTTTGTAGTGACTTTATAACATATTTATGTTATAATTTTCGAATAAATAATTTCATATATATATATATATATATATATATATATATATATATATATATATATATATGAAATTATTTATTCGAAAATTATAATATTATATTATATATATATTGTGTGTGTATTTAGGCAGCATCTTTTCATTCATACACGTTTCCTTGGATAATAATTAAACAACCTAAACAAAATCAACTATGGAATCTCTACAAATATCCTTAAATGTCTGTAGTTAGTGACGGAGGCCATTGGTTTGTGCCAACGGCATTCCATACTTCATACTTCTCCAATTCACTCTCGCGTGGTCATGTGTGACGTCATGAGATGCGGTGCGATTTTCGCTTCTAGCGTCTTATATGCACGTGTTTATCGTTGCCTAGAAATCATCTATGTAAACATTGACAGACTATCATCACTGTCGTGTCCGTATATTGTTTAATATGTTGTAATTGACATCTTTGATGATGGCTTATGTAAGCCGAAAGCTTAGATTGTATTTAAAAATATGGATCAATATTGTGAATTTCTTTCTTCGTTCAATGATAATGTTATTAAGTTTATCAGATGTTATGAAAAGAATTTACGTAAAATAAATAAACACTTGTCTATATTATTTAATGAAACGTGTATATATATATATATATATATATATATATATATATATATATATATATATATATATATATATCGGATATATATAGATTTATTACAGACATATAAACCGGCTTTAAGATTGTGAGGTACAGTCAAAATTTGTTTTTTACGGCCCAATGGGGGTGGGTGTATTCCAATGAACACACATACCAATGATACATCTGGCGATCAGCCGAGGTTGGGGACCATGATTTTCTTTATATATTTGCTCAAAAACTCAATTATGAGATTAATTTGTCTCCCCCCTCTCCAACAAAATCCTGGAACTAGCCGTCGTCAACCAACCAAATAATGTCTGTTCTTAACTTTTCTTCACGTCTTTACCTGTTCATAAATTCCTGGCATGATAATATAAACAATCCTTAGAAATTTCTCTGTTCAATCTAAGCTAGCACAAGAACAAAAAAACCGTTATAATTGATTATGCAGGGTGCGGCAGAAATACTTCCGACATTTAGAAGTTAACTGATATTTAAGAAAAAAAAATAGTTCTCCGTTTTTTAAACAATGGGCTACGGTTTTTAATTTCGTCTTCAAAATGACATCCTCCAAATGGTGACCTCTCTTCACCATACACTGTTGTAGACGATTTCTAAAGTACTCCATCAACCGGAAGTTCGAACGCTTCTAGATCTTCCGGATGGCTTTGTTTTAAGCGCTGAACTTGAGGCGCTGTAATTTTCAACCCGTATCAGTATCGATTTTCTACAGCATTATTCCGACATAATATGAAATGAGCAGGAAATGCTCTCTATGCTACAATTATAAGTTCACCAGTTAAAAAAAAAACTAAAAAAAAAAAACGTTTCAACAGCAAATGCACGGTGTGCCTCGTTCCAAGCCATTATGATAACTGATTGTATCTGAAAATATTTGATTTGACATTAGCTAGAAGACACCATTGCCATTTGCCTAAATACACGAACAACAACAAAGGCGACAGTTTAAAATGTCGGGGATAGGAGTATTTCTTCCGTATCCTGTATTTAGAACATAGATCTTCTTTTTTCACTAACCACACCATTTCATCTTCAAATCTAACAAACAAGCTTACAAAATCCACAAACCCCAAAAAATAGATACTGCCGATAGCACTTCCATCAATAACACAAGTCTAACATTCTACTAATCTTGTAAATAAATTAGTTATCCCTAATATTAGAATCTCTACCAATACGTCCAAGACAATTGGAGATATAATTAAGAAAAATATTAAATCTAACGCCAATTCTGATGCCGGTACTTATCAAAGAAGAGGCACAGTGGAGTAATGGATAGCGGCTTGGATTGAGGAATCGGAGAGCCGAGTTCAAATTCCATTCGAATCCATTACATTCACTTACGTGCTAATACCCTTGAGAATCGTATGAATCCTACTCTTCTCCCTCCAGCTATGGGTAAATAGCAGGACAGACTGGGTTTCTATAGCCTTGGATGGCAACTGGTCTAGGTGAAGGACAACTCTGAATTCAAACCCGGAGTGGTTACCCTAAGGCGGATGGACGGCACTTTGTGCTACCTTCTGGCAGCTCCTGCTGGTACCAAACTGTATTGGTTTATCCTCTCCATTGGACTCTGCTAGCAAGGCCGAGAGTGGGGAACATGACGTCTAGTCAGCCCTAGTTCTCCATATATCCCACCCAGGCTCGCGCACCGCGCTACTCCATTGTCTCTCGAGACGGACGGATGCCAACGACGACTTATCAAACAAATAGCTTACAATGTAAAAGCATTTATATCGGAGAGACATCACGGAACTTAAACTTCCGTATGTACAAACATAAAAGAGATTTCTGTTTTGACAACTATTCAAACTCGCTCGTAATACACAGGAATAAAACTGGTCATAACTTTGATCATACAAATGCCACCCTAATTTAAAAAAAAGAACATATTTCTGTGAGTCGAAAGTATTTTGAGAGATTGCTTATAACAATATTGCAAACTATAAACACACGTCAAAAATATTATATCTCATTACTAACTGTTATGGGACCTACCTTTATGGATTAAAGAGACTTGTCCTATTACTATATATACGGGGAGATTATGCCTCTCGAGAGAGATGTCTACAGTTGACCTGTACCAGCTAAACAGTAGAATTCTCTGCCTTCGGGCGGAGAGGAACCTAGACGAGGCTCCGCCGAAGGGCAGAGTCTCGTTCGGGGAGATTGACTGCCCCTGAACCCGTTTATGCGGGTTCAAAGAGGGATTATTTTTGGCCAAGCCTACGGGCTCGGAGATAACACGTTAAACCGGCCTTGAGCCACATGTAACCCTCATGGGTGGGTAACTAAATATCGCTGTCTACAGTTGACGAGTTGACTACTGTACTTTGCCGTCAGTCGGACGTGCAACACTTTTGTATTCGTTCTTTTTGTTTAATAATATGTTTTCACTGTGACGTCCCCCGGTGTCGCTGAGCCAAATCTGACGTCTGCCTGGCCGCGTCCGTTGTGCTATCCTGTCCTGTGACGACCAACTGGCTTGGTATTGGTCGCGACACCAAATGTGACGTTCTAACCTTTTGGTGATTCGGATGGGAATCTGGTTAGATTCGGTATCAGCCTTGTCGTTCCCAGCTCGCCTCCAATGTCTGGTTACCGAAATAACTGTTTTGATTTCTAGTCTAACCTACCCACGTTGTGATTTGATCTTAGGTAGACCAAATCAATCAGTCGCCGGGCCGTAATGCAAGCCGAGCTCGAACAAGGGTAATACCACACAAGTATATGGCAAAAGAAAATAAAGTAATAATTCGAAAAGTTCAAATGTGTTAAAAAAAGAATAAACAATATTTTATATCTGTTTGCTGAATACAGGACTGCGTCCTTCTACCAACCCGCTTATATGGATTCGTGACACTTTGTGTTTGTTAGGCGAGTTTTAACATCTTAATTTGTTCTTTTAAGAAACTGGTTTTGGTGTATCTTCAGGCGATATTCGTGAAACTTGTTTTGGTGGTGTGAGTTTAAGTCGTTCTTCAAAAATAAATTGTTCTTGGTTAGAAGTTGAGGTCGAGAATTGCGTGGAATCTTTGTCAGCTTTTTGCGAGGCGGGTCCTCAGAGCTCTCAGCTCACTGCAACTGCTTGCCTGTCTGTCTTCAACCCCAACTGCGAACCTAACTGCTTTTCACCTGCTGCGACTCTGCTTATATGGACGCCGACCAAAACCGGCGTGGGCTTGTCGGGGTTTGAAGGTCCTTGATAATTCTAAATCCACAATCCACTTCTTTGTTTTCGGTCAGGAAAATTTATTTTTTTCCATTTTTGGAAGTCTTTCGTCCTCTCACCTTCTTCTGTTCTCATATTGGTATCTCACCATGCCCTCAGAGGGTGTCAACGGGTTTCCCCTCTCTCTCACAGTGGCATCTCATACCGATGCCTTCAGGGGTGTCAACAGGCCTCCCCTTTTATTTCACATGATTACCTTCGCCTAACGCTCACGCCAGCATTCAGCCAATGGGCGCCGAGCAGTCTGGGTGTGGCCAGACTAGCCTCGGTTTAAAAAATCTTGCTCAAAGAAAAAAAAATTATCTTCCTTTTCCTTTTCTTCCTTTCTTTCCTTTCTTCTGCCCTACAACAAGTCCTTAGACTCTTATCTTAACCGAATTTCATATGGAATTCGTCAACAACATTTTCGCCAATTACCAAGTGGGTGGTCATCTGGCGATCTGGACGCTAGAGCCAATTATTCGTTTCGATAAAATAATTTTCTTATCATAGCCAGCTCCGACACAAAACAGATGCTCCTCTCAATAATATTCTGCAGATAGTCAAAGGCTTAATTTTTCCTTCATGGGGATCCAGCGGACATTTTTCCCCCGACCCAGTGCATGACCTAATTAATATTATCTCTCCGTTTCTGTTTCGTAGGTCATTTGGCCAACCTGAAATTTTCACCATTGCCATACTCGGTGCGCCGTCATAAATCAAATTAAATCCGACACATCCGCGACCTTACTTTCCTCGCTAATGAGAATAAAATCTTTATCACTTTCCTTTGTTTGAAAAAAAAAATAACATCGTTCATTGTCCTTTTCGTGATGGCTTCTTATCACCTAAATTTAATTCTCGCCTTTTTCTTTCTTTTTTTCTTCTTTCTTTCTAGCAACATAAATAGTGTCACATCACTAAATTGCCGAGTTCGAATTTTTTTTCTTTTTTTTGGGGGTCCACAACACTAACCTTTAATGAATCCGTTCTTAAAAAATCTAATGCATGTTTATCTAAAACAAGTGGTATATACGTAAAAACGTTCTCAAATCAACATGCGAAAAGCCACCAAACGTGTCTTCTAGAAATACACACACGTGCGCATGCGCACATACAAATATACATTATCATCCGAATATAATATTACCAACTATAATGATAACATTATATTACATCCCCAGTTGTTATTGACACCATTCTTAAAGAATATAACGTATTTTTATTTGATGTACGTGAGGTACGTAAAATCCTTCCCAAAACAATATGAGAAAAAACATCAAACATAATATTTAATAGACACGCACACACTTACGAATATACATTATCATCTGATAACCACATAGATAAATTAGAATTATTATACACTTACATACATAAAACAATATTTATAGTTTTTCAGGAAGGGTTGGAATCCGTTAATGTTTTGGAACTTTGAAGGAACGCGTCGTCTCTCCTTGAATTCGGAACGCCATACATTAAACTAATCTGTTTTTGAGAAATCAAATGCAACGTAAAACCTGATTAATCAATGAAGATAAAACAACGCAAAAATAAAAATTACAGAATTTCATTTTTCCTTTTTCTCCATAACGCATTCTCTGATGAAGCTTTAATAAAAGTGAAACATGTTAGATTGATAAACGTTTCTTATTTGTTCTTTATCTTATCATTCTGTCGGATTCCGATCCATATACGATCTCCATTTGATCCCAGCTCATCTTGTCTGAACATCGAAACTGCTTCAAAAGGACAACAGCATTCTCTCCATATCTCATTCTCTGATTAAGCTTTAATAAAAATTGAAACATGTTAGATTGATAAACGTTTCCTATTTGTTCTTTATCTTATCATTCTGTCGGATTCCGATCCATATATGATCTCCATTTGATCCAAGCTCATCTTGTCTGAACATGGAAACTATTTCAAAAGGACAACAGCATTCTCTCCATATCTCATTCTCTGATGAAGCTTTAATAAAAGTGAAACATGTTAGATTGATAAACGTTTCCTATTTTTTTTTATCTTATCATTCTGTCGGATTCCGATCCATATATGATCTCCATTTGATACCAGCTCATCTTGTCTGAACATGGAAACTACTTCAAAAGGACAACAGCATTCTCTCCATATCTCATTCTCTGATGAAGCTTTAATAAAAGTGAAACATGTTAGATTGATAAACGTTTTCTATTTGTTTTTTATCTTATCATTCTGTCGGATTCCGATCCATGTATGATCTCCATTTGATCCCAGCTCATCTTGTCTGAACATGGAAACTGCTTCAAAAGGACAACAGCATTCTCTCCATATCTCATTCTCTGATGAAGCTTTAATAAAAGTGAAACACGTCAGATTGATAAACGTTTCCTATTTGTTCTTTATCTTATCATTCTGTCGGATTTCTTTTAGTTAGTGTGGCATGTTTTTAGTTGTGTGGAACCACCTCTTCATTGATGTTTTTCACCTTGACTCGGGTTGATGGCAAATAGTGAGCCCTATGGACAAATAGTGAACTTCCAAACATAAAGAATACACTATGAAAGTATAAAAAGGCATTTTTCATAGTAAAAATACCAGCAATACATTTTTATAAAAAAAATTTATTAACAATACATATTTATAGGAAAATGATCAACCATATATTTTGCAGCATTAAAAACTCATTGGAGATTGATATACCACTAAACAAAATTAAACAATCAATACGAAAATTCTCTTCCATGACATTAATCCATATAATATCCTACAATTTCTTAAAGAAATCAAACTGTATTCCAAAATATAACTTTAACAAAACTACAACATAAAACACATCACTGTCTCTAGTTATGTCCACACAAACTGAAGTATCATCTACCATGGATTCAGTTGTGAAAGCAGAATAAGATATATATTTCTAAGCTCCCAAGAAAATTCAATTTGGGTATAAATGACCCACGAGTAGTTGATATGCCGTAAAAATAAAATAAAATAAAATCTTTTTTATCGTTAGCCAATATCATATTGCTACACTGAACGAAAAACAATTCAGCCTTTTAATTTTTTATTAAATTCTTTTTTCGCGTTTTTTTTTTTTTTCAAAGATGGCTAAATCATAGATTTTATAAATGTAATTACGTTTTGTTTGGTGTGCAAGAAGATAAAAAAAAAGGAACAAAAAATAAAACAAAATAAATAAATCCAGAGACGTGATCTAAAAGAAAACGAGATTGTCTGGCGGAAAACTTGCCCGTCAACATCGACCTTCCTCGTACGTCTGACAATATTTCACGCTGTTATCGATTCGAAACCGTATTGCCCAGTCTAAATATTGATATTCTATCTCAAGGACAATGTGCTGCTGATACATAAAAAAAAACTCTAACGGTAACTATGGTTTTATACACACGCTAGAATTAAGAGGAGGGCTATGTAGGTATTGAAGAAAACACAAACGTGACTGAGTAGGCGTTTACGATTGGAGATCCTATCGGGATTCTGCAATGGCAGCCACAATTTTACCAACATAATATACGCAGATAATACAGTGCTGATAGCAGAAAGAAAATACAAAACTTCCTACAGAAGGTAGCGAAGGAGAGCGAGAAGAAGGGACTAAGCATAAACTACAAGAAGACGGAATATATGATCATCAGCAAAAATATTTTTAAATATTTAAAAAATATTTTTAATATTTAATATACTGTTTGTTTTTTGTTTTTTTTTAAACTGAAATATAAATAATTACTCTACAAACAAGTGGACGAAACAGCAAATCGGGATCTCTTTGTGTCTGTCTTTAACTTTAAAATATTTTAAGTAAAAAAAATTGCCTGCTCGAAGAAAGTTAAAATAAAAGTATGGCATAAACAGCACGTATTTTAAAATTTTATTCACTTAAAATATTTTTTTAAATGAGATTAACTTAAAAATATTACATTTTTTTTAAATATTTAAAATATTGTTTGTTTAAAGAAAGCCAGAATATAAATAATTACTCTACAAACAACTGAACGAAACAGCAAAGCGGGATCTCTTTGTGTCTGTCTTTAATTTAAAAATATTTAGAAAAGTTAAAATAAAAATACTTACGATATAAACAACTCGTATTTTTAAATTTTATTCACTTAAATCAGATTAACTTAAATCATTATGCGCTGGAGTGATGCACCATGCAAGTATGCACGAATTACTATTTACTATCTGTTCTTGGATATATATCTTTCATAAAAAAAACTTTAATAAATATAAATAGTTTAAATTACAGACTATTTACATTATTCGGACTATTGTCCTCATCTTTGTCGCCATATTTATTACAACGTTTCGCTCACTGTGGTAGAGTGTTCTAGTTCCACGTGCCATGTCTAATGAATGTCAGTTATCAGTTATCTCCTGCTAATTTCCCTCTGAAAGTTCACCACTGCCTTAACCAGGTATTGAACTCACACTCTTTGGGTCCTGTCACTGGATCTCACCAACGCCTTTATCCACTGTGCCATGGCACAGTGGATAACGGAGTTAGTTACATCCAGAGACAGAACTTGGAGAGGGGAATTAACAGGAGATAACTGACAACTGACATCCATTATACATGGAACTAGAACAGTGTACCCCAGTGAGCGAAATAAAGCGTTCAGTTCGACTGTGCCATGTGTTATTGACATTCCAACCATCTGAAGAAGGCCGGAGCGTAGAACGGCCGAAAAGTTGTGATAAATATGGCGGCAAAGATGAGGACAATAGTCCGAATAATGTAAATAGTGCACATAATACCTCATCTCAGAAATATAGACAGATACTGAAAGGCCGAAAAGTTGTGATAAATATGGCGGCAAAGATGAGGACAATAGTCCGAATAATGTAAATAGTGTACATAATATCTCATCTCAGAAATATAGACAAATACTGAAAGGCCGAAACGTTGTAATAAATATGGCGACATAAATGAGGACAATAGTCCGAATAATGTAAATAGTGTACATAATACCTCATCTCAGAAATATAGACAGATACTGAAAGGCCGAAACGTTGTAATAAATATGGCGACAAAGATGAGGACAATAGTCCGAATGATGTAAATAGTGTACATAATACCTCATCTCAGAAATATAGACAGAGTTTAAATTATTACAATATTATTTATTATTATGCAGTTCACTTTTCAACGCCCCTCCATTCAAACTGCTCAACCCCCATTTGAGAATGTGCCTCAGTTGCACCGTGATGTTGCTACTAATATTGATTTTTTGGTGGGCTGACTTCAAATTTAAACTGCTCCAACTGAACGGCAAAAATTCCTATTAATGAAAGACCTGGTCGAAGACGGGTTATACTCCGAGTGATCTGATATGACCCAACAGTTTAATAATCGTTTCTGTGTTTCTAACGAATTACTTTCCCCGTTTCTTAATAATTGCTGGGCGTTCGCTATTCCAATGCGTCTACAGATTAGAAATATACGGTAAACATATCCGCTAAAATGTCTTCTTCAAATGTGAATTACTATTCTTTTTTTCTTTTCTTTTTTCTAATGTTTTCTTTTTTCTTTCTTTTTTCCAGGAAATCCTTGCCCCAGTTTCAAACCATTCCTGTGTAAAGACTCCCCAAAGTGCGTTCCTCTCTCCTCTGTTTGCGACGATATTCCTGACTGTGAAGATGGATATGATGAGGACCCTAAAGTCTGTGTTGCCGGTACGTGTGTGACCCTGTATATAATATGTGACCCCCACTTACAGAACAGATGGGGGAAAGAAACGCATTTTTAACGATCTTTAGATCTTCCGCCAATATTAATTCAACTAGCTTAAAACTCTGACTAGAGACCCCACGACCCAAGCTATGGGCATTGATTTCCCACCACCCCCCGCCTGTCCTATTTAATTTTTTAGCGCACTCAGCATTCATTGTCAATGCACTTAATTCGACAGTAAATATTAATCACGTCAGTCCAATGGATATTTTACCGTAAGAATTCTTTAAAAAGTAGCCTGAAAAAAATACGACAGGATTTTCTTTCCAACCTACACACATTTTTTTAAAAATCTAGAACATTTAGTTCGAGATATTTTTTAAATTCAGCTAAAATAAATTTTTTACAAAAATATTCAACATTGAACGACCCAACATGTGTTGAAATACCAATAAAACCACGAATCTCACCTACTATCCTTCTTAAAAACTAGACAGCTAATTGACAGCGCCAGTGAGATAACTATTTGAAATCTTCGATGTGGATGACCTGCTATCCCTAACATAAGAAATAGGTCTATACTCCAAAATATGAAAATATATAGATATGAAATAATTATTACTTATAGAAATTAACACGATGAGAATTAATGTCAACGGTTGACATTAATGCCATTGTATAAGATTACCTATTTACATTCAATTTTATAAAATAATACTTTTTAGACAGATGGAGCGACTATAATGTACATTATTCCAGACATTATATACATTCGAATTAGCTCTCACTAAACAGCTAATTTATAACGCCAGATGCGTGAAATAAGTATTTGAAATCTTCGATGTGGATGACCTCCTATACCTAACATAAGAAATAGGTCTATACTCCAAAATATGTAAATATATAGATATGATTTTTTTTTATTATAACAATTAACATGATGGAAACTAATGACAATGATTGACATTAAGACCACTGTATAAGATTACCTATTTACATTCAATATTATAAAAATAACACTTTTTTGGATAGATGGAGCAGCCAGAATGTACATTATACATTCGAACTAGCTTTCACTAGACAGCAAATTTATAGCGCCTGATGTTTGAGATACCTATTTGAAATCTTTGATGAGGATGACCTGCTATCCTTTACAAAAGAAATAGGTCTATACTCCAAAATATGAAAATATATAGATGTAAAATATTTTTTTAATTATAAAAATTAACATGCTGGTAATTAATGTCAACGGTTTACATTAAAACCATTATATGTATAGCTGGCCACTCGTATTCGAGGATACCCGTCTACTAGGGCGGCTAGACACTCCCTATTGCAGACGCTTGCTCAGGCACATATGTGTTTGTTCAACACCCACAGAGCCCACCTGTGCTTTATACTGCAACTATGCTGAGCAGACCTTAGTTACAGTTTCTGGGAGATAGCATGTTATCTAGTGTGATCAACAATTTGAACAAGGCCAGCACGCTCAAGCCCTCGTCCGCGATGATTTGTGCACTGCTGTCGACGGCATCCAAGGGTTCCGTCTACCCATTTTCACCGACAAGGCTTGGGTCAACCCGTGGTATGGTTTTCAGGCACTTCCCAAACGTGCCGCACGCTGCCCCTCCAATCCAATAACATCAGGAAGTCCCCTTCTAAACAAATCGACCATGGTGAAATTCGAACCCGGGTCTCATGTTCAGAACACAAACGTTCTAACCACTCGGACACGTGCCCAAAACCATCGTATAAGATTACCTATTTACATTCAATTTTATAAAAATTACACATTTTTAGACAGATGGAGCGACCAAAATGTACAAAATGCCAGACATTCGTTCTAGCTCACACTAGACAATAAATTTATAGCGCCAGATGCTTGAGGTACCTATTTGAAATCTTTGATGAGGATGACCTGCTATCCCTAACATAAGAAATAGGTATATACTCTAAAATATGAAAATATATAGATATATAAAACATTAAAACATAAAAGAAAATAGGTCTATAATCCAAAAGATGAAGATATATACATATAAAAAAAATTTAAAGATTATAGTAATGTTCTTGATGGGAATTAATGTGTAAAGTTCACATTAAAACCATCATATACGATTACCTATTATCATTTAATATTACAAACAAATCAACATTTCAAAACTGATGGAGCAGCCACAATATACGGCATGCCAGACACTATATGCATTCTATCTTACCCTCACTAAACAGCGCATTGATAGCGCGTGATGAACGAGGTAACTATTCGAAATCTTCGATATAGATTAGACATAATAAACATATAAGTCATTAAAAATGTATCTAAATGATTTTTATGGCAATTAATGGAAACTGATGTAGAAAGTGTAACATTAAAACCATCCATTCATATAAGACTATATAAATGATTTTAAAATATGATGTTAATTAATCTAGAAAGATTAATAGTAAAATTGTTCATAAAAGACCTTTTTTTAGTTCGGGATTAAAAGAAATAAATAATAAAAAGAAATTTAAATAATATAAATAAGAAATTTAAATAATATAAAATATAAAAGAATAGTCAACACTGAATGATGATGGTTGTATTGAGATGTCGTTAAAATCCACCGATCTAACTTGACTACCCCACAAAGTCATGAACCAAGCATGTCAAAAAGAAAATGTCGCTTCACGGTTAAATGAATTTCAACAGAGTGAAAGCGATAGAAAGCTGCCGGTTCTTCATAGCCGTTCAACAGCGACAAGTAGAGACTTGTTCAAAAGATTCACTTTAAAAAGAAATATTATTGTATTAAAAAGGGTTCTATTTTTATTGTATTTAAATGTATATGATATTTTAATGTGTGTGATACTAAAACCGGTCCCATTCCTTTTTATTCTATATGATAAAGGGCGTTTCATTAAGACGGATTATATAAAGGGTGTTTCATTAAGACGGATTATATATAAGGGTGTTTCATTAAGACGGATCAAAGTCAGCAGTAAATAAATCAGTGTTATTGCTGAAAATTTATTTATTTCTATATTGGGTCATGTTTAAGTCATGACAATTATGTGTGAAAAATAATATCGCCCAAATGTCCACCAAATCTGAAACAAAAAGAAAAAAAAATCATTAGATGCTTAAAACTTAATTCACATTTAAAATCGATCCAGATTATTTTCCATTATTGTATTTAAATGTATGTGATATTTAAATGTTACTTTAATGGCTGACCACTCGTATTCAAGGATACCCGTCTATTCGGGCGGCTTGCTAATCCCTGTTACAGACACTCGCTCAGGCACATTCTGTGACTGTTCAGCACACAACGGAGCTCGTTTGGGGTTTATACTGCAACTATGCTGAGCTGACCTTAGTTACGGTTTCTGGAAGAGAAGCGTGTTATCTAGCGTAATCAGCAATCTGAACAAGGCCAACACGCTCAAAACCTCGGCCACAATGACTTGTGACTTCGGCTAGCACAACCATCGACGGCCCCGCCAAGTGTACCGTCTACCTGATTTCACTCACAAGGCTTGGGTCAATCCATGGTATGGTTTTCAGGGTATTTCCCAAAGGTGTCGCACGATGAAGCCGCCTCCTCCAGACCAAGAACATCAAGAAGTCACCTTCCTGCCAAATCGAATACGGTGAGATTCGAGCGAATCGAACGTTCTAACCACTCGGCCACGTGCCTATAATATTCAAATGTATATGATACTTGTTGTAGCATACCTACGGGCGATAATAGGTATGTCCCCATTCGCATAAATATGATAGTAAATACTGTATGTTAGTCTGAAGTTGGAGATTCGACTCCAACTGTGCTGGTCAAACTCTCTGCCTCCGGACAGAGTGGATTCCCAGACGAGTCTATGTCGAAGGGCAGAGTCTTGTCTCAGGAAACAGTTACCCGGCCCCGATTTATACGGGGTCTACGGAGAATTTTTGACCGAGCCTACGGGCTCGGATACCCCACATTAAATTCGACTTTGTATCACATCTGACCGCGTGGGGCGGTTGGTGGATATCCTGCAGTCGGAGATTCATTGTGGAATTCACTTGACTACTTCTTGTACGCGCCGCTGGCGAATCTTATATATGTTGTTCTTGTCCTAAGTATTAGGTTGGTGCAAAATAATGGCGTAATAATGTCGTTTTTTGACGTTAAAAATACGTCAAAAAACGACATTATTACGTCATTATTTTTGCACCAACCTAATATTATCGTTCATTACGTACCTTCATGGGATTATTCTATTCAGTAACTTTCTCTAGGTTACAACAATACTAAAAGGGGTTCTATTCTTTTATTCGATTTAAATGTATATGATATGAAAAAGGGTTCCGTATTTTTATTCTTTTAAATATATTTTTTTCTCTATTGGAACATGTTATTTAAGTCATGGCAATTATGTGTGAAAAATAATATCAGCTTCCTGCCAAATCGACTATGGTGAGATTCGAAGCAGTCGAAGCGAATCGAACGTTCTAACCATTCGGCCATGTGCCCATAATATTCAAATATATACGATATTTGTTGTAGCATACCTACGGACGATTCACATAAATACAATAGTATTTTTTGCTTTTCATAAATAAAATATATTTTCTGTTACATGGAATTTCTGTCTGTGTATATGTCGGTCTGAATTTTTTTTTTTCGACCCCCAAAATTGGTCACACGGGAAAAACAACTAGTTGAGAAATACTGTTCTAGACAACGACATCATTAAAATCATCTCGAATACTGAGGAGAGTTCTGTAGCATTACGGATTTTTCCTGCAACTTGAAAGCTAACATGACTATTGTATAACTCGTATTATGGATAATGGAATCAATTTTGTGCAAGTGTTCCCAGGAGGAACAAAAATTATATTCATAAATTAGTCTTTTTTTTCTTTTTTTCTTTCTTTCTTTCTTTCTTTCTTTCTTTTTTCTTTCTTTCTTTTTTCTTTCTTTTTGTTTTCTTTTCTTTTTTCTTTCTTTTTCCTTTCTTTCTTTTCTTCCTTTTTTCTTTTTCTTTTTTCCTTTTTTCGTTTCTCTTTCTTTTTTCTTTCTTTTTCTTTCTTTTTCTTTCCTTCTTTTCTTTTTCCTTTCTTTTTCTTTCTATTTTCTTTTTTCTTTGATTTTCTTTTTCATTCTTTTTTCTTTCTTTTTCTTTCTTTTCTTCCTTTTTTCTTTCTTTTTCGTTTTTCTTTTTACTTTCTTTTTTCTTTCTTTTTTTCTTTCTTTCCTTTCTTTTTTTATTTGTTTTTCTTTTTCATTCTTTTTTCTTTCTTTCCTTTCTTCCTTTTTTCTTTTTCGTTTTCTTTTTTCGTTTCTCTTTCTTTTACTTTTTCTTTCTTATTTCTTTTCTCTTTGTTTTTCTTTTTCATTCTTTTTTCTTTCTTTCTTTCTTTTTCCTTTCTTTTTCGTTTTCTTTTTTTCGTTTTTCATTTTACTTTCTTTTTTCTTTATTTCCTTTTTTTTCTCTTTGATTTTCTTTTTCATTCTTTTTTCTTTCTTTCTTTCTTTTTTCTTTCTTTTCTTCCTTTTTTCTTTCTTTTTCGTTTTCTTTTTTCGTTTTTCTTTTTACTTTCTTTTTTCTTTCTTTCCTTTCTTTTTTCTTTGTTTTTCTTTTTCATTCTTCTTTCTTTCCTTTCTTCCTTTTTTCTTTTTCGTTTTCTTTTTTCGTTTCTTTTTCTTTTTTCGTTTCTTTTTTCTTTTTTTCTTTGTTTTTCTTTTTCATTCTTTCTTACTTTTTTCTTTCTTTTCTTCTTTTTTTCTTTCTTTTACGTTTTCTTTTTCGTTTTTCTTTTTACTTTCTTTTTTCTTTCTTTTTTTTCATTCTTTCCTTTCTTTTTTCTTTCTTTTTCTTTTTCATTCTTTTTTCTTTCTTTCCTTTCTTCCTGTTTTTCTTTTTCGTTTTCTTTCTTCGTTTCTCTTTCTTTTTCTTTTTTTCTTTGTTTTTCTTTGTTTTTCTTTTTCATTCTTTTTCATTCTTTCTTTTTTTTTTTCTTTGTTATTTCTCAAAGAAAAATAATAGAAATCAATATTTCTCTTTGTATCAGCGAAGCGCCCCCGAGTAGAGCAAATTTACCATTATCTGTCCAATGAAGAATCGTGGATTATACCAAAACTCTTTGACGGAATTGACAAGGACGTCGTCGCTGCAGGTTTAGCAAGTAAGTGATTCTATCTCTTTTACAAATAAGGAATTAAAAAAAAAAATGGATTATGCAAGATAATGCCTGTTTACATGAAAATGATATTGAATATTCAGAATTTCAAGATCTTCAAAGATTAGGTTTTCTGTTTGTTTCTTAATTATGTTTTTAATCTTTTCACCCCTCCAAGCAAGGCAATAAAGCCCCTAAGACGCAAAGTGTTTACTGAGTGTTAGAGAATATGAGAAAAAAAATTATTTAAGAGAAAGGGGAATAAAAGAATAGGAATTATGAAGACAGCAAAAAAACGATTGGCATGGCATTTAAATTTTTGAAAATGAAAGTTCACTGGGAAGCAAGAAGTCGATAGAGAGTTCGATAAACGAGAACTGCGAGAGAGGAAAACTGCACATTCTGTCTTTTTTTTATATTTGATGGTTGGTCCTTTCTAGCTGATTTTTGTCTTTTTATTAATTTATTTAGGAGGTCCTTCAGTTTTTCCTGAGCCTGCCACAAACATAATGTAACCTACGTATCTTATACTGATAACATTCTGTCCCCCTCAACTAAATCCCGGTATAACTTCTAGTTCGTTTCTTTTGTTTGTTTAACGGTATATATCAACTCCTTATGGAACGTTTAATTCTGAAATTTAATTTTCTGGGGAGATTTGAAGTATTAATGTGGTGCAAAAATAATGACGTAATAATGTCGTTTTTTGACGTATTTTTAACGTCAAAAAACGACATTATTGCGTCATTATTTTTGCACCAACCTAATAATAGAAATATGACATATGTTATTCTGCTTTCGCAGTTGAATACATGGTAGAGGCTACTCAGCTTTTGTACATATGCATGTATGTGTGGACATGATTACTAGAGGCGGTGCCCGGTCCTGGAAAACTGCTGCCCAAGGCCGCCCCCATTCATTACACCAGAGAGAGGGATCGGTGCTCGCACCGAGACCAGTGCAACCGACAGTTGAGGGGGATCGGGAAATTATTGTTCCTAGCTCGGGTGTACGCGCTCGGGCTCCTCGCATTAAACCGACCTCGTGTCACAACCTTACCTCGTGTTGAGTAAATACAGATTACTAGAGGTGTGCGTTTTATGTTGTAGTTTTGTTGAAGTTATATTTTGGAATACAGTTTGAATTTTTAAGAAATTGTAGGATATTGATAGGGTTATTTAATGCCGAAATCTAAATATTTCGAAAGCAACTGCATGCTTCCAACTACAAATAAAATGTATCGTTGGTCATTTTGCTATTATTGTTTGTTTTTTTATTCTACCATAAATAGGTATTGTCGATCATTTTACTATAAAAATGTACCTATTTTCTTATTGTTTTGTTTTTGTTTCGGAGTTCACTATTTGCCCATAGCTGGGACCCTAACAGGTGCTACCACCCCGAGTAGGAGTAGACCTGGGAACAGCAGCAATTAAGAAATGGTTCTATGCTCCCCTTAAACCTCCAATCTCCTGATCAGATGCCTTGCTGCCGAATGCAGTTTATCGTCATACCCTGGACTGAATAAATATTTAAGATACAGCATTCTGTAATTAGGCTTAAATAGTTATCTCCCTTGACAAATCCTTTTCAGGAAATACACCGTAAAACTAGAAACAAATTAAAAGAAATTGTGTCTCAGGGGAAGAGGATAAGCAAAAAAAAAAAAAAAAAGACATTAGCAATTTGACACAAACTCAAAAAGATAAAGAGGTACATGTGGTGTCTTAAAGAAGAATTTTAGACATAGTAATAAGATCAGGAAATTACTGTATTGCCCCTTTGACCGGCAGTAGATAAAGAACATTTGGTAGGTTCCTTAACCCTAGGGGATCAAGGGTAGAAGACCTGCAGAAATTACAGCTAAACACACACACACACACACACACACACACACACACACATATATATATATATATATATATATATATATATATATATATATATGCCTTTTTATTATATCCTTACTCTGTCTTGGACATTCAGTTCTACCTGGATTCTATCCTCTTGGAATTTTTTATTCAAAAAATATATATGTATGTGTATGCACCTATGTATATATATTTATGCATATTTACCACTAATAATATATATATATATATATATATATTAGGTTGGTGCAAAAATAATGACGTAATAATGTCGTTTTTTGACGTATTTTTAGGGTCAAAAAACGACATTATTACGTCATTATTTTTGAACCAACCTAATATATATATACATACATACATATATATATATATATATATATATATATATATATATATATATATATATATATATATATATATATATATATATATATATATAAAGAGAGAGAGAGAGGGGGGTAGGAGATACGGTGGCGTAATGAATGGATAGCGACTTGGAGAGCCGAGTTCGAATTCCAGTCGAATCCATTACATTTACTTACGTGCTAATACCCTTGGGAAAAGGTGTGAATCCTCTTCTTCTTCTTCCTCCAGCTATGGGTAAATAGCAGGACAGACTGGGATCTATAGCCTTGGATGGCAACTAGTCTAGGAGAAGGGCAACTCTGAATTCAAAACCTGCTGAGGGTCCTTTAGGGACCTTGTGGCACGTAGTGCACCAGGTCTCTGTATTCGGCCCTTCAAAAAAGTGTGGATGGTCCTGCAGGAAACCTTCACCACTATAATCAAATATCATGTGCTGTTGTTGGGCTGTCGGTTTCCTTGACCCTCATACGTCAAATTCCCTTTACCAGGAATTACCGGGAGAGTCCAGTATATATATATATATATATATATGTTAGTACTCGTTTGTACCTGGTTAAGGCAGTAGAGAACTTGGAGAGTGGAATTAACAGGAGATAACTGACATCCATTAGACATGGCACGTGGAACTAGAACAATTTACCCCAGCGAGCGAAATAAACGGTCCAGTTCGAAATTCCAACCACCTGGAGAAGGCCGTAGCGTACAGCGGCCGAAACGTTGTGATGGTTGGAATTTCGAACTGGACCGTTTATTTCGCTCGCTGGGGTAAATTGTTCTAGTTCCACGTGCCATGTCTAATGGATGTCAGTTATCTCCTGTTAATTCCACTCTCCAAGTTCTCTACTGCCTTAACCAGGTATTGAACTCACACTCTTTGGGTCCTGTCACTGGATCTAACTAACGCCTTTATCCACTGTGCCATGTGTCCTTAATATAGACAGATGATAAAAACTATTCTTATAATTATTAGTCCTATTACTATTGTTACTATGCTACTAGTAAGTAGCAAAGTCTCTAGGCCGGGTAACGCATATACCGGTCTCTTCGGCAGGCGTTACATCCCTTGTCAAGAATAAAACAAGCTTGATCAGTCTGTGTGACTACTTACGACAGTCGGTACGTTCATAGGTTAACCAAGATACTACCATGGAATGTAACCAAATAAGGTTTACTTTTTTTTAACATAGTCCTCCTTACTGTATCGAGCACTTTATTTAGTTATTTTGCTTACGCGTATCGGGTTTTTTTCTTTGGACTTTGGACTTGCATGCTAGACGATTATTTTCGGCTAACGTACATGTTCTTGGTTCTTTCTTTTTTATACCTTTTTTTCCCTTCGGTATTGGTTTGATTATTTGCAAATCAAGACACCGAAGGTTTTCCGGACGAGTATAATTTCTTATACTTATAATATTATTACTAGCATACATACATACATATATATATATATATATATATATATATATATATATATATATATATATATATATATATATATATATTAACTGATTTGAAATATGCTTTCTTCACTACACAGTAATAACCATGTTTCGAAATCGGAAGCTAAAAACTTCAAATTTAATTATATAATTAAATTTAAAGCATTAGTTACATTGAGCACTGTTTTGCAAAAATAAAGATATCAATAAGAACACCGGATTATACATCTTACTGTTCTTTCTTTTTATTGTAATATATATATGTATATATGTGTGTGTGTGTGTGTGTGTGTGTGTGTGTGTGTGACGTCACACATTATGAAATGGACAAAGTCCGACAATTATTTCAAAACATTTTATATTTATACTTTTTTATAGATACAAATATTTAATTAAATGCTCTGTTTATAATATATATACTTACGTGCTAATACCCTTGGGAAAGGTATAATTCCTCTTCTTCTCCCACCAGCTATGGGTAACTAGCAGGACATACCTGGTCTATCGCAGAAAGAAATGACAACCTACCGCGGGAAAATAACTGCTTCGTCGGCGTGTTTCACGCATGACACATTACTGACTGCGTGTAGCTTGATGCTCGAGAAAATGAAGTGAAAGTTGCGTACAATTGTGCGCACGCCTGTGCGTTTTTCCGCGTTCGACCTACATCTTACCTCCCTGAGTGAAATAGGGGGAAAAAAGAGAATGACAAAGAATGTTACTGCCTATTTATAGGCTTAGGAGCGTCCTCTAGCGGCGGTATTTTTAGGAAAGTAAGTGGGGGTGAACTACACACTTTTATCTTTCTCAGTTCACTTTCTATTTGTAGGCAAGCTTTTCGCTCGTAGTATACATGGAGCGGCAAAAGTAACGTCTTTTTTTTATTTATTATCTTTTATTGAAACCAGAGACATTACTGCCAGGACGTAGTTAGTCGTCATACCCAGTGCAGAGAAACTTATTAACATTTACTGAGCAAAAACAAATGACAATAGTTTAAGTAAAATTATAAATATTGTCACATCAAAACAACGCGATTTGTTATGATTAACGAGCTATTTAACATGTTCAAAATGCTCCCCCTTCATATTCAACACAACGCTGAACCCTATCAGTAACACTTCTACAAACAATCAGTCTACATTAATTTCAGAAATTTTATTAGAAGGTGCTTGTTTTAATTCAGGAATTGTTTTCGATTTGAGCCTGTAAAAATTTTTTCAATACATTCCACAGACAAATGTCTGGTGGTGCTAGGTCTGTTGACTGTGATGGTCACTCAATTGCTTCATGTAGTCCTATTCACCTCAGCTCGAAATTAAGATTTAACCATTAACACTCTGCATTACTCAGTACTTTCCTTTCCACTGCATTGTTTTCAAAGGCTCCACTATTATACTACTTCAGTCATGGTCATTTTCTGTTGCCATAGCAGGATATGACAACACAACTGCAAAATTCAAACACTGTATTATTCATTCATCTGAGTCACTTGTAGTGGCCGGATAAAATGTTTGCTTTGCAATCAAAATCACCTCCAGTGGGTTAATCATTCCCGAACGCGTAAGCCATAGTTAATCTTAAGCCAGCTTAAACTGCGGTGATTCCCAGTTGTTCAATGAAATTTAATAAACAAAAAAATGCTGTTACTTTTGGCATAACCTGTATATTCTGGTTTATTCTCATATCTTTCTCAAATAAATCAAGTTTCCCTAGTAGTTCAAATAGATCTTTGCGTCGTTTTATTATGGTTTTTTCTTTTTTATCATCCCTTCCACCGTTATCCAGTCATACAAGCTCGTTAGATAACTCCTATTCTCATTATTACACATTTCCCAAGTTAGAAAATACGAAAGCCGTTTATGATTTGGCTAAAGAATTCCACTGAAAACGGCAAGAGACGTATTGTCAGGAATTAAAGAAAGTATTATTGCTAAAAGAGGCCGATTATATGTGCAATAATTTTATTACAGAATTAAAATGAAAATCAAGAAGAAAGGGATTGTCAGTGGTCATGATTTAATACAAACGTTACTAACGGAACAGGGCTGTTATTCATAAGGTAAATACATTGCTAATTGATTTACGATAGAAATACTTTTAAAAAAGTCAAGAAGAACGAAATTGTCAGCAGCCAGGATTTAATACAAACGTTACTAACAGGACATAAGGTAAATGCATTTTATTAAAGAACTGCCCACTTTGTTTCTCTCCGCCCACCGGATCTTTCTGTTACAGTTTTTTGTGTATATGTAATGTAACTAGTGAGCTAGTTAAAATGACTTAACTCACATTATAGTCCACCAATAGAAGGTTAACCAATCAGAAGACGTAGAACATTCAATCCGTCGTGTATAAAGGCGGCCATTTTTGTTTACCCTACCCGAATGACCAGTGCCAACTTGTCAGGCGAAGATGACAGAAGGAAGTACTACGCTCTGCTACTTTGCTGCGATATCCACTGCTAACCTGAACTACGCTTTCCTACTGTCTCCGAAATATTCACTGCTAAACTCTGGATTCTATACTCGAAGACGACCGTCATAAAATGTCTAACATTGGTTATGAGAGCAGATCACGATTATATTTTGACGGAAATGAATCGAGATATGAATTATGGGAGACAAAGTTTTTAGGCTACCTCAGAATACAAAAACTCCATGACATCATCCTTTGCAAAGTCGACCAGGAGGGTGATGATGATTTTATGGAAAGAAATGCGACCGTGTTCGCTGAATTAATACAATTCCTGGAGGACCGGAGTTTGTCTTTAATAATGAGAGAGGCCAAGGACAATGGCCAGAGTGCTCTACAGATTTTGCGTGAACACTATTTGTCCAAAGGTAAGCCTAAAATTATTGCTTTATATACTGAACTAACCACATTAAAGAGACGAGAAAATGAATTTATGACTGATTATATCATCCGAGCGGAGAATGCTACAAATGCCTTAAAAATTGCAGGTGAAACTATCTTGGGTGGGCTGCTAATAGCCATGGTCTTGAAGGGTTTACCACCGACATTCAAACCATTCACGACAGTTATAACTCAAAAAGATAAACAACTAACTTTCACTGAGTTTAAAATTGCGTTACGTAGTTATGAAGAAACTGTAATACTTTCAACCTTATAGAGGAGGCCCACCCACTTCGAAAATCACTGATGTAGATCATGATATCAAAGGTAGGATTTATTAAATACAATAAAACTTGCATTTCCCCCAATGATTACAAAGTTAATGACTTCGAAAATTCTAAAATCAAATCTGATTTTGTTACAGAAATATATTGAAAATAAGGAAGAAAAGGATTGTCAGTGGTCAGGAATTAATGCAAGTATTACTGGCTAAACATATCTGTATAATGTAAATGCATTGCTAATTTCTTTACTAGAGAAATGCTTTAAAAAAGGAAGAAAGGGATTGTCAGGGGTCAGGAATTAAGCCATGCAATACTGATAGGACAGATGTATTGTATGTATAATGTGAATTCATAGCGGTGCAACTATAAAAATGTGCTGAAACTCAAGAAGAAGGATTGTCAGCGGTCAGTCATCAGTGTGTTCACTTTGGTTTTCCATGAACTTCCGCCGTCTTGCCGCTAAATTATCTTTTTTATCGTATTAATGCGCAACATTCGATCATTTTCTCGGCGAGATATTTTCCAATATCAACTCTTAGCATCGTTATTCAACCAACAAAATAGTTCTTTGAACTGCGGCCATCTTTCAGCGAAATTGTCTGTTTTATAACATTAGATTGATGTAGTTTCCAGCATTTTCTCGCCAAAGTTTTTTTTTTTTTTTTCACATAAATTCAAAAAAAAAAAAAAAAGAGAGAGAGAGAGAGAGATGCTCGCCCAAGGGTGTCACATCAGCTGAATGAAATGGTCCATTCCAATCTGTGGAAGGCCTACGTCTAACCACAGGCTGTGATGTTATTTGTCGATTGATTATTTTGTTTTGCAGTTTATCAACCTTTTCTAGGTTATTTAAAGCCATAAAATATTTTTCGATTGCAAGGATATTTGTTTTAGAAAATAATGATTTGCCGATACAAGATCTACTAATTAACCCATAGCGGGGGAGAAGGGGTGGATTCATACGCTTCCCATAGGTATTTGCGTGGAAGTGAATATAACGAAACCAACTGGAATTGGAATTTGGGTCTTCGATTTTCGATTCCGAAGCGTTTACCCATTACAGCACCCTCACGCCCACGCTTACAGCACCTGATGTTCCAAAACGGGCATGTACCACCAGGCTCGACGTTGCTTATCTTCATACGAGAACTTGTATTTCAACCTAATATGGCTGAAGAAGAAGAAGAAGAATGCTGTAGGCTTAAAAGGAAGCTTTCAAATATTTTAAGCATATGTTGGATTTGAATTTAGATAAGAATTCTTGTTTTGATTTTAGGTTAAAAGTGACAATGGTGGAAAATGAATTTGATTTCGTCACTTGATGTTCTTTTACTGCAAACAATTTGCATACAGTAGATGGCCCATACATGTTTCCCTATGCCAGAATATGTCAAACATTGAATTTCTCTGTCATAATCTAGGGTTATATATATATATATATATTAGAGTGTGCAGTTTATATTCTATATCATAAAGTAACAACGTAGACAAAGAATTAGTTATCAATGTTAATGTGATTAATGGCGAGATCACTTCACTAACAGAAGTTAATGAGACATTAACTTACTATCAATTCCTTGAATAATGAGATCCTTATATTCGAGTTGTTGTCGGATGGAAGACACATGCCAAGTACTTTTGACAATTTCAAATTGTCATCTTCAAGGCGCAATTTTCCCATACATAATACTTGGCATGTTTCTTCCATCTGAAAATAATTCGAATATAAGGATCTTAGTATTCAAGGAATTGATAATAAGTTAATGCCTCATTAAGTCTTGTTAGCGACGTGATTACATTAACATCGCTAATTAATTCTTTGTATGAATTGTTACATTATGATATATATATATATATATATATATATATATATATATATATATATATATATATATATAAAAGTGAACATTGAAGTCAACACATAGCGGCGACAGCATGTTTCATGCTAGACGCAATCGTCAGGCCACGAGTGTTGTTTTTTTTCTCGGCTATTTATATATACGGACAAGTGGTGCATTGTGCTTAGTCTATTTTGGCTGTTATTTTGCCGGAATTCGTTTATTTGTTTATTTTATTTATTTGGGTTATTTTGCTTGTTTTTATCTATTTTTATTTTTTATGTTTATTTTCATTATTTATTTTTATTTCTTATCCTATATATTTATTTATTTTTATTTTAATCGGTGTTTTATTAACGTAGTAAAAATTGTTTATATCGCTTATTTAATAGTTTTGTTTTGGTTTGGGAAGATAAAGCTATTTATTCTATTTCGGGGTTGGTTGGTGTAGTTTATTCTATTATTTTGGCGGGAACAGTTTTTAATTTATTTATTACTTCATTTATTTATTTGGATTGATTATCTTTACTTGTTTTTTTTTCTAACGGTTAATTTATTGGGAGCGGTTTGTTAGTTTATTTATTTGGATTAATTCAGATTAATTTATTTTATTTGCTTATTATTATTTATTTATTAGACTGTATATTTTTTATTTACTCTTTTCGGTTTTCGATTTTTAAGTAAAGTAGTATTTTTTATCATTATATAACAGTTATAGCTATGTTTTCCGTCGGATTTTTCGTTTGATTTTTTTTTTTTTTTAGTCTAAGTAATATTTTGGCCTTAATGGTTTGTTAATTTGTTTATTATTTACTTTATTTATTTGGGTTCATTAATTTTGTTTCTTATTTATTTAATCTATATTATTCTATATATCTATATTTACACCCGCTCTATCTCTGATATTGAGCACTTTATCCCATAAATATAGCACATGTTTCGACAATATTGCTTCATATATATATATATATATATATATATATATATATATATATATATATATATATATATATATATATCAGGGAGAGATTATAGTGGTTTCAACGAGAGAAAAGTATATTTTAAAGAGAAGACAAGCCGCAAATGTTTTCGGTTATAATGTGGATACATTATTTTCCATATTTTTGCTACACGGGTTTTGTGAGCTTCATCAGGCAAAGAATGGTTATTTCCAAATATTATTTAACGTGGAATTATTTACACATATTATTATGTAGCAAAAAATAAGAAAAATAAAGTGTAATATATAAAAAGATCCACATTATAACCAAAAAAACCTTTGCAGGTTCTCCTTAATCTTTAATATATATATATATATATATATATATATATATATACGCTAGCGGCCATACCCAGCTGGTCGATCAGAAAAAGCGTTCGATTAGAATGGAGCAAAAACAGCATCTTGATAAGATGTAACAGAATCTATCTTCTTCAATTGATTTAAAGTACTTTCATTAAAAAAATATTTTGAATTAATGCAGTTACCGATATAACAGAAGTCGTCTGTATTTATTCAGTCGAAGATAGACGAGGACATGAATGAGTAAAATAAGCAACATGAAGACCCACTTCAGACCACAATTATTTTGGAACTTTTTCAAATTCAATTTGTCAATGTGCTACCAGGGATATAAAAGAGGATACATTTATAAAGCAATTGTTAAGTTTGATGAAAATTGGTTGAAAGTTCAACGAAAAATAAGAAAGAAACCAGTAAAAAAATCGCCATTTTTCGCTATTTACGAGGGTTTTCATTATATGGGTGGACACACTTATCAATTTAAATGACTGTTAAACAATCAACTTATTGTTGGTTACAATTGACTCAAGTTTGTATTAGATTGCTTGAAAATTGTGGGAGTTTTTAGTTCAAAATTTCTGTTGTAATTGATTTGTGGTGAAATTCGATTTTTCGTTTTACGCGGGTTTTCGCAAAACGCAGTGGCGTAGAAATAAAAAAAAATGAGGTATCGTTGTTCGTCATGTAAGTAACCTACATACCGAATTTGAACGAAATCAGAGGAAAAAAGTTGAATTTTATAGATTTTTGATAGGCTTTATCGATTATTGATTTTTTTTATATAAATTGTCGATTTTTTACGCTAAAAACCTATTTCTTACATGATACAATGTATGTGCCAAGTTTGGTCAAAATCGATTCAATGGATCTCGAGTGAAAAGGTATCACACAGACACACAGACATCCTCTGTTTTATATATATAGATAGATAGATAGATATGCTTCCGTGATAACTACAGTCTTCAAAAATGCAACGTCAATCTTCTATCGTCTTGAACCCTGTTTCTTTTTTGTCTTTTCCTCAATCCTTCCCACTAAAGTCGGCTCAATTAAAAAAACACCCGATGAAAGAATGAAAAAAGAGAGTTTCTCATAATTTTGATTATCTTTGTTGATGTTGTTCTTCTTCTGTTGTTCAGTCCACAGACAATGATGACTCTCCACAACTTCTTATCTCGTGAGGCTCGTAACAGTTATTTCTCTCTCTCTATCTCTCTCTCTCTCTCTCTCTTTGAGCCCACCTTCATTCCGCTATTCATTCACACAATATCACTGCCTTTTACGATCTCTTTTGACTTCAATATGCCCCGTGAGGATTAAGTTTTCCGAGCCCTCCTTCCTCATCATGCGTCCTAGAAATGTCAACTGTCTTTTCCTGTTCTTTCTGTCGCCATATTCTTTAAGACTTCTTTGTTGCTTACTCGCTCGTTCCATGGAGTTCTCAGTATCCTTCAGTAGAACAACATTTCTCTTGCCTCCATTTTTTTTTTTTTCTTCATTTGCGAGGAAATTGTCCAGCATTCATTGTCATATAAGAGGGCGGATATCAGATAGCAATCATGTAGTCTTTTCTTTATTTCTAACCAATTTTTTCTGTTTCTCAGCATTTTGCTTAGTTTTGGGGATGCCTCTTCCATTCGTTCAATGCATACTTGTATTTTGCTGATCCATTTTCCATTCTCTACTAATTAAAAAGACATTGCTCTTTGTTTTTTTTCTCCGGGTTTCTTCTACTACCCTTGTCTAGGACGTCCTTTATTTATCTTTCCGAGTCGATCATCAACACAGTGTCATCTGCGTATCTTATATGGTTAAGATTACGCCCTCCGGTCATAAATCCTGGTAGGATCTCCAGTTCCTTTAGGATAGCGTCACTGCAAAGGTTGAATAGATCTGGAGATACGACACATCCTTGTCTCACGCCTCTTTCTATTTTTTTTATAGCTACTCTGATTCATTTTCTGTTCTTATGCAGGCGGTTTTCTCCTAGTTTAAGTTCTGGGTTATTCTAACATCCTTTCCAAGTAGATCAAGTTTTGCTAACAGTTCAAATAGATATTTGTGGTGTACCTTGTCAAATGCTTTTTGTATTCCATAAAACATATGCACATCCTTCTGAATTTGGATATCTCTCTATATCTCTCTATATATATCTCTATATCTCTCTCTATATATATATATCTATCTATCTATCTCTCTATATATATCTATATCACTCTCTCTCTCTCTCTCTCTATATATATATATATATATATATATATATATATATATGATTTATTTCGAACCATGAATCCTTATTAGGAATGAGAAACGCCTAACATGGAAATAATTCTTTTATTCCTTAGCGAAATAACTTTGAATTAAAAGAACTCCACTGAACTGAATTCTACATCACAAAACTTTGTCACTTTTTCTTTATTTCGTGCCATGTTGTTAAATAATAGCTTAGCAGACTATTATTTTTTTAGAGGAAATGTACCTCTGCTCCGACCTACAGAGGTTGACCATCCGGGTCAGATGTAAGACATAATAAAAAAGTCGATTTTAATTGGTTGAGCTAGTGTGGGAATGATAGATAGGGAAAGGTTTTTCAGTGAGTCAAGTCTTAACCGTCAAGCAATGCAAACGTGTTCTCTTTCGTGTCTGAAACGGCTCCCAAGTGCGACCCCACTGGATAGTTAGCACATGTCGGCATTAATAAAAAAGTTAAAATTTTCCGTGTTTGATGTCATTCATTGCTAGCAAAACCAACTAGCGATCGCCGACCAAGAGAAGACGAGATGAGACCAACCCCACCAAGGGGCAATGCAACAATGGGTCTTTGAACACTGTTTCTGAAAAACTGCCAGTCGTCTCGTTATTTCTCGCTGAGTCATCTTCCCGTTCAATCTCACAGCCTCGACCTTTGTTTCAGTAGAAATCCTTGCCGTGATTTCCGTGTAAAAAGCCAACTCAGAGAAAATGGAAACAAAAACGAGAGTTATACTTCACATCAATGAAGAGACAGTTGACATTTCTGAGGCACATAAAAGAAGAAAGAGGGTTTGGAAAATCAGATACTCACAGGACAGATTGAAGGCGAGAGAGACAGAGGAAAACAACGTATGACCAAAGTTTTGAAGAAAATGGAAACATAAAGGAAACTTGTACTTAACATCAGGAAGCGACTGTTGAGGTTTCTGTGGCATATAATGAGGAAGGAGGGCTTGGAAAATCTGATACTCACAGGACAGATTGAAGGCGAGAGAGACAGAGGAAAACAACGTATGACCAAAGTTTTGAAGAAAATGGAAACATAAAGGAAACTTGTACTTAACATCAGGAAGCGACAGTTGAGGTTTCTGTGGCATATAATGAGCAAGGAGGGCTTGGAAAATCTGATACTCACAGGACAAATTAAAGGCAAGAGAGACAAAAGAAAAATACGTAACCCACTTAGAGAGCTTTAGTAAATTGATAGCGTAACCAGGTCTAAGAGAAATGTTTCAACAATTGTATTTCTGTCAAGCCATGGTACAAATCTTGCTGAAAAAAAACTGTTTTATAACTTTATATAAGTTTGATCAGTGAGTTTTATCTATATTCTAGGTTAAGGACGATTCTTGGAATCTACAAGCGAGTCTTATGATAAGTTTAGTTTTCTTTTGTTTAAGTTGTAATTGTTCATTAATTAAAGAAAGGATCCTCAAACAGAATTCTACCATCTAAACCAGGACATTTACACAGAAACAAAGAAAAAGAAACTATTGAACTGTTACGTGATATCTGTCCTCCTATATGGCAGTAAATGCTGGGAAATTTCCTGAAAGATGTCTGCTATCCAGAGCGTGTGATCCCACCCATTCTAGACTTGCGGCTATCCAGGGTCAGAGACCCCATTCCCCCTAGACTGGCTTCTATCCTGGGTGAACGATTCCAGTCACCCTAGACTTGCGGCTATCCAGGGTTAGAGACCCCAGGCCCCTAGACTGGCTACTATCCTGGGTGAACGATTCCAGTCACACTAGACTTGCGGCTATCCAGGGTCAGAGACCTCAGTCCCCCTAGACTGGCTGCTATCCTGGGTGAACGATTCAAGTCACCCTAGACTTGCGGCTATCCTGGGTCAGAGAAACCAGTCCCCCTAGACTTGCTGTTATCCAGAGCGTGAAGCCCCAGCATCCCCTTGATTGTCTGCTATCCAGAGCGTGTGATCGCAGCCATTCTAGACTGGCTGCTATCCAGGGTGAGAGACCCTAGTCCCCTTACACTGGCTGCTATTTTGGGTGAACGATTCCAGTCATACTAGACTAGTTGTTATCCGTTGTGAGTGATCCCAGTCTCCCTACACTAGCTGCTATCCTGGGTAAATTACCGCAGCCCTCCTAAAGATGCTGCTATCCAGAGTGAGAACCCCCAGCTCCCTTAGACCGTCTGTTATCGAGGGTGAGAGACCGAAATATACGGTGCCATTTAATCTATTTATGAGAAAGTAAAGGCGACACAACTTAAATTGACTACTTATTTTGGGGAAATTAAATTGTCTGGTTTGAAAAGAAAAAAAAAACGAGAATAGATGGGATGATTTTACATAGTAACTTTCATTCGTCTTTCTTCTATCCATAAAATTTGCGTGAATCGAAACATTGATATTTTTATACCTCTATCTATAAAAGCCAGGATGTATGTGTGTGTGTGTGTGTGTGTGTGTGTGTGTGTGTGTGTGTGTGTGTGTGTGTAACGAATGCACGGCCGCAATTTTCGACATATTTGCACCAAAATTTACATGCACATGCTCCAAGTTAGCGGGAAAGGCCAAGACCGACTTTACATTTCCCAACTCCCATAGATACTGGCCAGAGTGAGAGCCTATAGCTGGCTGCCACGAATAGGCAGGAAGATTCTATTGGCCAGCGTGGGAGCCAACAGCTGACTGACACGAATGTTAACTAGCATGCAAAAAAAAAATCGATAGCTGCATTCGTCACAAGTGGGAAAAATTTTAATCTGCATGGCACTTTACTCCAGTTGGCTCATTCGCTTGCTTAAACTCAACGTTCATTCTGATTCCGCGGAACTGTGTTGAGTGTGAAAAAGTATTTGTTGTTAACATTCTTTTTTCATTCGGTTTTCCCAGTTACGAGTCCTTTTTTTAAAGCTGATCGTTTTGTGTTCATTTTGTTTACTTCTTTTTTCGTAAGAGATTTAATGTTTAGTATAGAGCTCAGAAAAAATTCACAGTGTGAGATAGGCAAGAAATAAGGCATGTAGCAACATCAGCACGGCAAAGGGCACTCCTTTAAAGGCAAGGAACGTTGTAATAAATATGGCGACAAAGATGAGGACAATAGTCCGAATAATGTAAATAGTGTTCATAATACTTCATCTCAGAAATATAGACCGATACTAAAGGGCCGAAACCTTGTGATAAATATGGCGACAAAGATGAGGACAGTAGTCCAAATAATGTAAATAATGCTTTGGACTTGATTTTATTATTAGGAATACATTGGAAATTATTTTATTATTAGGAATGCATGGGAAATGATTTTATTATCAGGAATGCATTGGAAATTATTTTATTATTAGGAATGAATTGGAAATGATTTTATTATTAGGAATGAATTGGAAATGATTTGGTTATTAGGAATGCATTGGAAATTATTTTATTATTAGGAATGCATTGGAAATTATTTTATTATTAGAAAGGAATTAGAAATTATTTTACTATTAGGAATGCAAAGGAAATTATTTTATTATTAGGAATGCATAGGAAATTATTTTATTATTAGGAATGCATGGGAAATGATTTTATTATTAGGAATGAATTGGAAATGATTTTATTATTAGGAATGCATGGGAAATGATTTTATTATTAGGAATGCATTGGAAATGATTTTATTATTAGGAATGCATTAGAAATGATTTTATTATTAGGAATGCATTGGAAATGATTTTATTAGGAATGCATTGGAAATGATTTTATTATTGGGAATGTATTGGAAATTATTCGTGTAAAGGAATACATTGAATGAAATGCATTGGAAGTGTTTTAAATATACGAATGCACTGAGAATTCTTTCTCTGTTAGGGTTGCACTGTAAATAAGTTTAACATGTGAATTCATTGGATATCGATGTTACAATTAGGAATACATTGAAACTAATTATAATACAGGAAAGCATTCCAAATGATTAATCGATTAGGAATTGAATAAAAAATGATTTTTGCATTAAGAATGTACTGAAACTGATTTCCTTTGAAAAGCATTGGCAATAATTTTATTACATGTTGCATTGGAAATGATTTTATGATTAGGAATGCATTCAAATAGTTTTACAGTGAGGAAAGTATTAGAAAAGATTTCACTGCGAAGAATTATTGAAAACAATTTTTTTAGAAATGGTTTTCCGTAGAAATCCCTTAGAAATTACTACAGGATTGAATTGCAAAAGATTTTACTATTATCAATATGAATTTGTCAATGTCAATTAGTGATTTTGCTATTAGGAAGCCATTGAAAAGAGTACTGAACTGTTACGTAATATCAGTCTTCCTATAT
>OZ010614.1:41420684-41435684 GCA_963932145.1 Acanthosepion lycidas
CAGGTAATTGAAAATGAAAATACTACTACTACTAATAATAATAATAATAGTAATAATAATAAATTGAAGAAGAAAAAGAAGAAACAGGTAATTGAAAATGAAAATACTACTACTAATAATAATAATAATAGTAATAATAATAAATTGAAGAAGAAAAAGAAGAAACAGGTAATTGAAAATGAAAATACTACTACTAATAATAATAATAATAATAGTAATAATAATAAACTGAAGAAGAAAAAGAAGAAACAGGTAATTGAAAATGAAAATACTACTACTACTAATAATAATAATAATAGTAATAATAATAAACTGAAGAAGAAAAAGAAGAAACAGGTAATTGAAAATGAAAATAATACTACTACTACTACTAATAATAATAATAATAATACCCGTCTTATAAATTAGAAAATATCAATAAGAGGCCAAGTTCAGAATTTGCTGAAAGCATAATTGACAACTACTTTTTCATGCACATTAAATGCAGAATTCCACCTGCAAAATCTGAATTTCTATAGATGCACACAAATACGCATAGACGTGCTTTCTAACGTTGATTCAATTCATTGATAAAAATTTCCACAACGGAGACTGAAAAGGCACCTGCCGTCTCTTTGGCAAATTCGATGTCACAAGCTATTACACGCAAATGCGCTGCTCTTAATGCTGTGAGGACTTAGTACGAGACCAAGTAAGCGTTGATAAAACATTATGCAAGATTAGCTTATCAAAATACGATGTAATCCCCTGTGAAGATTCTTTCTATTTTATTTCCTATTTTTTTAATATTTAATACCTAGAGTAAATTAATTTAAAAAAAACAAACAAACAGAATCTATAATTAACTTCTACATACACACATACAAACACACTCTGTGTTTTATCTATATATCGAGTTATTTATATTTGCATACGACATTAAACATTTTTGACTAAGATAGAATACATACATAAACAAAAAATAATCTTCCCTCCTTATGAAATACATATATATATATATATATATATATATATAAAGTAAACCCTTACAACAAACATGGCAACACCTGCAACCTTTGTCAACAAGAGAAATTTGCTAGATTAACAATTCCAGACCAAGAAAAAACTTTTGAATCAGAGATCGGAAATTATGCCCTGTTGGATACATTCTAAAAAAGTTCCTTTTGAGTTCATTTGAAGTGGGATAAAATGAACGGATGTATATTTTATTTAATCCCCTATCGATATATTTCCAATAAACTTGATTTTTCTCTCCTACTCCCCAGCTACTACTACAACTCACCTCCTACGCATATAGATTTTTTTTTATTCAGCTGTTTTCCTAATTTTAGATAGATAGATAGATAGATAGATAGATAGATAGATAGATATTGAATGGTCTGAGATAGATAGATAGATAGATAGATAGATAATGGACAGCCTGTAGATAGATATATAATGGACAGCCTGTAAATAGATAGATAGATAGATAGATAGATAGATAGATAGATAGAAGGATAGATAGATAGATAGATAGCAAGAGGGGAGAAAGAAAGTGCTTCAGTATCGAAGTATTTGAGAAGTGAATTCAATAAAGCACAATAAGAGTTTTACTGTTGTTGATGATGATGCGGTCGAGGATGATGTTGAATTTCATAATATAACTATATATTATATATACACGCACAGACACATGGATATATATACCTTCTTACACACACATACACACACACACACACACATATATATATATATATATATATATATATATATATATATAAGTGAACATTGAAGTCAAAACACAGAGGCGACAGGCGGTTTCATGCTAAACGCAATCGTCAGTCCGCCTGACGATTGCGTCTAACATGAAACAGCCTGTCGCCTCTGAGTGTTGACTTCAATGTTCACTTTTATATTTATATTTACATACGCTCTATCTCTGATATTGAGCACTTTATCCCATAAATATAGCACACTTTAAAACTATATTTCTTCATATATATATATATATATATATATATATATATATATATTAAAAGAACTATATGGATAAAGACAAAACGTAAACTTATGTTAGCCGACGCTTTTCGTCCTCCGATATGACTTTACCAAGGCAAATGTGATAATTCCTTGTTGATGTCCTTCAGAGATCAAAGCGCGTCAGCTGAGTTTTTCTTTTGTCTACATTCATATATACATATATCATTATTCATTCATTCATTTATATATATATATATATATATATATATATATATATATATATATATATATATATATATATATATATAAATCGTATGTTTGTATTTATTAAGCAATGTGCATATATACACAGAAATAAGAATATATCCATTTTCATTTATATATACATAAAGATGGTCAAAAATACATATCTACCTTCATATATATATATATATATATATATATATATATATATATATATATATATATATATATATATATATAATAAATACTATACTCGGATGCCAATTTGTTGCAATAGATTTACAGTATATATACATATATATGTGTGTGTGTTGTGCGTGTCTGTGTCTGTGTGTGTGCGTGAATAGATAGATAGATAGATAGATAGATAGATAGATAGATAGATAGATAGATAGATATGGGTATGTATGTTTGTATGGACATATTTAAGCATGAAAAAGACTGTCGCCGCTCTGTGTGTTGTCTTCAATACATATATATATATATATATATATATATATATATATATATATATTATCAGAAATGTTCGTTTTGATTAACACATGGAAACTTTCCATGTTTATTCGCATTCTCTTCGAAATATTAAACAACAATAATGATTTAAGGAAATGCCCATTCTATTTTCTTTTGGGGTTTTTTGGCGGGAGGGGAGGGCTTTTTTTCTTTTCTTTTTTTTTTTGTTGTCTGAGCGAAGAGAATTTTCTGAGAGATAGGCTTGCTTAGAAAGTTTCTAGGTTGTCCATATCTTATTACCAGCATCTTATTTCTTTTAAGGTTTCGTCGACCCATAAAATAATATTCTAATGAACATTGTTTCATTTGTTCGGATATCAAACATTTCAGTTATTTTCATTTCAAGCCAGTTTACATTCTCTCTGACGTCACCTGCTTCCATATGGCGGGGTCGTTTTTTTTAATTCTACGACCGTTAAAAATGTGCAACATGGGATCTAAGATATCAATAGGAATTTGATACAGGTTCGTTTAGCTGTTGGTCTCCGTATGGAAAATAAGTAAAACTGTCGTCTGTCTTTGACTGGTTCCCAAGAATGTGCATTGCAAGTTTCTTTATTTCTGGTTCATGATACTTAGTGGTTAATCGTGGAGTGTTAAAAATCGATTTAAAAAAGCAATTAAGAAAGAAATTGAAAGATTAGCAAAACAAGTATTAAATATTATACAAGATTATCACAGAAAACAAAACAAAATTTGTTAATATCTGAATTAAATGAATAATTGGTAAAATAAAAAAATAAAAAAAAAATGAAAGATTAGTCTTTTTTGGTGAAATGATGGCATTTCGTGATTGTATACTTAATTTTTTTTTTTAAATAAGCCTCATTTAAACAAAAATATCATAAAATTACAAAGCAGAAAAATTTCTCAAGAACAAAAGCAAAAAAAAAAAAAAAAAAAAAAACAGAAATTAAATTTAAAAAAACGAAAAGAAAATAAAAAGGCTACATATCTTACCATTACTGCTGTCACTACCAAGGCCTCCAACTAAAAACAACAACGACAACAAATACAGTAAGAACGATTACAAAGAGACAGGACACAAACAAAACTATGACAAAAAAGGCGTGATTTAAAAAAACAAAAACAAAAAACAAAACAACAATGCTCTTTATCTAATATCAGAAAATACATATAGTTTTCTATAAGCACGCCATATATTTGTTTATCTGCATACGTACTGTTTATTTATCTGCATAAATATACACGTCACCGAGTGGATCTAGGTTATGTCCCACAATGAGTCCCTTTTGTTATATATGTTTAAATCTGAGACAAAAAAAAAAAAAAAAATATTTCTGAAAAAAAAAATATTGTAAAGTTGCCTCAGAAACAAAAAAAAAAAAAATAGTTGAGTAATTAAACATAAGTTTGATGCAGTATTTTTGGAAAATGTCTCCTCTTGCCTTGGAATAATTATTTGCGAAATTGTTTGTTTGTTTGTTTGTTTTTTTGTCTTGTTTTGTTTCAGAGATCGAGGAAAAATAATGGCTGACGATTTGTTCAGTCGAGCCAAATCGAGTTTGGTACATTTCGGAGTATGCCCATTTGGTATCGCTGGTTCGGCGTCAGAAAAAAAATAATTGGACTATTCGCCGTAGCTGTTTAGGCGTCGGACTGTTTTGACGTCATTGTCTTCGACCGGAAGGAACCCCAGCACCAAATTAAAAAAAAAAGGGCTTAAAAGCATTGAAAACACCCAATTTTCAATATGATTTTTATTCGTTTATGGAATTAAGGATCCTATTAAAATACTAATGTAATAATGGAAATTAAAAACTTAAATTAAAAATATTTTATTTCAAATAAAATTTAAAAAAAAAAAAAAAAAAAAAACTTAGTAAAGCTATATAATCCTAGAAATTACTTCTTCATTTCGTAATTATGAGCAACGCCCTTCTGGAATTCTATAGGATCGAATGATTCAACTTCCATTTTGGAATAAAAGGTCTTTGACGACTGGAAAATATGAAGTTGCATTGGAGGGAATATAATATAAAAATACCTCCAATTACTCTTTTTGTTAAATTGGATTATTCGAGCTAATAACTACGAAGTACTAATTTGACTACCAAACGAGAGAGAGATGCGGGGGGGTGGAGAGAAGAAATATTGACTATAACGACAAAATATTAGGTTGGTGCAAAAATAATGTCGGTTTTTGACGTATTTTTTAACGTCAATAACCGACATTATTTTTGCACCAACCTAATACTAATCTGACGCCTAATCATCCCTTTGCCGAAAAATTTCTATGTCGAATCGGCCACGCCGAATGGCCTACGCCGGAACATCCCATTCCCGGTCAAATCTGTGATTTCTTTTTTAACACTTTCAGCATTAAATTTCTTTCTCTTCCGTTTTATTTATTTTTAGTATTATTATTAGTGATAATAGCGTGCGGAGGATTAAATGAAGTTCAAGCGCGAATTGACAAAAGGGCAGAGAACGAGTGTATCTACCAATTTATTCAGTCAACTTAAATTGTTTACATTATTTACATTGTTCGAACCTTATTTTTTGTTTATTTTATTTATTCATTTATTTTTGCCATATTCACGACGTTTCTGCCGTTGTACGCTCCGGCCTTCTTCAGGTGATTCTCGAACTGAATTCTTTATTTCGTCCAGCCGGGTAGATTGTTCTAGTTCTTCTGGATGTCTCTGCTATATTCCTTTAACTTAACTCTCTACGTTTATTTTTTTTTTTTTTTTGGAGGGGGTTCACTACTGTTTTTATTCACTTGGATAAAAGCAATGTTGGATCACGCGCCATGTGTCCAGTGGGTAAAAGCCTTGGTTGGATCCAATGATTTGACCGAAAGACTTGTGAGTCCAATACCTGGCTACGGTAGAGGTGAACAAAAAAAAAATTGGAGACTTAAAGGGAGATAACTGAGGCATCCGTAAGAGACATGGCGCGAAGAACTAGAACGATCTACCCTGGTGAACGAAATAAAGGGCTCAGTCCGAAAGTCTAATCACCTGAAGTAGGCTGGAGCGTACAACGGGCGAAACGTCGCGAATATGACAATAAAGATGAGAACAAGAGTTCGAACAATGTAAATAGTGTAAATAATTGGAATACCTCATCTCAGAAATATAGGCAAATCCTGATGAAGGCCGGACCGTACAACGGTCGAAACATCGTGAATATTACAATAAAGACGAGGACAGAAGTCCGAACAATGTAAATAATGTAAATGATGACAATACCTCATCTCAGAAATATAGACAGGTCCTGATGAAGGCCGGAGCGTACAACGGTCGAAACATCGTGAATATGATAACAAAGACGAGGACAGCAGTCCGAACAATGTAAATAATGTAAATAACTAAAATACCTCATCTCAGAAATATAGACAGATCCTGATGAAGGCCGGAGCGTACAACGGTCGAAACATCGTCAATATGACAATAAAGACAAGGACAGCAGTCCGAACAATGTAAATAGTGTAAATGATGACAGTACCTCATCTCAGAAATATAGACAGACCTTCAAGTTAAATTGATGATTCCAGGTAAAAAAAAAAAAAAAAAAAAAGAAGAAAACAACCCTTTCAAAACTTAATGTTTCTTTTTATGTCTTTGTTTTAAATTATTTTTATCATTAGTGATATCATTGTTAGGTGTATAAAATGATAGGCGTATATTTACAAAAATGGAGTCGAACAGTTCTACGTTCTGATTTGTAAAACTTTAACGAAAAATATGGCGCATTTTTTTCTTCCTTATTTCCAAGCCGGTTAGACGAAAATAGAGAAATATACGGCTTAGTAAATAACCGGATCGTCTACTCAGATTATCAGAATCCAGTGATATAGCGTTTAAAAGCGATCATTTGGGTTCCAACAATTTCGCTTGAAGATGAAACAGAGCTTGCTACTTTAATTCAATTTAATTCTTATAATTAAATTGGAAGTTTTTTTTAGCTCCTGTTTTTGAAACATGAGAACTCTTATGTAGCGAAGGAATCATATTTGTAAAAAAAAAAAATAATTATAATTTAGGCTTTACTTGTGTATTGAGCACTGTTTTTTTTTTTTTTTTTTTTTTTTTTTTTTAAAATATAAACAAAAATACTAAAGAACTTCGGATTATTAACCTAACGGTTCTTTTCTATTTTTCTATATATTAGGTTGGTGCAAAAATAATGTCGTTTTCTCATATATGTTACTATGTGAGAAAAAGACATTATTTTTGCACCAACCTAATATTTTCTCACACACACACATATATATATATATATATATATATATATATATATATATATATATATATATATATACATATATATATATATATATATATATATACATATATATATATATATATATATATAACTATGAACCTAAAGAGCCAGGCGTACCTTAAAGTAAACAAATGACAACATATATTATGAGATAGACTAAATCCAACAATTATTTTAATATATTTTCTGTTCATACGCTATTTTTGCATGTACAATTATTGAAGTAATTGCTCTGTTTATAATATAAAGTATTAATTACATTTACCGGCCTGAATGACGCTTCCGTATAGGCTGCAGGTTCGAATCCTGTCAGAGGACACATATTTTCTATGACAATTTCTCGGGCATTCAGGCCTGTAATTTGTAATTAATACTGTTTATTATAAACAGATCATTTACTTAAATAATTGCATCTATAAAAATAACGTATAAACAGAATATATATATAAAGAGAGAGAGAGAGAGAGAGAGAGCCGGTGTACCCTGACGCACCGCGTAGGTGAAACCTAGGTAGGTTTGCCTGGCTCTTTAGGTTCAGAGTTAGATTTGCTCTGCTTAGCGTATTGAGCACTTTGCTCAGTTATTTTTATTTTATCAGTTATTTTTGTTGGAGGTTTTTTTTCTTTGGACTCTGAAGTTAGATTCTAGTCGATTGTTTTCGTCTGAATTACATGTTCTTAGTTCTTTCCCTTTTTTATTCCTTATTTTTTCCTTGGGTATTGGTTTGTACATTTACAAGCCAAAACACCTAACGTTTTTCCGGACGAGTATATTACTTATATTTATAAGATTATATATATATATATATATATATATATATATATATATATATATATATATATATATATATATATATATATCATGTTTCATTAAATGATATGGACAAGTTGTGACTAGGACAGGACGTTGTATATGAATACCAACCGACTCCAAGATGTCCAAATGAAGTCTGGTCCGCGCCTTGTCCAAGACAAAATAGAACTCAGAACTAACCGTATAGTCGATCTTACATCAAAATTTATATTGATTCAGTCCCTGATGAATGATGACGATAGAGAGGTGTTTGGATTTTCGGCCATATTCTCGTGCACAGCAGCAATGTTTTCAGCTGAACACCGTAACCGAGCACGCAATGGTGTTTTCACATCTGCCATCGACCCAGTTGGTTTGAATTTACGAACAATTTTTCCAATTGCACTCTTGAAACTTTAACACGTTGTTTGATTGTTAATCTTTCCATGGTTGAAATTGCCAAATACTTAAGTTGTTAAATCTGAAAGAAAAAGAAAAAAATTATTAGACGCTTAAACTTAATTCACATTTAAAATCGGTCCAAGTTATTGGAACACCCAGCATCAAGTTTGCACTCAGTACAATTCAAAGCACGATGAGGAAGGGTCCTAATAAGATTCATTTTCCTGGATCTGGGTACAAATGAATCCCAAGTTAAGTAAAGTCCAGAAAACAGAACATTTGCATAAATAATTGTATCTGTAATCAGAAAATATATTAAAATAATTGTCGGACTTAGTACATTCCATTATATATGTGTGTGTGTGTGCGTACGCGTGTGTGTGTGTGTGTGCGTACGTGTGTGTGTGTTCGTGTGTGTGTGTGTGTGTGTGTGTGTGTGTGTGTGTGTGTGTGTGTGTGTGTGTGTGTGTGAAAATATATAGAAAATAGAAAAGAACTCGTCAGGTAGACAATCCGAAGTTCTTTAGTATTTTTGTTTTTATTTTTAAAAAAACAGTGCTCGATACAAAAGTAGAGCCTAAATTATAATGATTTATTTAAAAATATGTTTCCTTCGTTACATAAGAGTTCTCGTGTTTCAAAACAAGAGCCGACATGAAAAACTGCACATTATCAAGTTTCTAAATAATGAAGATTTATTAAACAATAGACATGAGTTAACGGTTTTTTGCCGACCTCATCAAATTTTCGCATTGAATAATCAGCATAAAAAACAAACAAACAATTAAATAATAAATACAAATTTTAAACTCCATCGTCTAAATAAAAAGTTTAAAAGCCCTAGCCAATCATATATATAAAAAAGAAACCCTTTATGAAGTCGTCAAAAAAACAAATGTTAGCTAATTATGTCAGTCTTATATACACAAAACCCTTTCGGGAAAGAAAAGAAAAAAAATAAATGAATCTCCATAGACACTTAACGCTTAATCAGACTAGACAATGACATCTTCCGCTTTAAATTTAGACACCCCAACCTTACCCTGACTTGACCTCTTTGAATGTAACTGAGATATTGATACAAATTATTAACCCTTAAGCACCTTATTTAAATAATTGCTCCAGCCGTTACCATAGTAATGTTAATTTTAATAATGAATATGCTTATAAAAACGCGTAAATTTCAAGAATTAGTAATTCAAAAAAACATTTCGCTTGAAGATGCAACAGATCTTGGTACATTAATTCAGTTTAATTCAAATAATTATATTGAAGTTTTCGGCTCGTGTTTTGAAACAAGAGAAAACTTATGTAGCGAAGGAATCATATTTTTAAATAAATAATTATACATACATATATATATATATATATATATATATATATATATATATATATATATACATGCATACATATATATATATATATATATATATATATATATATATATGTGTGTGTGTGTGTGTGTGTGTGTATATATATATATGTATATATATATAAAGAAATATAGTCTTAAGGTGTGCTATATTTATGGAATAAAGTGCTCAATATCAGAGATAGAGCGTGTGTATATATAAAAGTGAACATAGAAGTCAACACTTAGAGGCGACAGTTCACTTTTATATTTATATATATATATATATATATATATATATACAAAAGTATCGCTACGTTTAAAATTTAAGACGCCTTTTGGTAAACACTTCAGAAAGATAATCATTGGTAAAATAAAACGAAGAATTTTTTTACCAACATGCAAAGATGTAAATTACCGAACTAGGCGAGGGATTAGTAAAAAAAAAAAAAAAAAATTATTTTTCTTCCCAGTTAGGCGACATATCCTCCGAATAAGGCCAACTTAAGTTTAAAATCCCGTTTTCTACACAGGGCAGGACGTTGTATATTAATAACCACCAGCTGCAAGATGTCCAAAATGGAGTCTGGTCGGCGCCCTGTGCAAGACAGAAAAGAACCCAGGAGAAAAGTTCGTCCTGCAAGCAACAGAATTTAATAAGTGCTCACTGACAGCGGGGTCATACATCTGCAAAAACCCGGATATATCAGGTTCGTGTCTACGCCCCTGGCCCGGGACAAGCTGGGCGATCCTAACCTGTAACCGTTGGATGGACTTGCCCATATTGTCGATCTTACATCGACATTTATATTGATCATATAACTAAACTTTGTTGGTTGGCAGGCATGATATCCTTACGGCAAGAGGGGAACGCCCTTCCGATTGAAAAAAAAAAAAAGTTCCGGACCATTACGACATTAAAAGACCGTTTGATGAAACTGGAAATTTTATCGGCGTATGGGACCAAACTATGGAAGTCTCACATATACAGGACATTTAGAGGGCCCGTATTTCTTAACTTCAAGGAACTTAGCAATTTCTTGCTCAGTGACAACAAATTCGGGGTAAGCATTCATTATAAACAGCCGTTTAATTTTCTTTAACTCGGCGTCAAGTCTACACTCAGATCACAACATCAAAACACGATGAGTAAGAGTACCGATAAGATTAATTTTTCTAAATCTGGGTGCAAAATGAATCCCAAGTTAAGTAAAGCCCAGAAAAGGTAGCTTTACGATCGACATTGGTAAGAAAGTCCGAAGGTGTTCTTTCTACCAATACATCTAAGAAAGAACATCGAATACATCTAAGAAAGAACATCGAATACATCCAAGAAAGAACATCGAATACATCTAAGAACGAACATCGAATACATCTAAGAAAGAACATCGAATACATCCAAGAAAGAACATCGAATACATCTAAGAACGAACATCGAATACATCCAAGAAAGAACATCGAATACATCCAAGAAAGAACATCGAATACATCTAAGAACGAACATCGAATACATCCAAGAAAGAACATCGAATACATCCAAGAAAGAACATCGAATACATCTAAGAACGAACATCGAATACATCTAAGAAAGAACATCGAATACATCCAAGAAAGAACATCGAATACATCTAAGAACGAACATCGAATACATCCAAGAAAGAACATCGAATACATCCAAGAAAGAACATCGAATACATCTAAGAACGAACATCGAATACATCCAAGAAAGAACATCGAATACATCCAAGAAAGAACATCGAATACATCTAAGAAAGAACATCGAATACATCCAAGAAAGAACATCGAATACATCCAAGAAAGAAAGCTGATTATTCTCTTTTATCTCCATTGGATATTTTAAAGAAGGATGGAGATTATCAAGATGAGATAAAAAAAACTCTTCTGGTTTTCTCAAACAGGAAAACGACGTAAAAGTGTTATCTACATACGAGAAGTAGCAATAAGGCTTATTAATCTTATCAAAGAACTGCGTCTCACGAAAGCCAACAAAAGTGTTAGCCAACAGGGGATCCAATGGATTACCCATTACTAATCCAAGTATCTGTTGATACACGTAGTTGTCACAGCTAAACGAGACAGACTTTTTTTTTTCTTTTTTTAAGCATTCAACCCCAAGTAAGGCGGGAAGCCACTATCACGCAAGCGGTTGCAGAGAATTGACGCGTGAACAAAGAGGAGTGATAAAGGAAAAGATGAAGAGAAGGATAGGGGATAGATCAAGGCATCTGGAAACGTCGATTGACATTACATTTGAATAGTTGGAGATTATAGTTATCAGGAAAACAAGAAATGAGGAGGGAGTTCCACAGGCGAGAAGTGCGAGACATGAAGCTATTGGAGTAGAAGAGACGGCTACATTTAACAGTTTGCCAAGAGAACCCAAGAGAATGATGGAGATTATTAAAGGATGGAGATTATTAAAGTAAGAAAAGAATTCTTCTGCTTTAGTACGAGAAGGAAACGACATAAACATGTCATTCACATAGCGTAAGTAGCAGTATGGCTTATTAATCTTATCAAAAAAAAGCTGTTTCTCATGAAAAAAAAATGTTAGCCAAGATAGGGCCCAATGGACTACCCATCGCAACTCCATCTATCTGTTGATGCATGCAATTTTCAAAGCTGACATAGTAGCAATCCCCATCAACTCAACAAATTCAATCTCAGGTGGAGGCTAGCGGGGCCACGATACAAAAAGTCAGCACAAATTTCTACTGTTTCATCAAGGGGAATATTTGTGAACAAAAATCTGTGTCAAAATTAGGTTTCAATTTCCGCGTTTAATCAGCAAACTTAAACGAATCAGGAACACGGTATTCAGAATAGAAGAATAAAATCAAGTGCAGAACCTCATTAAGCTACTTAACCAAATTATGCTAGGCTGAGCTCAGCATAGAGAGAATGGGGTCAAGTGGAACAGCCTCTTTATGAATTTTCAGTAACCCATACATCCGGAGACGTTGGGAACCTATGGAATGAATATTATTATAAATTTCTTTAGATAGTTTCTATCTAAAGAAATTTATAATAATATTCATTCCGTAGGTTCTTTTATGAAGCAATCGCGTAACTGGGGAAAATTTCTTTTCCTATTCCCTCCCCTAATTCGGTAAGTTACATCTTAATATCAGTTGTTGGTAAAAATATATATATATATATATATATATATATATATATATCTTATCAACTACTTCGGTTAATTATATAGTCCGCTCTTGCTGCATGAAAATTTTCAAAGTAACAACAAACTCGTATATACGAGACGCAGAATATTCTTAAATGCGTATAATTTATAACAGAAGCCATTTGTTTACACTAACAGCTTCCCATACTTAATATTTCTCGTTTTTCACTCTCGCGTGGTCATGTGTGACGTCACGAGCTGCGACGCGATTTTCGCTTCCGCGTCTCGTATACACGTGTTAGTCGTTGCTTTGAAATTTTTCAAGCAGCAAGGGACGACTACCATTGTGGTTTCATCTGTGTGTTGTTTGATTTATTGAAATCGTCATCTTTGATAATGGCCTATGTAAGCCGAAAGCTTAGATTGGATTTAAACATGTATCAATTTGGTGATTGCCTTTCGTCTTTAAAACGATAATGTGATTAAGCTTGTCAGACAATATGAAAGGAACTTACTTAAAATAAATAGACAAAACGTGTCTATATTATTTAATGAAACATGCTTTAATATATATTTAATTAATTTATCAAGTCTGAAAGAAACTTCAACAGAATGCAGAAAGCACTGGACGGCCGTTTCGTCCTATATTTGGGACTCATCAGCAGTGCGCATCCATCACCATCTATGTATATGATCGCTTGAACCGGATTCTAATACTCTAGAGTGAGCGGCTTGGTGAGATTAGTCGTCGCTCCAGGGGACACAGTCCTATGGTTACAGAGAACTCAGTAAGAGTTCCACCACGGATTATGTGAACGAGCGTCGCTATATTGAGTCTGATTTGCAATCTCTTCGTCACCGAGGCCCGTTGGAACAGTTGATATGATGGTTGCTTGGTTTCAATTCTCGGTAGTGGATGTGCACTGCTGATGAGTCCCAAATATAGGACGAAACAACCGTCCAGTGCTTTTTGCATTCTGTTGAGGTTTCTTTTAGACTCGATGAATTAATTAAATATAATTATCAAATCCGCCTAATATTTTCTATTGTATATATATATATATGTAATTGTATATAGATTTAAGGATATATATATAACGTGTAAATTGATAGAAATATAGTTTTTTTTTAAACCTCAGATTTGTTATTTATTTTAACTTTCTTTCGTCTTGATTACAACATCCGAATACTTGACATTTTCCTGGAAGACAAACTGATCTGAGTGATTTTTACAAGTTCCTACCATTAAGTAACATTTGAAAGGATCAAAATAAGTGGTAAATTGAAGAGTAATTAATTCATTAGGCAAGTACAGTGAGTGGTAGAAGAACATACCAGCCAATATATCCTAATGTCTGCTACGTCTGAAAAAAAAAAAAAAAACCTCATAAGTTTCCGGCTTTGTTCTAATTGACGACAACACGCTTGCGATTAGCCAAACCGGGACTTTTTTTTTTTTCGTCGATTGCCGTCTTTAAATCGGGTGCAGCTGGGATCAGTAGCTGTTTGAAATCGGCGGCTGGTCTTGGGAAAAGGAGCTCGCGATACACCTATGGTAAGTATTAATAAACGAGTTCAATCCGCCATCTGCAAACTGGCGAAACGCCCTCGTAGCAACAGCTGGAAGGGCGTCGCCGGCCAGGTAGATCAAGCTGGTGCTGGAGGAGCTACCAACGTTCTGACAAGTCCGTAAGTAACAGCTGGAGAGGACAAAGGAGGCCCTCTCGTGGGCTCAATGCTCTCGTGCCGTGTAATTTAGCAGAAGTAAGATTGTAGCTCTACAGAGGAATGCTGAGGATACAATGGACGCAACACGTGAGTAACGACGAAGTTTTATGGAAACAAAAACGATAGGGACACTTGTAATAACAACCAGAAAGAAACAGTTGAAATTAGGATATATATATATATATATATATATATATATATATATATATATATATATATATATATATATATATATATGAACAGAAGTCTGACACCTCATAACTTATATACAAAGTTGTAATCGTAGGAAAACATTGTTCGTTAAGGATCCTTTTCAATCAACACTTTGTCAGAAGATTACGTGGGTAAATAAAAAATTGACAGAATAACAATTTGCACTGCAAGAAAAGAAAATATAAGAAGGAGGAAAAAGCAACCACGATAGATAGATAGATAGATAGATAGATAGATAGATAGATAGATAGATAGATAGATAATGAACTGTCTCTGATAGATAGATAGATAGATAGATAGATAGATAGATAGATAAAGAAAAGACTGAGATAGATAGATAGATAGATAGATAGATAGATAGATAGATAGATAGATAGATAGATAGATAATGAACACTGTC
>OZ010614.1:41440684-41448184 GCA_963932145.1 Acanthosepion lycidas
CTCATCGGAGCAATTACCATGAAAGTATTTGTAGAACAGACAGAGAGATGCGACGGCGCATCTGTGAGAGAGCGACTGTAGACGAGATGCCAGAACAGGGTCAATTATATTGCATATTCGCCGCTGGAGCTTAATAAGAACACCGAGGTAAACAGAAGTGGTTCCAGACCACATTTGCGACAAGGTACAAATGCACCAATGCAGTTGTTAAACCAAGAAGAAATCTCTGTGGTACAAAACGAATAAGAGTATCATTCCATAGGGCGTCATGAATAAGGTCAAAAAATGAATCCTAATCAGTACACTGGTAAGAGAAAGGACAGGAGGCCTTTTTTTTTTCTTTCTAATAGATGATACCAATGAAAAATCAACAGATACTACACTGTCATCCAAACTGCCCACATGGTAATGTTGTGATGCTCAACAATAGCAACGAGAGGAGGTAAGGAACAAATGAAATAAAAAAAGTTGAACAGGTTTATTAGAGAAACAAGTCGAGAAATGAGAGATTAAACTAAAAGAGAGGGCAATAGAAAAATGAAAGACTGACTATCGGTAACATTAGTAAAACCAGAAAGCATCAGTAATTTCAAACGATGAAAGAAAGCTGCAATGAAATCAGAGTAATAACGAAAAGAGAATTGACTCAGAGTGTTTAAATAAAAAGCAATAATAATAATAATACGATGGAATAAAACTAGTAATAAAATAATAGTAATAATGAAGAATGTATAGAGCCAGAGTGTTGGGATAAAAAGCAACAATAATAAGATGGAATCAAACTAGTAATAAAATAATAGTAATAATGAAGAATGTATAGAGCCAGAGTGTTGGGATAAAAAGCAACAATAATAAGATGGAATCAAACAAGTAATAAAATAATAGTAATAATGAAGAGTGTATAGAGCCAGAGTGTTGGGATAAAAAGCAACAATAATAAGATGGAATCAAACAAGTAATAAAATAATAGTAATAATGAAGAGTGTATAGAGCCAGAGTGTTGGGATAAAAAGCAACAATAATAAGATGGAATAAAACTAGTAATAAAATAATAGTAATAATGAAGAATGTATAGAGCCAGAGTGTTGGGATAAAAAGCAACAATAATAAGATGGAATAAAACTAGTAATAAAATAATAGGAATAATGAAGAGTGTATAGAGCCAGAGTGTTGGGATAAAAAGCAACAATAATAAGATGGAATAAAACTAGTAATAAAATAATAGTAATAATGAAGAATGTATAGAGCCAGAGGGTTGGGATAAAAAGCAACAATAATAAGATGGAATCAAACTAGTAATAAAATAATAGTAATAATGAAGAGTGTATAGAGCCAGAGTGTTGGGATAAAAAGCAACAATAATAAGATGGAATCAAACAAGTAATAAAATAATAGGAATAATGAAGAGTGTATAGAGCCAGAGTGTTGGGATAAAAAGCAACAATAATAAGATGAAATAAAACTAGTAATAAAATAATAGTAATAATGAAGATTGTATAGAGCCAGAGTGTTGGGATAAAAAGCAACAATAATAAGATGGAATCAAACAAGTAATAAAATAATAGTAATAATGAAGAGTGTATAGAGCCAGAGTGTTGGGATAAAAAGCAACAATAATAAGATGGAATAAAACTAGTAATAAAATAATAGTAATAATGAAGAATGTATAGAGCCAGAGTGTTGGGATAAAAAGCAACAATAATAAGATGGAATAAAACTAGTAATAAAATAATAGGAATAATGAAGAGTGTATAGAGCCAGAGTGTTGGGATAAAAAGCAACAATAATAAGATGGAATAAAACTAGTAATAAAATAATAGTAATAATGAAGAGTGTATAGAGCCAGAGTGTTGGGATAAAAAGCAACAATAATAAGATGGAATAAAACTAGTAATAAAATAATAGGAATAATGAAGAGTGTATAGAGCCAGAGTGTTGGGATAAAAAGCAACAATAATAAGATGGAATAAAACTAGTAATAAAATAATAGTAATAATGAAGATTGTATAGAGCCAGAGTGTTGGGATAAAAAGCAACAATAATAAGATGGAATAAAACTAGTAATAAAATAATAGGAATAATGAAGAGTGTATAGAGCCAGAGTGTTGGGATGAAAAGCAACAATAATAAGATGAAATAAAACTAGTAATAAAATGATAGTAATAATGAAGAATGTATAGAGCCAGAGTGTTGGGATAAAAAGCAACAATAATAAGATGGAATCAAACTAGTAATAAAATAAAAGTAATAATGAAGAATGTATAGAGCCAGAGTGTTGGGATAAAAAGCAACAATAATAAGATGGAATCAAACTAGTAATAAAATAATAGTAATAATGAAGAATGTATAGAGCCAGAGTGTTGGGATAAAAAGCAACAATAATAAGATGGAATAAAACTAGTAATAAAATAATAGTAATAATGAAGAATGTATAGAGCCAGAGTGTTGGGATAAAAAGCAACAATAATAAGATGGAATCAAACTAGTAATAAAATAATAGTAATAATGAAGAATGTATAGAGCCAGAGTGTTGGGATAAAAAGCAACAATAATAAGATGGAATAAAACTAGTAATAAAATAATAGGAATAATGAAGAGTGTATAGAGCCAGAGTGTTGGGATAAAAAGCAACAATAATAAGATGGAATAAAACTAGTAATAAAATAATAGGAATAATGAAGAGTGTATAGAGCCAGAGTGTTGGGATAAAAAGCAACAATAATAAGATGGAATAAAACTAGTAATAAAATAATAGTAATAATGAAGAATGTATAGAGCCAGAGTGTTGGGATAAAAAGCAACAATAATAAGATGGAATAAAACTAGTAATAAAATAATAGGAATAATGAAGAGTGTATAGAGCCAGAGTGTTGGGATAAAAAGCAACAATAATATGATGGAATCAAACTAGTAATAAAATAATAGTAATAATGAAGAATGTATAGAGCCAGAGTGTTGGGATAAAAAGCAACAATAATAAGATGGAATCAAACTAGTAATAAAATAAAAGTAATAATGAAGAATGTATAGAGCCAGAGTGTTGGGATAAAAAGCAACAATAATAAGATGGAATCAAACAAGTAATAAAATAATAGTAATAATGAAGATTGTATAGAGCCAAAGTGTTGGGATAAAAAGCAACAATAATAAGATGGAATCAAACTAGTAATAAAATAAAAGTAATAATGAAGAATGTATAGAGCCAGAGTGTTGGGATAAAAAGCAACAATAATAAGATGGAATCAAACTAGTAATAAAATAATAGTAATATTGAAGAATGTATAGAGCCAGAGTGTTGGGATAAAAAGCAACAATAATAAGATGGAATAAAACTAGTAATAAAATAATAGGAATAATGAAGAGTGTATAGAGCCAGAGTGTTGGGATAAAAAGCAACAATAATAAGATGGAATAAAACTAGTAATAAAATAATAGTAATAATGAAGATTGTATAGAGCCAGAGTGTTGGGATAAAAAGCAACAATAATAAGATGGAATAAAACTAGTAATAAAATAATAGGAATAATGAAGAGTGTATAGAGCCAGAGTGTTGGGATAAAAAGCAACAATAATAAGATGGAATAAAACTAGTAATAAAATAATAGTAATAATGAAGAATGTATAGAGCCAGAGTGTTGGGATAAAAAGCAACAATAATAAGATGGAATAAAACTAGTAATAAAATAATAGGAATAATGAAGAGTGTATAGAGCCAGAGTGTTGGGATAAAAAGCAACAATAATAAGATGGAATCAAACTAGTAATAAAATAATAGGAATAATGAAGAATGTATAGAGCCAGAGTGTTGGGATAAAAAGAAACAATAATAAGATGGAATCAAACTAGTAATAAAATAATAGGAATAATGAAGAGTGTATAGAGCCAGAGTGTTGGGATAAAAAGCAACAATAATAAGATGGAATAAAACTAGTAATAAAATAATAGTAATAATGAAGAATGTATAGAGCCAGAGTGTTGGGATAAAAAGCAACAATAATAAGATGGAATAAAACTAGTAATAAAATAATAGGAATAATGAAGAGTGTATAGAGCCAGAGTGTTGGGATAAAAAGCAACAATAATAAGATGGAATAAAACTAGTAATAAAATAATAGTAATAATGAAGATTGTATAGAGCCAGAGTGTTGGGATAAAAAGCAACAATAATAAGATGGAATAAAACTAGTAATAAAATAATAGGAATAATGAAGAATGTATAGAGCCAGAGTGTTGGGATAAAAAGCAACAATAATAAGATGGAATAAAACTAGTAATAAAATAATAGGAATAATGAAGAGTGTATAGAGCCAGAGTGTTGGGATAAAAAGCAACAATAATAAGATGGAATAAAACTAGTAATAAAATAATAGTAATAATGAAGAATGTATAGAGCCAGAGTGTTGGGATAAAAAGCAACAATAATAAGATGGAATAAAACTAGTAATAAAATAATAGGAATAATGAAGAGTGTATAGAGCCAGAGTGTTGGGATAAAAAGCAACAATAATAAGATGGAATCAAACTAGTAATAAAATAATAGGAATAATGAAGAATGTATAGAGCCAGAGTGTTGGGATAAAAAGAAACAATAATAAGATGGAATCAAACTAGTAATAAAATAATAGGAATAATGAAGAGTGTATAGAGCCAGAGTGTTGGGATAAAAAGCAACAATAATAAGATGGAATAAAACTAGTAATAAAATAATAGTAATAATGAAGAATGTATAGAGCCAGAGTGTTGGGATAAAAAGCAACAATAATAAGATGGAATAAAACTAGTAATAAAATAATAGGAATAATGAAGAGTGTATAGAGCCAGAGTGTTGGGATAAAAAGCAACAATAATAAGATGGAATAAAACTAGTAATAAAATAATAGTAATAATGAAGATTGTATAGAGCCAGAGTGTTGGGATAAAAAGCAACAATAATAAGATGGAATAAAACTAGTAATAAAATAATAGGAATAATGAAGAATGTATAGAGCCAGAGTGTTGGGATAAAAAGCAACAATAATAAGATGGAATAAAACTAGTAATAAAATAATAGGAATAATGAAGAGTGTATAGAGCCAGAGTGTTGGGATAAAAAGCAACAATAATAAGATGGAATAAAACTAGTAATAAAATAATAGTAATAATGAAGAATGTATAGAGCCAGAGTGTTGGGATAAAAAGCAACAATAATAAGATGGAATAAAACTAGTAATAAAATAATAGGAATAATGAAGAGTGTATAGAGCCAGAGTGTTGGGATAAAAAGCAACAATAATATGATGGAATCAAACTAGTAATAAAATAATAGTAATAATGAAGAATGTATAGAGCCAGAGTGTTGGGATAAAAAGCAACAATAATAAGATGGAATCAAACTAGTAATAAAATAAAAGTAATAATGAAGAATGTATAGAGCCAGAGTGTTGGGATAAAAAGCAACAATAATAAGATGGAATCAAACAAGTAATAAAATAATAGTAATAATGAAGATTGTATAGAGCCAGAGGGTTGGGATAAAAAGCAACAATAATAAGATGGAATAAAACTAGTAATAAAATAATAGGAATAATGAAGAGTGTATAGAGCCAGAGTGTTGGGATAAAAAGCAACAATAATAAGATGGAATAAAACTAGTAATAAAATAATAGTAATAATGAAGAATGTATAGAGCCAGAGTGTTGGGATAAAAAGCAACAATAATAAGATGGAATAAAACTAGTAATAAAATAATAGGAATAATGAAGAGTGTATAGAGCCAGAGTGTTGGGATAAAAAGCAACAATAATAAGATGGAATCAAACTAGTAATAAAATAAAAGTAATAATGAAGAATGTATAGAGCCAGAGTGTTGGGATAAAAAGCAACAATAATAAGATGGAATCAAACTAGTAATAAAATAATAGTAATAATGAAGAATGTATAGAGCCAGAGTGTTGGGATAAAAAGCAACAATAATAAGATGGAATAAAACTAGTAATAAAATAATAGGAATAATGAAGAGTGTATAGAGCCAGAGTGTTGGGATAAAAAGCAACAATAATAAGATGGAATAAAACTAGTAATAAAATAATAGGAATAATGAAGAGTGTATAGAGCCAGAGTGTTGGGATAAAAAGCAACAATAATAAGATGGAATAAAACTAGTAATAAAATAATAGTAATAATGAAGAATGTATAGAGCCAGAGTGTTGGGATAAAAAGCAACAATAATAAGATGGAATAAAACTAGTAATAAAATAATAGGAATAATGAAGAGTGTATAGAGCCAGAGTGTTGGGATAAAAAGCAACAATAATAAGATGGAATAAAACTAGTAATAAAATAATAGTAATAATGAAGATTGTATAGAGCCAGAGTGTTGGGATAAAAAGCAACAATAATAAGATGGAATCAAACTAGTAATAAAATAATAGGAATAATGAAGAGTGTATAGAGCCAGAGTGTTGGGATGAAAAGCAACAATAATAAGATGAAATAAAACTAGTAATAAAATGATAGTAATAATGAAGAATGTATAGAGCCAGAGTGTTGGGATAAAAAGCAACAATAATAAGATGGAATCAAACTAGTAATAAAATAAAAGTAATAATGAAGAATGTATAGAGCCAGAGTGTTGGGATAAAAAGCAACAATAATAAGATGGAATCAAACTAGTAATAAAATAAAAGTAATAATGAAGAATGTATAGAGCCAGAGTGTTGGGATAAAAAGCAACAATAATAAGATGGAATAAAACTAGTAATAAAATAATAGGAATAATGAAGAGTGTATAGAGCCAGAGTGTTGGGATAAAAAGCAACAATAATAAGATGAAATAAAACTAGTAATAAAATGATAGTAATAATGAAGAATGTATAGAGCCAGAGTGTTGGGATAAAAAGCAACAATAATAAGATGGAATCAAACTAGTAATAAAATAATAGGAATAATGAAGAGTGTATAGAGCCAGAGTGTTGGGATAAAAAGCAACAATAATAAGATGGAATAAAACTAGTAATAAAATAATAGTAATAATGAAGATTGTATAGAGCCAGAGTGTTGGGATAAAAAGCAACAATAATAAGATGGAATAAAACTAGTAATAAAATAATAGGAATAATGAAGAGTGTATAGAGCCAGAGTGTTGGGATAAAAAGCAACAATAATAAGATGGAATAAAACTAGTAATAAAATAATAGTAATAATGAAGAATGTATAGAGCCAGAGTGTTGGGATAAAAAGCAACAATAATAAGATGGAATAAAACTAGTAATAAAATAATAGGAATAATGAAGAGTGTATAGAGCCAGAGTGTTGGGATAAAAAGCAACAATAATAAGATGGAATCAAACTAGTAATAAAATAATAGGAATAATGAAGAATGTATAGAGCCAGAGTGTTGGGATAAAAAGAAACAATAATAAGATGGAATCAAACTAGTAATAAAATAATAGGAATAATGAAGAGTGTATAGAGCCAGAGTGTTGGGATAAAAAGCAACAATAATAAGATGGAATAAAACTA
>OZ010614.1:41453184-41468184 GCA_963932145.1 Acanthosepion lycidas
AATTAATTAACAATCCTCTGGATTGTTAATTAAGGGTGGATTGTTAATTAATTTGAAACTTTTAAAACCATTTATTTAAAAATTCAACGTCATCACTTGATAAGACACCGAGGGTGTTGAAACAAAATGGCTATTTTTGTAGTGATTTTATAAAATATTTATGTTATAAATTTTTTTTTAAATAAATAATTATATATATATATATATATATATATATAGAGAGAGAGATAGATAGATAGATAGATAGATAGATAGATAGATAGATAGATAGATATTTATTTTAGTTTTTCGCTTGCGTCCTAGTGGCATTATCGCCTTACTTGGGGTGAAAAACTAAATAAATTAATTAACCAAATATAGCAAATAAAAGTCTTCTTCTTGAAGAACTATAATTAGTTTTGACTTATATTTTCGAACTAGTAGGTTTACTTTTGACTTTGGTAGGGTATCAGATATTTAGATAAATGCTTAATTACACTTCCTTGCCATGGGCGCCATTTTCCATAGATGCGCCTCTAGTCCCTTCACCAATATCCGAGGAAACTAAAATCTCTAATAATATTTAAAAAAAAAAAAAAAAAAACTCAACAAATGTATAAGAAATCCAGGTTTGTTAATGAGAAGTCGAGAAAAAAAAAAAAAAAAACGACTTTTCATTGGTCGAAATTAACAATGACGCAGTTTGCCAAAGGTGATCATTACAAATCGATGAAAACTTCTAAAATTAGGTTATACCAATCGATAGGTGAGGAAATTTATTGTCAAAAGCAAAAAATATCGTTACGATTTTGATTAGTTTTATTTATTTATTTATTTATTTGTTTGATCAATGATCAAGTTGCGCCAACCAAAACCATTCATCGCAGACTTCTATAGTCTTTAATCAAATATCCAAGATTATGTTTGGAATTTTTCTTCCGGTTTCATGGCATTTTTAATGGTTATGACCCACAAGCCAAAATAATTCAAACAGGTGCTCGTAGCTTTTAATCAAATCTTCAATGAAATGCTTCTTAGTTAACTACGTCCTTGTCTGCTTTTTACGTTTTTTTTTTGTTGTTGTTGTTGTTTTGTTTTGTTTTTTTTGTTTTTTAATAATAATAAAGTTCAACCAATACAAGACTCGGGAGACGCTCAAGGTAGAGGGTTACAATTACAATGATAATGAATGAGATGGGTTATGCAAAAAAAATATTCGGTGGTAGAAAATGAAGATTATCAGAATAAAAATGTTAGATGACGATTGACCTTTGACTAGATTATGGTTCTAGTTTTCAGGGAACCACCCACATGCGAGACTGTTCCTCCAAAGTGACGGTTTTTGGTGGAGATAACTGCAGAGCAGAACTTTCCCGTTGCGTTTGGAATCGGGGGAAATGGGGATGATTTGACTACTTGGAAGTAGCAGAGTGGTAAAACTAAAGAATAAAGCTCGCCCAAAAATTTCCAATGGAAATGGCGGCAGGCTTGCAACTTTGTGACTATGAGGAAAGGGCTTGTAGAGTGGAAACGTTTGGGCAAAAGATTTTGAAACATATCATGGCTTGGTAATGGGGATTTACAATCGACAAAAACAAACCTGCCAACAAACTGGGATAGATAGATAGATAGATAGATAGATAGATAGATAGATAGATAGATAGATAGATAGGACAATGAAGAAACTGGGATAGATAGATAGATATCAACATGTCAACATGCATAGGGTAAGCGTCTCGTGGATGAAGCAGCTCCGTTATTCCACAGGGACATTTATGCATACATTCCGCATGCGACACTATAATATTATTGTAGACGGGCACAAAAATAAGTGACGTACGATGAATCTAAGTAAATACTGAGATAGATAGATAGATAGATAGATAGATAGATAGATAGATAGATAGATAGATAGATAGATAGATAGATAAAAAAAACTGGGATAGATAGATAGATAGATAGAAAGATAGATATCAGGTTGGTGCAAAAAATAATGTCGTTTTCTCACATGTTACTATGTGAGAAAACGACATTATTTTTGCCCCAACCTAATAGATAGATAGATAGATAGATAGATAGATAGATAGATAGATAGATAGATAAAGAACAGACTGAAATCGATAGAAAGACAGACAAGAACAGACATTAGATAGATAGATAGATAGATAGATAGATAGATATGAACAGACCGTGAGAGATAGATAGATAGATAGATAGATAGATAGATAGATAGATAGATAGATAGATAGATATGAACAGACCGTGAGAGATAGATAGATAGATAGATAGATAGATAGATAGATAGATAGATAGATAGATAGGATAATAAAAAACTGGGATAGATAGTATTATGGGGTCCACCCCTTTTTGATATAAGTGGACTCGACCTGCTGCCGTTAAATACCCTCAGTCAGTCAGAATATAGAGAAGAGGAACAGAGTGGAGAGGACATAGACATTGTGATTGGGTTGGAGGTAGAAGTCACAGTTACAAACACGACCGACTCTAAGGAAGTTTACTTCGAGACTCTATATAGCGATCTTTGATTAATACTAACCGACGTTCCTGGATTTACTAGTCTAACAACATTACCTTTTGTATTTTGTGTAAATACATTTAATTTCTTATCTTAAATACTTGCGTTTGTCCTTTATTGGAGACCGATTTTTCATCTCGGAATCCACAACAGATAGATAGATAGATAGATAGATAGATAGATAGATAGATAAGAACAGAAGTAGATAGATAGATAGATAGATAGATAGATAGATAGATAGATAGATAGATAGATAGATAGATAGGATAATAAAAAAACTGGGATAGATAAATATATAGATAGAAAGAATAATAAAAAAACTGGGATAGATAGATAGATAGATAGATAGATAGATAGATAGATAGATAGATATGGAAACAGCTTGAGATAGATAGATAATGGAAACAGATAGATAGATAGATAGATAGATAGATAGATAGATAGATAGATAGATAGATAGCAAATGAGGATATTATGCACTCATCTCACATTATTAATGTTTCTGGGATTAGTATCAAGAGTACTTGATAGAAAAAACAGGCGCGAAAGGCAATATCTTTTCTGCATGACCCAGAAATGCCAAGGCAAAATTGTAAATGTAAGAATTTCGGATAAAAGCGATGAAACGACGTGAAATATGTCTGCGAAATGTGTCTGCTTCTTCATCAGTCGGCGTCATACGTGCAATGCTGATCACGTTTTACGTCATGTATTCGAATCAATAAAAGAATAAGTCGCAGATTCTGGTTTTTAAGATACTCTCCCTCCCCATACCACAGACTGCATTTTTTTATTTTCTTTCACTTTGTCAATTTTATTTCTTTAATTTGGAAAGATGCTGAATCGGAGGTGGGGAGACTTTTTAATGTATTTTTTCTATTATTACAAACGGAATTAGATAGATAGATAGATAGATAGATAGATAGATAGATAGATAGATAGATAGATAGATAGATAGATAGAATAATGAAGAAACTTAGATAGATAGATAGATAGATAGATAGATAGATAGATAGATAGATAGATAGATATTAACTGCGATAGATAGATAGATAGATAGATAGATAGATAGATAGATAGATAGATAGATAGATAGATAGTAACTGCGATAGATAGATAGATAGATAGATAGATAGGATAATGAAGTAACTGGGATAGATAGATAGATAGATAGATAGATAGATAGATAGATAGATAGATAGATAGATAGATAGATAAGGACAAGTTGAAATAGATGTGGACATAGATAGATAGATAGATAGATAGATAGATAGATAGATAGATAGATAGATAGATAGATAAGGACAAGTTGAAATAGATGCGGACATAGATAGATAGATAGATAGATAGATAGATAGATAGATAGATAAGGACAAGTTGAAATAGATGTGGACATAGATAGATAGATAGATAGATAGATAGATAGATAGATAGATAGATAGAAACAATAATAAAAAAGCTCAGATAGATAGATAGATAGATAGATAGATAGATAGATAGATAGATAGATAGAAACAATAATAAAAAAGCTCAGATAGATAGATAGATAGATAGATAGATAGATAAAGACAATATGAGATAGATAAAAACATAGATAGATTATGAAAATGTGTTTAATAAAATACGTAACGAAGTACCCTTTTGAACTATCAGGTAAGCTAGATTTTTATTGAAAACATACAATGGACAAACAAAACGTCATCGGGCAATCGGCCGACCGATTCAGTTAACAAAACTTATCACCCGATTTCTTGACGAATACAGCACGTTGCAGACTTAAGCCCGAAATAGGAAAAAAAACTAATATGGTATTATTACCAAGGAATATTTATACTTCGAATAATATCAAAACTAGCAATGCAATGCAAAAGAACATATGCTTATGTTTTAGAGATTATGTAAAAGCTTTCGATAAAGTGAGTCACAAAGAACAGTTTGGGGTGCGAGGTAAGTTTGATTTATTCGGAAAGGTTATTAGAATTATCCAGAACCTTTTTTTAGGAGTGAATAGAAAATGAATTCAGTTATTACACAAAAAGAGAAAGACAAGGGTGTATCTTCTCATCAGACTTATTCATCGTTTACTTGAGAGAATTAGAAGTCCTGCTAGGGTTCATTATTGGCGGCCATAATTTTTTTTCTAATATTACATTAAGCAGATGACACGATGTCGATAGCAGAAACATAACGAAATATATAGGAACTACTATAAAATGCCGTAAAGTGAGGCGGGAGGAGAAGCATAAACTGTCAGCTGATAGAAAATGGTTGTCAGCAAATGAAGCAGACCAACATGCAAATTACAAATCGGAGATATCAAAATCAAGCCAATACAAACGTTTAAATATCTAGGAAGAGAATTTAAATGAGGAACTAAAGAGCGACATCGAAATCCGAAGGCTCATCGAGACAGCGAAAGATGCCTTCCAAAAGCTAAGCAAAACATTAAGTAACAGGTAAATTTCGTTAGAAAAAGAGAAAAAGTACTTAACTCCAATGTAATATTAACAACAGCAACAAAGCCTGGGGTGAATTGATTTCTTTTTAATGATTTTGTTTGGTTTGTTTTAAGGCAATACCAAGCACAATGGGTTAATTAATTTTTATTGCTAGTAATATTTTCTCTATTCCAAAAAGTGAATTAAATGGATTAAAACCTACATTTTCATAGTATTTTGACTCCAATTAACCGTTTGCCCATAGCTAGGACCCCTATCAAGTGCTACCACCCGGGTTAGAGTAGATCTGGGAAGACCAGCAATTAACTGGTGCTTCTACGCTCCTCAAGACCTCCTCATCAGTGGCATTCTTGACAAATGTAATTCAACATCATACCCAGAATGATTCTTGAAATGTCTTCAAGATATCGATCCACAGGCCATAAAATAAAACCACTTGAAATCGAGATAAAATCTCTCTTTACTCGTCCAGAACCTTGCAAAACATAGTGACACTCTTTTTAAGAAGCACTGTTAGATAATTTATATTTAAATTTATGAGATGAGGAATTATCAGCTAGCTTCAGACAAATATCTTTGTTAATGATCTCAAAATTATTCTGATAACAATATAAATAGTTTTATTTACATTTCAACTAGATACGTCTGTTTTGTTGTATGATTAATGTTCTCAATATCGTCAGAGTCTCCAGCCGATAATAAAAATAGCTTCTGGGTGATAATTCTATTGACACGCGAATTACATTCTCAAGGAAATTCAGATGCTGTCAAGCTAAGCGTTGTCTTCGAAGTAGTATCTTGAACATCAATAGAGAAGACAGAAAAGAAAACTAATATCAGAGGACTGGAAGAAGCCAAAGAAAACAATACAGACCTGTTACGTAATATCTTTCCTCCTATATGGCAGTGAATGATGAACAATCTCCTCACAGATGAAGAAGAGACTTGAAACAACAGAAACAAAGAAAAGAGTACTGAACTATTACATAATATCAGTCCTATATTGCAGTGAATGCTGGACAAAATCCTCACAGATGAAGAAGAGATTTGAAGCAACAGAAACAAAGAAAAGAGTACTGAACTGTTACGTAATATCAGTCCTCCTATATAGCAGTGAATGCTGAACAATCGCCTCACAGATCAAGAAGAGACTTGAAGCCACAGAAACAAAGAAAAGAGTACTGAACTGTTACGTAATATCAGTCCTCCTATATAGCAGTGAATGCTGGACAATCTCCTCACAGACGAAGAAGAGACTTGAAGCAACAGAAACAAAGAAGAGAGTACTGAACTGTTACGTAATATCAGTCCTCCTATATGGCAGTGAATGCTGGACAATCTCCTCACAGATGAAGAAGAGACTTGAAGCAACAGAAACAAAGAAAAGAGTACTGAACTGTTACGTAATATCAGTCCTCCTATATAGCAGTGAATGCTGGACAATCTCCTCACAGACCAAGAAGAGACTTGAAGCAACAGAAACAAAGAAGAGAGTACTGAACTGTTACGTAATATCAGTCCTCCTATATGGCAGTGTATGATGGACAATCTCCTCACAGATGAAGAAGAGACTTGAAGCAACAGAAACAAAGAAGAGAGTACTGAACTGTTACGTAATATCAGTCCTCCTATATAGCAGTGAATGCTGAACAATCGCCTCACAGATCAAGAAGAGACTTGAAGCCACAGAAACAAAGAAAAGAGTACTGAACTGTTACGTAATATCAGTCTTCCTATATGGCAGTGAATGCTGGACAATTTTCTCACAGATGAAGAAGAGACTTGAAGCAACAGAAACAAAGAAAAGTGTACTGAACTGTTACGTAATATCAGTCTTCCTATATGGCAGTGAATGCAGAACAATCTCCTCACAGATGAAGTAGAGACTTGAAGAAACAGAAACAGAAACAAAGAAAAGTATACTGAACTGTTACGTAATATCAGTCCTCCTATATGGCAGTGAATGCTAGACAATCTCTTCACAGATGGAGAAGGGACTTGAAACAAAACACAAACAAAGAAAAGAGTACTGAACTGTTATGTAATATCAGTCCTCCTATATGGCAGTGAATGCAGGACAATCTCCTCACAGATGAAGAAGAGACTCCAAGCAACAGAAACAAAGAAAAGAGTACTGAACTGTTACGTAATATCAGTCCTCCAATATGGCAGTGAATGCAGAACAATCTCCTCACAGATGAAGAAGAGATTTGAAGCAACAGAAACAAAGAAAAGAGTACTGAACTGTTACGTAATATCAGTCCTCCTATATGGCAGTGAATGCAGGACAATCTCCTCACAGATGAAGAAGAGACTTGAAGCAACAGAAACAAAGAAAAGAGTACTGAACTGTTACGTAATATCAGGCCTCCTATCTGGCAGTTAATGCAGGACAATCTCTTCACAGATGAAGAAGAGACTTGAAGCAACAGAAAGAAAGAAAAGAGTACTGAACTATTACGTAGTATCAGTCCTCCTATATTGCAGGGAATGCTGGACAATCTCCCCACAGATGAAGAAGAGACTCGAAGCAACAGAAAGAAAGAAAAGAATACTGAACTGTCACGTAATATCAGTCCTCCTATATGGCAGTGAATGCAGGACAATCTCCTCACAGATGAAGAAGAGACTTTAAGCAACAGAAACAAAGAAAAGAGTACTGAAATGTTATTTAATGTATGTCCTCCTATATGGCAGTGAATGCAGGACAATCTCCTCACAGATGAAGAAGAGACTTGAAGCAGCAGAAACGAAGAAAAGAGTACTGAACTGTTACGTAATATCAGTCCTCCTATATGGCACTGAATGCTGTACAATCTCCTCACAGATGAAGAAGAGACTTCAAGCAACAGAAACAAAGAAAAGAGTACTGAAATGTTACGTAGTATCAGTCCTCCTATATGGCAGTGAATACGGGACAATCTCCTCACAGATAAAGATGATACTTGGTGTAACAGAAACAAAGAAATGATTACTGAACTGTTACGTAATATCACTCCTTCTATATGGCAGTGAATACTGGACAATCTCTTCACAGATGAAGAAGAGACTTGAAGGAACAGAACCAAAGAAAAGAGTACTGAACTGTTACGTAATATCAGTCCTCCTATATGGCAGGGAATGCTGGACAATCTCCTCACAAATGAAGAAGAGACTCCAAGCAAGAGAAACAAAGAAAAGTGTACTGAACTGTTACGTAATATCAGTCCTCCTCTATGGCAGGGATTGCTGGACAATCTCCTCACAGATGAAGAAGAGACTTGAAGCAATACAAAAAAAAGAAAAGTGTACTGAACTGTTACATAATATCAGTCCTCCTATATGGCAGTGAATGATGGACAATATCCTCACAGATGAAGAAGAGACTTGAAGCAACAGAAACAAAGAAAAGAGTACTGAACTGTTACGTAATATCAGTCCTCCTATATGGCAGTGTATGATGGACAATCTCCTCACAGATGAAGAAGAGACTCCAAGCAACAGAAACAAAGAAAAGAGTACTGAACTGTTACGTAATATCAGTCCTCCTATATGGCAGTGTATGATGGACAATCTCCTCACAGATGAAGAAGAGACTCCAAGCAACAGAAACAAAGAAAAGTGTACTGAACTGTTACGTAATATCAGTCCTCCTATATGGCAGTGAATGGTGGACAATCTCCTCACATATGAAGAAGAGACTTAAAGAAATGAGTAATGATCTCGTTTGTAATATAAGTTCTCCTATATTGCAGTGAATGCTCGACCATATATATATTTCAGTGCTTTGTAGGGATCCTGATTAGAGATGATAGCAGAAACCATGGACAGGCTTATCTACTTATCACTAAACAGAGACTCAGTACTAGTCTGTCTAAATCTTCTGAGATTTGTCCATATCAGTAATTGTACTTGATTATTATGAAGATGAATTAGAATCTAAGGTTTGTTTTTTTTTTCTTGTTTTATATTTCAATTCAACCCCAACACCTGGGAAGCTGCGACTGACAATCGTCAGCTTTGGAGAGCCACAGTCAGAGACGGCGTCACGATTTCAGAAGCCACGAGGGAACATCAGCAGGCAGCAAAGGGAAACAGGACAGCCTCCGTCTCCGTGTCATCCAGTTTCATTTGCGCCAAACTGTCGAACTCTCTGCCTTGAGCAGAGATGAACCCGGACGAGGCTTTCCCGAAGGGCAAAGTTTCGTCCGGGGAGGTAGACAGGCTCTGAACCCGTTTAGGCGGGTTTGTAAGGGAATATTTTTGGCCGAGCTTACGGGCTCAGAAAAACGCACGGTAAACTCGGCCTTGTGCCACATACATACCTCGTTTAGGGCTGTTAAATATAGCAATTTAGACTTTACTTCCTGTTCTCTTGTGATTTATTTTTAAAATATTTTTTAAACATATTCTCTGGATAAATTTAAACCATTTTGTAATTTCGGTCTAATGAGGCAGGTAACTTATTCTAACTTAGCTGCTTAAATAAATTTATTGTCGGATTTTTCGTGATGTGTTAACGTTTTCGTTGATGTATTTACATATATATATATATATATATATATATATATATATATAGAGAGAGAGAGAGAGAGAGTGAGAGAGAGAAGGAGAGATAGATATTGTTTCAGCATACTTACGGACAATAATGGATATGTCCTTATTCACCTAAATACATTCGTAAATTCTGTATGTTTGTCTGCAGTTGGAGATTCGTCTCCAGCTGTGGGGGTCAAACTCTCTGCCTCCGGTCAGAGAGGATCCCCAGATGAGACTATGTCGAAGGGCAGAGTCTCATCTCGGGAAACAGTTACCCGACTCCGTTTTATACGGGGTCTACAAGGAATTTTTGACCAAGCCTACGCGCTAGGATGCCCCACATTAAATTCGGCCTTGTGCCGCATCTGACTGCGTGGGGCGGTTGGTAGATATCCTGCAGTTGGAGATTCATTGTGGAAATCACTTGACTCGCTTCTAGTAGTTGACTACTACTTCTACGCGCCGCTGGCGAATCTTATATGTGTTGTTCTTGTCCTAAGTATTATCGTTCATTACCAACTTTCGTGTAATTATTATGTTCACTAAACTTCCCTAAGATAGATAGATAGATAGATAGATAGATAGATAGATAGATAGATAGATCTGTTCATATCTGTCTATCGATCGATCGATTTATACATGACTATCTGTTATCCTTTCTTAGATGTTCATATTTATTTCAGTTCATATATATCTGTTGTCTTTCTCTGTCTAATTTTCGATCCTCTTTCCGTTCATATCTATCAATATATCCATATATTTATCTTAAATCGTTCATATCTATCTCTCGCATTCTGTTCGTATCTATCTGTCTATCTGTCGATCACATTCTCTTTATCTGTCTGTTGATTTTTCTTTCTTTCTTTGCATCTTTCTATCGATGTACTTATCACGTTCTCTTCATATCTATGTATCTATATTTCTTTCTATCTATCGATCAGAATCTGTTAATATCTATCTATATATTACATTCTGTTCATATCTGTCATTTTGTCTGTCTAAACCCGTTCGTAGCTATCTATGTTTTATCTTTATCTATCGCAGTCTTTTCTCATGTCTATCTATTTTAGTCTCTTCTCTTATCTATCTATCTATTTATCTATCTCAGTCTTTTCTGTTATCTATCTACCTATCTATCTCAGTCTTTTCTCTTATCTATCTCTCTCAGTCTTTTATCGGATCTATCTATCTACCTATCTATCTATCGCAGTCAGTCTTTTCTCTTATCTATCTATCTATCTCAGACTTTTGACTTATCTATATATCTATCTATCTATTTCAGTCTTTTCTCTTATCTATTTATCTATCTATCTCTGTCTTTTTACTTATCTATGTCAGTCTTTTCTCTTATCTCAGTCTTTTATCGTATCTAGCTATCTATCTATCTAAGTCTTTTCTCTTATCTATCTATCTATCTATCTCAGTCTTTTCTCTTATCTATCTTCCTATCTCTCTCTGCCTTTTCTTTAAATCTATCTTCCTATCTCTCTAAGTCTTTTCTCTTATCTATCTATCTATCTATTTATCTATCTCAGTCTTTTCTCTTATCTATCTATCTCAGCCTTTTCTCTTATCTATCTATGTATCTATCTTGTTTAAATCGTTCATACCTATTTCTCACATTCTGTTTATATATATATATATATATATATATATATATATATATATATATATATATATATTAATTAAAAACAGACCACTTTAAGGTTCCATGTAATAAATGATTTCACCACAGCCCTTTTAAAGGACTGCGGATCATTAAAAGGGCTGTGGTGAAATAATTTATTACATAGAACCTTAAAATAGTCTGTTTTTATTCAAATTTATTTGCTCTGAATTCACATTGAGCTCTCTGGATATCATCTTTCTTAGGTCTACCCATACGGATTACCTAGTTTTGCACAAACTAAATATATATATATATATATATTACGTCATATATATATATATATATATATATATATATATATATATGTATGTATGTATGTATGTATCTGTCTATCACATTCTCTTCATATCTATCTACTGATTTGTTTTTCTGTCTGTCTATCTATCTATTTGTCTACTTACCACGTTCTCTTCATATCTATTTATCTAACTTTTTTTTTAGTCTTTTCTCTTATCTATCTATCTACCTATCTATCTCAGTCTGTTCTCTTATGTGTCTCTCTTAGTCTTTTATCGCATCTATCTATCTATCGCAGTCTTTTCTCTTATCTATCTTGTTTCAATCGTTCATACATATTTCTCACATTCTGTTTATATATATATTTATATATATATATATATATATATATATATGTATGTATATATATATATCATATATATATATGTATATATATATATATATGTATGTATGTATCTATTACATTATCCTCATATCTATCTATTGATTTGTCTTTCTTTTTGTCTATCTATCTATCTATCTATGTATTTGTCTACTTATCACGTTCTCTTCATATCTATTTATCTAACTTTCTTTCTGTCTGTGTATCCATATGTCTATCATATTCTGTCCATATCTATCTATCTATCTATCTATCTATCTATCTACCTATCTCAGTCTTTTCTCTTATCTATCTATCTATCTATCTATCTATCTATCTATCTCAGTCTTTTCTCTCATCAATCTATCTCTCTCAGTCTTTTCTCTTATATATCTTGGTCTTTTATCGTATCTATCTAACTATCTTTCTAAGTCTTTTCTCCTATCTATCTATCTATCTATCTATCTATCTATCTATCTATCTATCTCAATCTTTTCTCTTATCTATCTATCTATCTATCTATCTATCTCAGTCTTTTCTCTTTTCTATCTATCTGTCTATCTTTCTCAGTCCTTTCTCTTATCTATCTATCTATCTCTCTCAGTCTTTTCTCTCATCTATCTTCCTATCTCTCTAAGTCTTTTCTCTTATCTATCTATCTATCTATCTATCTATTACATTCTGTTCATTTCTATCTCTTCTGTCTATCAAAATGCGTCCGTATCTATCTATCTCTGTTTTCCATAACAACCTCTATTCATATCTATCTATCTATCTACAAAAAAAAACTTAGCCCTCTTCACCATGCTCCGGTGGGTGGGGGTAACACAGACTCTTTATCTCTTCGTTTAGCGTTTTATAAATTCTTGGCCTCAAGGTAAAGTTTTAAATAAATATACGAAATCTAATATTCATATTTTATTTTCAATCAAAATAAAGCGAGTTTCAAATTACGATAAAAATAAACAAAAGCCACAAATTTTTGCAGTCAGAATGAGGAGAAAAAAGTAACATCTCTTGAAAAATATCTTATTTAAAAATTTAGTAGCTGCAGTAGGAAATAGTAACAATAAGATAACAAGAAAAACAAGAAAAAATAAAAGAAGGTAAGATATTAACATACATATAATATGCATTTAGGCAGCAGTCCTTCATGAATTCATGTTTGATTAAAATGCATAGATAAAGTTCTTTTTCAAAAAGTTAAGCTGTTTTTTCTTCCTAACATTTGCATAGTACATTGTGAATAGTATACCCCTTTTCAGTTTTCCTGCTACAGGGTGCCATGTCCGAAGCAAATCAAGTTTCTCTGACGTATATTTGATGCAAATTAAATTTATTCTAACTAATAAGTATTAAATTATACGATAAAATTTGAAATTAAAAATTAAATATAACCCATTTTAAAATCTAAATTTAATCTCTATTAAGTTTAAAATTATAAAATTACTGAGGAAAAACGAAAAAAGAAAAAATACATGTTATTCTATTTATTTTGTTTTTATTGCAATTAATTTGGAATAAACGTTAATATCAACTGCTCTTAACTTCATGACAACATGGATACATTTGAATTCTAAGCATAAGGCAGGGGAGGATGACATATTGCAAAAGACAATACATACACAATGAGATTATAATACATAAGCACGCAGACATATTTAGATATATACACGCACACAAAAGTGACGAGACAGGAAATATCTCCACGACACCTTTATAAAAAAAAAACACATAAGTACACAATGAAAGGTGCATCCAAGTTACCATACACATAGACACCGATAAAGACACGTACATATACCCACATACATTGACATAGACACTCCGATACAACAACCAAGAAATATTCAAGATTGAAAGTGTTATTGAACAAATTCTAACCCCTTATTAAAATATAACTTATACGGGCAAATATACATAGATAAAAATGGTCTAACAGACATTGAAACAGATATATACGTATAAAAATAACACCATCTAATATATAAAAAACGAAAATTCCAAACACACAAATATATATAAAGATATATATTTTTCATATATGCCTATATACGCCTTATTGCACATTAGGTGAAAGAAAATTAAAACTACCTACAGATATATATGAACAGTGTACACACATCCTTGACTACAGACAGAAACACAGAAAAGCCTACCTACAGACAAACATATACACACATATATACATATACATGCATACACACATACACATATATGTATATCTATATATATACACACATATACATACGCATATACATATATACACATACAGAAGCAAGCATAAATATATCAACCTACACAGAAACGTAAAAAAGTAAACAAACCAAATACAAATATATATATATACATACATACATACACACACACATATATATATATGTATGTATACATATACATATCTAAACTTAAACATACATATATACAAACACATATACAAACACACGCATATATATAAAAAAAACACATACAAACGGAGACTTAAACATACACATATATATATACATATATACACACATACACATCCATCCATATATATATATATATATATATATATATATATATATATACAAAAGCAGACACATAAATAGGTATATACTTACATAAACCTACACAAATTCTAACAATCTTATCCTATTGACGATAAATTAGAGCAGAGTCCGTAATAATTTTAAAATGTAACAAGACACAAATGTTGATTAAGTCTATAAGCAATTTAAAGACCTTTATCAAATAAAAGTAGATTCTAGTTTGTATTGATTATATATTCGAAGACACTAAGATATACATACATATACGAAGACATACGAACATACATCCACACATATATATATATAATCATGTATAAATACCATATCCACACATCCACATATACATATATATAAGTACGCACACATCCAAGCATATATATATATATATATATATATATATATATATATATATATATATATATTAATTTCAATTAAAAGGTGCAATTATAATTTATAAATTCATGAATGATTCATACAAAAAACAAATATAGAGGTTAATGATTTAAATGGCGAGAATACATCGTCGCAAACAATATAAATAAGATACATCAACCCCGAACCAGTATATGAATGATATGATCCCTGTTTACAAATTTTTAATTTTTTACAAGCTTTCGTCTGTTCCTACAGACATCATCAGGTATGGAAGTAGATTTTGTTCTTGTTTTTACTTCTCAGTAATAAGAGGACAACGAAAATAGAGATGTAAT
>OZ010614.1:41473184-41483184 GCA_963932145.1 Acanthosepion lycidas
TAACTAACGTCAATAATTACAATACCTCATCTCAGAAATATAGACTGATCCTGAAGAAGGCCGGAGCGTACAACGACCTAAACGTCGTGAATATGGCAATGAAGATGAGAACAACAGTACGAATAATGTAAATGGTTTAAATAGTTAAAATACCTCATCTCAAAAATATAGACAGACGTAAAGAAGAAAACGAGACACCATTCGAATGTCTTTTCTAAGAAGTTATAACCATTCAAATTTCCCCAGCTATGGATTAAATAGCAAAATAGACTGATCACTCAATTCATGAGTAAGGACTCCTCTGAATTTAAAACCGTGGAAGCCACTTCAATACGTTTTCCCAAGAGTTAAAGAGAGATAACTGAGACATCCGGAAGAGGCATGGCACGTGGAACTAGAACAATCTACCTCGGTGGACGAAATAAAGGGTTCCGTTCGAAATTCCAACCACCTGAAGAAGGCCGGAGCGTACAACGGCCGAAACGTAGTGAATATGGCAATGAAGATGAGGATAACAGTTCGAGTAATGTAAATAATGTAAATAATGATGTGATGTCTTCTTGTGTGTCACGTTCGCCCTAAGACTGAGTGACGACTGACTTATTTAGTAGTCGTTGGACACTATAGCAAATAGAGCAAGACCATTTTGCCTATGTCACTACGAAGAAAAATTACAAAAAAGAAGAAAAGAAAAGAAAAAGAAGAAAATTTCGAAGGCAAAGAATGAGAGAAAAACTAAAACCGGAAAGAAGATAAGAATTTGAAAGGCAGAAAAAAATGAGGAAGAAGAAGGAGGAGGAAGGAGAAGGAAGTAGGAGGAGGTGGTAGGGGAGGTTGAGGAAGAAGAAGGAGGAGGAAGGAGAAGGAAGTAGGAGGAGGTGGAAGGGGAGGTTGAGGAAGAAGAAGGAGGAGGAAGGAGAAGGAAGTAGGAGGAGGTGGAAGGGGAGGTTGAGGAAGAAGAAGGAGGAGGAAGGAGAAGGAGGAGGAAGGAGAAGGAAGTAGGAGGAGGTGGAAGGGGAGGTTGAGGAAGAAGAAGGAGGAGGAAGGAGAAGGAAGTAGGAGGAGTTGGAAGGGGAGGTTGAGGAAGAAGAAGGAGGAGGAAGGAGAAGGAAGTAGGAGGAGGTGGAAGGGGAGGTTGAGGAAGAAGAAGGAGGAGGAAGGAGAAGGAAGTAGGAGGAGGTGGAAGGGGAGGTTGAGGAAGAAGAAGGAGGAAGAAGGAGAAGGAAGTAGGAGGAGGTGGAAGGGGAGGTTGAGGAAGAAGAAGGAGGAGGAAGGAGAAGGAAGTAGGAGGAGGTGGAAGGGGAGGTTGAGGAAGAAGAAGGAGGGTAAAGAAAATGGCGAAGTCAAAGAAAATGAGGAGAAATTAAAAAGGAAAGCGGAAAGAAGAAGATAATTTGAAAGGTAAAAAATTAGCAGGAGAAGGAAGGAGGAGCAAGAAGGAAGAAGTGGTAGATTGAGGAAGCAGGTGGAGGAAGGAGAGAGAAGGCTTAGGTGGAAAGAGGAGGAGGAGGAGGAAGAAAAATTCGAAGGCAAAGAATGAGGAGAAATTAAAAAGAAAGCCGGAAAGAAGAGAATTTGAAAAGTAAAAAGAAGAACAACAACAAAAAGAACAACAAGAAGATGAACAAGAAGAAGAAGAACAACAACAAGATGAACAAGAAGAAGAACAACAACAACAACAACAAGATGAACAAGAACAAGCAGAACAACAACAACAAGTAAAACAACAACAAGATGAACAAGAAGAACAGCAACAACAACAACTAAAAGATGAACAAGAACAAGCAGAAGAACAACAATAAGAAAAACAACAACATGAACAAGAAGAACAACAACAACAGCAAGATAAACAAGAAGAAAAAGAACAACAACAAAAACAAGATGAACAAAAGAAGCAGAAGAAGAACAAGAACAGCAAGAAGAAGATGAACAAGAAGAACAACAACAACAACAAATGAACAAGAAGAAGAACAACAACAACAGCAATATAAACAAGAAGAAAAAGAAGAACAAGAACATAAACAAGATGAACAAGAAGAAGCAGAAGAACAACAACAAGATGAACAAGAAGAACAACAACAACAAAAACTAGATGAACAAGAAGAAGAAGAACAACAACAACAACAAGATCAACAAGAAGAACAACAACAAGATGAACAAGAAGAACAACAAGAACAACAACAACAAGATGAACAACAAGAACAACAACAACAACAAGATGAGCAAGCAGAAGAAGAGGAACAACAACAACAACAAGATGAACAAGAAGAACAAGAACAAGAACAACAAGAACAAGATGAACAAGAAGAAGCAGAAGAACAACAACAACACGAAAAACAACAACAACCACAAGATGAACAAGCAGAAGAAGAACAACAACAACAAGATGATCAAGAAAAAGAAGAACAACAAGATGAACAAGAAGAAAAAGAACAAGAACAACAAGATGAACAAGAAGAAGCAGAAGAACAAGAACAACAACAAGATGAACAAGAACAAGAACAACAGCAAGAACAAGAACAACAAGTACAAGAACAACAACAAAAACAAGATGAAGAACAACGACAAGAAAAACAAGAAGAACAAGAAGAAGAACAACAACAGGAACAAGAACAAGAGCAAGAAGAAGAAGAAGAAGAAGAAGAAGAAGAACAACAACAACAACAACAAGTGCAACAACAAGAAGAACAACAAGAAGAATATTGCGTGGGCAAAGAAGGGAAAGATACTTGGCCAAAACAAAAAAAAAGCGTGACTTCTAATGCACATAATTACGCTAACTTTATTTCGATGAAGCCTTCTGTGCACAAAAAAAAAAGCGGTTCACGGCTTACAAGAAATTTGAAATACGTCAGCCATCTTTCCTAACTAATGAAAAAAAAAAGATTTTGCAACCAATAAAAAAAATAGGAGAGAAATATCGGGACCCATTCAACCATATTTTAAAAAAATAATTTTCGATCTCTTTTATATGTTTTTTTTAAGTAATCCGTTAATTTTCTTTCGAAATGTCGCTGCCGATATTTTAAGCTAATTCACTCCCTTCTTAATCAGTCTTCGTAATGTTCCGCTAAAAATGACGATTCAATTCAACGATGCGTATCAACCTATTCCAACAGCTGGTCACGTGATCAGCATTTTACTGTTGACCCGCTCTCTGGGGCAAGCCGATGCGGCCCCTTCAAAGCGTGTCCCTTCAGGGCGAGTGTGATCATGGCTCTCCACAAATTCCCATCCTTAGTGTCGACCAATAACGTTTGTCGTTCCACAACTGTTTCCTTCTCCCTCATCAACACATGGCCGATCATAGCTCTCCACACCTTCCTATTTTGTAACGCTGAACAATGTTTGCCCACTACCAGTCTCTGTTCTGCCATTCATTAAGCACAAGCTCGTTAGGTAAGTTACTCATTGTTTCTCTCTTTTGCCTTCAACACACGAGCGATCATAGCTCTCCACAACGTCCTATCCTTTGTAGCGTTGAAGTGTGTAGCCTCCTACCTATATGGCTTTTCCATGTTCTTCCATCCATTTGCACAGACTTTTTAGATTAGTTAATCATAGTTTCTCTCCGCCCGTTCAACACTTGGACGGTTAAGCCCTCCACAACTTCCTATCCTTACGAGTCCCAATCCCTGTTTTGCCATCCATTCACACTATTGAGATTAACTGCCGCTTTCCACTGCCTCTCTTGCCACTTCAATAGTAGAGGCAGTGGAAAGTGGCAGATAATCTCAATCTATCCTTTGAGTGCCAGATTTTCTAAGCCCTCTTTCCTTATTAGGCGGCTAATTATTTTCAACAGTCTCTTTCTAAGAATAATATCGACAGAAAATGTGGGTAACAAGGGTGGGAAATAGGAAAAACAAGGCGACTAATAATTTGTGATAGTGGAACGCACCTATTCTATAGTTAATAGACTCTCCCACCTATAATAAGTAGGAGTAGTAAGAGTAACGTGTAAGTCGCTCAGCGAGTCTGTCTGAGTTCAGTCTGAAGTAGGACGACCGGCTGACCGGTTGAACTCTCTGCCTTCGGGCGGAGAGGAACCCGAAGGAGGCTACGCCGAAAGGCGGATTCTCTTTCGGGGAGGTAAACTGTCCCTGAACCCATTTATACGGGTTCAATGGGCATATTTTTGGTCGAACCCACGGGCTCGGAGATCCCACGTTAAACCGGCCTTGTGCCGCATGATGCCCTCGTGAGGGGGAGTGACTAAATACCGCCGCTCAGTGGGTCGGTCAGTCAGTCGATGTCGGACGACCGTTAGTCGGATACTAAAGTATCAGCGACCACAACTAGATTTCTCTGCGTCATTACCTATTATATCAAGTTCCTAACGTTTTGTACGTCGAACCTATTTTAGGACCAACTTAGTACAAATAAAAGCCTCCACAGTGAAATCACTCCATAACATAATTACAACCAAAAAGAGATTGACGACGTTTCTGGAACGCCTTATGAGAAAAGAAGGCCTGTAGAATTTAACACTCGCAGGCCACACACTAAACGCAAGAAAAGGTTAAGGAAATTCTAAGTGTAAGCGTCCTTTTTGTTTCCATTTTCCTTAAAACTTCCATGGTATTCTCAGTCTTCTTCTATAGAACAACATTTCGGTTATCACAATTCTTTCTTTTTTTATCACCTGTTATGAGATTGTCCAGCATTCACTGTCATATAGGAGGGCGGATATCACATAAAAATGTAACATTGTTTCCATTGTTCTTAAAGATTGTTGGATATCAGCTGAGGAAAGACCTTTGGCCTTACTTCCGCTGCATCATTGTGTGAGCTGAAATTGGAACTAGTGATAGCATAAACAGGGAATTCATCCGGTGGCTAAAATAAACAGGAGGCACAGATGTCCTGAGCCTTGAATAAACAGGGCGTACACGTGTCCTGAACGAAAGGAAATGCGTACTTTCGTGGGCACATGCCGGAAGAAGCGTGTTAATGATAATTATAAAGAAAGCCAATCTAGGCCACAAACGTTTCATAAATGAGCGATTACTGTAATGGACTATTAGCACCCCCTCAAAAAATATAGTCAGTCGTCTTTTTCAGACAGCGTCAGCTTATTTGCAACTGCTGACTTTACACGCAATCATAGACTGAATTTTGTCTTTTGTTTTCTTACTTTTTTCTTACTATGCAAAAATAAACTTTCTCAAACGAACGTTTTCCCGCTAATGGGAAGTGAAATATTATATTGAATCTACTGCTAGGAGAATTGGGTGTCCTTGGTATGACGATAAACTACATCCGGCAGCAATGCCTCTGATCGAGAGATTAGAGGTTTTGAGGAGCGGAAAACACAACAGTACATTTTTATAATAAAATGACCAACAATACATTTTTATATATCAAAACGACAATCAATGCAATGTTAAAATATAAAAATTCATATTTATACTAAAAATTACCAACAATGCACTTTTTGATCTAGAAAAATTTATAAAAAATGAACATACTCTGAAAGAATAAAATTATGTACAGAATATCTGTATTTGAAAGCAAGAAATTACATCCAGCGTCGGATGGGTAAATTGTAGCAATTTTTAATTTCATGCTTGCGCATTGTTTGTTTTTGATTTTGCTGATTGCACGGTATAATGTCAGTTGGGCACCGTCTATGAGAAAAAGAGAATCATAACTCAATTTAATCAGCCATAAATTTGGAAACAACTTGCTGCTTTGCTTGGCATTCGCGCCGGAAACACCAATACTAACATTTCAGAGTGTTTGGGCGTCAATCTGAGGACAGCGGAGAAGTTTCGGAAAGAGTTCAATGAATCTAATGGTGATTACGAAGTTGCGGCAGCTCGAAAAAAGCTCACTCTGTTCGTTCTGATAAGAAAAGAACTCCAAAATTTCTTGGTGAGATCCAGGCCATGATTGACAACGATCCTTCCAAATCAATCAGGTCAATAGCCTGGGACACAGGAGTATCTGAGTTTCTTATCTGGCAGTTTGTGAAACTGTTCCTAGTGACCTACAAAGTGTGTTGCTTACACACTTTTCTGCAAATATGACGCAAAAAATTGTTATTTTGATTGCTTGGTGCATTGCTAATGCGAGCTATGCTAATCCAGCCACATTTCTGTAGTGATTTTCTAAGCCCAGCTTAGATGTGGCACAAGGCCGAAAGTATGGGGCACCCAGTGAGGAGCGAACTCACTATTCAGTCGTAATTGTTCTAGCGAGACAAGCTTTCTAACCATTACACCACGTCGAGGTGCCCAAGTGATTTTCCAAGCGTAGCTTAGATGTGGCACAAGGCCGAAAGTATGGAGCACCCAGTAAGGATCGAACTCACGATTCACTCGTAATTTTTCTAACGAGACAAGCTTTCTAACCATTACACCACGTCGAGGTGCCCAAGTGATTTTCCAAGCGTAGGTTAGATGTGGCACAAGACCAAAAGAATGGGGCACCCAGTGAGGATCAAACTAACTACTCAGTCGTAATTGATCTAGCAAGACACGCTTTCTAACCATTACACCACGCCGATGTGCCCAAAATGATTTTCTAAGCGTAGATATGTCACACGTGCGAGAGTGTGGAGCACCCAGTGAGAATCGAACTCACTATTCGGTCGTTGCTGTTTTAGCGAGACAAGCTTGTTAACCATTACACCACGCCGAGGTGAAGATGGAACAGAGCCTACTTTAACTCAAGTTAATTCAAATATTATTTTGAAGTTTTCGGCTCTTGTTTTGAAACATGAGACCTCTTATGTAGCGAGTTGGAATCATATTTTTAAATAAATAATTATATTTATGCTCTACTTTCGTATCGAGCACTATTTTTAAAAATAATAACAAAAATACTAAGGAACTTTGGATTATTTACCAAACCAGTTTCTTTCCTATTTTCTATAATATTTTCACACACACACACACACACACACATATACACACACACACACACATATATATATATATATATATATATATATATATATATATATATATATATATATATAGTCATTTAGGACTTCACTAAAGAACGAAATGCGCCACATGAAAACGTTTTCCGGTTTGTCATAATTCTTTCTCCTAAAATTTGTTCTTGATATATGAGCATAAGTAAAAAAAAAAATCAGCGGCACTTTCGCCAATAACTTATCTTTAAGTTTGTCACCCTGCCTTCCGCTCATGCGTGCTTTACTACTGTTGTGATCACGTGATCGAAGTTTGATCATGGTTGCGCCAGTTTTCTTGCCGTTGTTAAACATAAACTCTCCGCTAGCATTGTGCACCAAACAGTGGGTTGTAAACCTTGGTAAGAGTTCAGAAGAGATTTTAGAGTTCGTACTTGCGTGAAATGGTAATGTTCTTTAACGTCTGACTGCATTGGTCAAGACGGAAGCTCTTGAAGATTACATCTTGGCAGCAAGGAGAAAGATGAATGAAAAGAAAACACGAGGGAGCTTACACGTGCTTTGTTTATATATGGCTGTGTATCACGTGGGAGGCTCAGATGGAAACCGCGGGAAAACAGATTTGTCGCGTGCAGGCGGTTTGATTGGTCCGAACTGACCAATCAGCGAGCTAGTTTTGAGTAGATTGACCAATGAATGCTTGTCGCATGATTTCTATGTACTGTGTGTGTGCAATAGTGGTGGTGTAATTCTACAGATCTACACAGATAGATACCAAAAATAGAACGAGACAGAGTAGACGTTGTAAAAGGAACTACACTGATATGGCATCCATGGAAAAAAAAAAAAAAAACAGAGAGATAAATGCCGAAGAAGAAAGAACACAGATACCAATGAAAGAAAGTACATAGATAGATGCTGAAGAGATAATTAGATAAATAAATGCCGAAGGAACTAGGCAGACAGATGCCGAACATAGAACTTCAAAGATGGATTCCAAAGTTAGACTTACAAAGAAACGAAGAAAGAACAAGACAGATAGATGTAAGACAAATCTGCACAGACAGATCTCAAAGAAGGAAAAAACTATGCAGATAAATGCCGAAGAATGATCCGTTAATCGCCCAGATACAGTTATTAAAGACCGTTTAGTTCTGTCTACGGGAATCAGTTTGTAAGGTTCTGTCTTTGGCATCTATATGTGGAGTTTCTTATTCGGGATTTATCTGTCTCGTTTTTTTTTTTCAATGGCATTTATATGTGTAGTTCAATTTTTGGCCTCTGTCTAATTCTTTCTTTGGCATCTGTCTGTGTAGTTCTATCTTCGTCCCCTCTGTCTAATTCTTTCTTCGGCTTGTATCTGTCTAGTTGCTTCTTCCACATTTATATACAGTGCTGTTCGATAAAAGTCACTCACCTGATTTTTTTTACTAAATGTTCTCTTCTCCGATGAAACGAAAGTTGAGCTAAATTCAAAGGATAAGCGATCTAAAATCCGAAGAAGCTTTGAAAGCTCTTTGAAGTTAGCAGTAAGTACTGTCAAGCATCCATTCAGTATAATGTTCTGGGGATGCTTTTCTTTTTATGGAACTGGTTTCTTAAAACTTATTGAAAAGACCCTCAGGAGAGAGCAGTACAAGAGTATTTCAGCGTCTTGTCTTAGAAAACTTATGGAGTATTATAAAGTACAGGCTCTCGAGAAAGCAGTTGAGCAACATACTCCATAAGTTTTCTATGTGGTTGGGGTCAGGAGATTGGGGCGGCTATGTCATAACACTCACCTGCTTCTCGTCAAAGTATTCCTTCATCAATTTTGATTTGTGACAGGGAGCATTATCCTGCATAAAAATGAGCTTGGTGGGGTCGATTTTCACCCTTTCAGCAGAAGGGAGCTGACAAGACTCTAAAATTCTCTTGTACTGCTCGCTCCTGAGGGTCTTATCAATAGGTTTTAAGAAACGCATCCCCAGAACATTATACTGAACGGATGCTTGACAGTACTTACTGCTAAATTCAAAGAGCTTTCAAAGCTTCTTCTTTGGATTTTAGATCGCTTATCCTTTGAATTTAGCTCAACTTTCGTTTCATCGCAGAAGAGAACATTTAGCAAAAAAAAAATCAGGTGAGTCACAATCGAACAGCACTGTATGTAATTCTTTCTTTGGCATTTGTCTGCGTAGTTCTTCTATCGGAAGTTTTTCATGTAGATCCTTCTTCGACATTTATTTGTGTAGTTTTTTTTTTCTTTAGCATCTGTCTGTGTAGATTTGTTTTCCATCTATCTGTCTCGTTTTTTCTTCGTATGTTTGTAAGTCTATTTTTGGAATCCATCTTTGAAGTTCTATGTTCGGCATCTGTCTGCCTAGTTCCTTCGGCATTTATTTATCTAATTATCTCTTCAGCATCTATCTGTGTTTTTTTTTTCTTCGGCATTTATCTCTCTGTTTTTTTTTCCTTGGCATCTGTCAGGGTAGTTCCTTTTGTTGTTCATAATGACGGTCGTCTTGAGTAGAGAATCCAGAGGTTAACAGTGAATATCTTGAAGACAGTAGGAAAGCGTTGTTCATGTAAGCAGTGGATATTTTGAAGACAGTAGCAGAGCATAGTTCGTCCTTCTGTTTCTCTTCGCCTGACAAGCTGGATTGGACATTCGGGTAGAGTGAACAAAAATGGCCGCCTTTATACACGACGGATTGAATGTTCTACGTCTTCTGATTGGTTAACCTTCTATTGGTGGACTATAAAGTGAGTCAAGGCATTTTGACTAACTCACTAGTACATATATATACACACAAAAAACTGCAACACCTTTTACAACGTCTATCTCTCTCGTTCTATTTTTGGTATCTATCTGTGTAGGTCTGTAGAATTACACCACCACCAAAACATAAACACAGTACATAGAAATCATTCGACAAGCACTCATTGGTCAATCTACTCAAAACTAACTCGCTGGTTGCATTTTTTTTCAGGGTTGGCATTAAGGTTCTCGCAAAAACAGAAAATGAGTGGAACACAAAAATCTGCACAAGACAGATGAAAAAAAATCTATTAGGTTGTCCCAAAAGTTCGTAAACACTTGCAAATAATTGAAATTTTACTCGCCAAGTAATAACA
>OZ010614.1:41488184-41503184 GCA_963932145.1 Acanthosepion lycidas
AAAAATGTAGGTGTTAGTCAACCGCTCCAAGACATTATGGCAATAATTTAATTTTGTGCAGTTCTTTTTCAAAGTGAGCGTCTATTAACGTCATCTATCTATCTATCTCATTTTCTTTCTTTCTTTCTTTTTTTCTTTCTTTCTTTCTATCTATCTCAGTCTCTTTCTTTCTTTCTGTCTTTCTGTCTTTCTTTCTTTCATTCTTTATCTATCTATCTATCTATCTATCTATCTAATAATTCAGGCCGGTAAATGTTGTTAATATTGTTTATTATAAAAACATGTATCGATATGGTGATTTTCTTTCGTCTTTCAATGATAATGTTATTAGGTTGGTGCAAAAATAATGACGTAATAATGTCGTTTTTTGACGTATTTTTTAACGTCAAAAAACGACATTATTACGTCATTATTTTTGCACCAACCTCATATTAAGCTTATCACATAATATGAAAGGAACTTACTTAAAATAAATAGACAAAACTTGTCTATATTATTTAATGTGCATAAGAAATTACGGATTAAGCGTATCTATCTATCTATCTATCTCAATCTCTTCTCCTTCCTATCTATCTATCTATCTATCTATCTATCCAAGAATGTTTTATTGAATAATATAGAAATATTATGTCTAGTTTATTTTTATAATAATACTTTTTAGTTCTCTAATTCGGTTTTTGATGTTAAGTTGAAATTCATCAAGGAAGGCGCCGTAGTTTTTTTTGTTTTTTAATTCAAGTACTTTCGATCTCCTCTGAGATAATCCTCAGGAATGAATACCGAAGACAAGCTTAGAGTAGCTAAATACATACACGCAACCCCCCTCACGCGCACGCGCGCGCACACACATATATATATATAGTGGGCGTCTTTTAGCTTCATATCTATCTATCTATTTATCTATCTATCTATATATTATTAGTGGTCAATATTATATATATATATATATATATATATATATATATATATATATATATGGCGACAAAGATGAGGACAATAGTCCGAAGAATGTAAATAGTGTTTTCAGAGACTGCGAAGATGGCAAAGAAACGAGGCATAATATCAGGAAGAATCAGAAAGGGGATTTCCATGGTAAAAGTGAAAAGATTCGTACATAAAAAACACCATAATCAGATGAAAAAATATTCATGGATAAAAAAAACCGCTGAAACATTGAAAGAACCGATAAAAATGCTATACGATGTTTTCCATGTGCCAGCACCACAACAAGTCGGGGAACCTTCAAGGAAAAGTTCAAGAAAAAGAAAGCGTACTGAAGATCTGGAAGTGGATCCGAGACGGAAACGCTACAAATACGATGGCGAACTCTGCAGAAAGAGGAGGGGGATATACTAATACTAATTAACAAAATATCTGTAAAAGCATTAATCTAAAAAATTGAGGATGTTGTGAAGTAAATAGTACACCTCCGTTAACTCTATGAACTAGTCAATTACTATAAGAGCTCCAGGCTTGTCGAACTCTGTCTTCGGGCAGAGAGGAACCCAGGCGAGGCTATGCCGAAGGGCAGGGTCTCCTCTGGGGTGGTAGACAGCTACCCGACCCAGTTTTTATATATATATGTGTGTGTGTGTGTATGTGTGTGTGTGTGTGTAGTCATCCACAGACAGGCTGTATCATAGCTCATCAGTGTGGTTTCGCTGTATCATAGCTCATCAGTGTGATTTCACTGTATCATAGCTCATCAGTGTGGTATCCTCAAGCTAGGATCGAAACCCGGCTGAATTGGCGTCAGTCGGTTCATCTACCCCAAAGCCGGCACGGATGAAGGTGTATTTAAGCATATTTATTTTTAGATCAACACGCCAGTGACTGAGAGAACTTGATTTGTTTTATCGAAGAGTTTTGCATGGAGAAACTGCATGACAACGTGGAAAAATTTTTTCTTGTGACACGTTTCGACCTTCATGACTTCATCGGACTAAAATTTGTTATATTGGTAGAACTACACATGCGCACGACAGAGGGCTGTTGGGATTTTTAGAATTTTTTTTTTTTTTATCTAGCCAAATTCATTTAGAGCCTTTTTCTTTTTCTAAAACACTTTTCAGAATTTGTATTTTGCCGAACTGGAATATCATCTTAATTTCCCTGGCTTTTTATTACGCTAGTAGTATTAGGAATAATATTGTCTCGAATTTTATTATTAGGTGTGTAGTAACCTATACAAATTAGATAGACAAGCATAAATAGCGAACAATTGGCGAACATAGGTTGACTATTACGCAGAGAGATGTGCAAAACATAACAAGCGGAAACGTTGTTATCCATTACTAATTTTTACTAGTATTTCTTTCATACTAATTTTAGTTACTTTTTATTACATTAATCTTAATATTACCTAGATTTTGTTTAAATATTAAATGAAAAATTCTTCAACTCTATTAATTTTTTAAGATGAAAGAAAACAAATTCTTAGAAGCAATGATGGTTAAAGAATGTATTTTTTCTTTGATATAAAGGTTACTTGTTGTCAATTGATCTTTTAATGAGTCAGAGAAATATTCTCGTTTGATAAACTACTGTAATTCCTCATGTATAATACGCATTTTTTTCCAAAAAACATAATAAGCAAAATTAGGGATGCGTAGTATGCACAGCTACAAAAAATCTTGAAAGAATTGCCGTTGCATAGGTCGATTTCAGTTGCGAAATGACTACTCACCACAAACATACGACAATTTGACACTAACATTCGGCGACTGATTGCGACCCCATAAGGATGTCAAATACAATTATATGTAACTAACAATACTTAAAAATGTAAAATAAAATAAAAATTATCATAAAACTAAATTAGAATAATATTATTCTGTGTTTAAAACCATTTTGGGGGAAAAACTACATACAGATCCGGTAAAATTCACATTTTATCGAACTAAATCAGGTTAATGAGTCTGCGCAGTAGGCACAATATATGTATTTCCGTTTCCTGTTAGAATCGTGATGATCGCAAATTTTGATAAATATCTTCAATTACAGCTTGAATAAGAGTAGGAAACGCTGGCCGTAATGAAATTGGAGAGGTACAATTTACAGGGCTTGATTACCAAATGATGTAATGAAGATGCATACACCTGGGTTCCCCCTCACAGTAATATGATTGGCTGGTGTCAGCTATAAATACAGACTGATGTGGATGTACATGGTTGACGCCTATTGCCTACCACTTTGACGAGGACCAGTCCATCACGGTTACCTGCTAGATTGTCCTACTCAGTTACAGTAGTCCAAAACCACTTTGCTACTTCGAACAAATATATCCCGGAACATTAAGAGGTGGTTCCATGCTCCTCAAAACCTCCTGCTCAGTGGCCTTGGTGCTGGACGTAGTTTATCGTCTTACCCAGGACGCGGATGTAGTTTATCGTCATACCCAAGATGGACACACATCGTGATAATAGAAGATCTGCCAAGAAAGGTGAAGGTTTGTGATGTAATGAATATGCATACAACTGGGCTCTCCCCTCAGAGTAATACGATTGGCTGGTGTCAGCCATAAATACAGATTGATGTGGAGGTACAGGAACGACGCCTATTGTCTTCGCCTATTGCCTACGCTTATTGCCTACCAGTACAACGAGGACCAGTCCATTACGGTTACCTGCTAGATTGTTCTACCTGGTTACAGTAGTCAATAACCACTTTGCTACTTCGAATAAATATATCACTTTCCGGGACATATCACCAAACAAGGGGTGAATAGAAGCATTTTCCCACAATTTTAGGGGCAGGTATTATGGATGAAGGCGTATTATACATTGCGAATTACGATAGTGCTCGAATTCCGTAGATGAAGCATTGTCAGTTGCTATTAATTAATACGAGTCACTGTTTAAATAATATTTGCAGTTTACAAATAGATGTTCAATACTTTCCTTTGCGATAGTACAACTATCTTATGCGATAGAACCTTTTACAGCTGTCAGAAAAGTTCCAATGAAACGAAGATTGCAATACTTCTTAGATGTTTTTCAGTTGCGCATTATTTAAAAGCTTCCTGCTGTTTGAGCTGAGTTCAAGAAACGCGAAATCAATGAAGAATTCACAGGAATTCAACCGAATATAGTCACGTTCGCGATTTAAATTTGGAATCTTGGTCTGTTTTCAAATCGATGCAGTTCAAGCCAGTAGAAAGCGGTGGGTGGGGATATTAGATTTTTTATTTTTTTTTTTTTTATTTTATTGCGAATCCCCGTAAAAAAAACAAATGAAAAAACAAACAAACAAACAAAACAAAACAAAAACGATGATTTCGCAAAAAAAAAAAAAAAAAAAAATGCAAGTATCAACATGTTTCGCTCGGTGTCGCTTAATTGTTAGCGAACTAGTCGGGTTAATCGTTACAACTGTGTAGTGACATTGATTCTCACAGGGTGGCATCTTGACCTGAGGTAATTGTTAGTAATCGAATATAATTGACTACGGCAGGGCACCTAGACGTGGTGTAATGGTTAGTAAGCATGTCTTGCTAGAACAATTAAGACTGAGTAGTGAGCTCGATCCTCACTGGGTGCCCCGTACTTTCGGCTTGTGCCACATCTAAGCTACGCTTGGGAAATTGCTAGGGCACCTCGAGGCGGTGTAAGGGTTAGCAAGCTTGTCTCGCTACAACATTTACGACTGAATGGTGAGTTCGATACTCACTGGGTTGAATCTCGGCAAGATACTGTAGCGGATCATTACAGTCGAGTAGTGAGTTCGATCCTCACTGGATTGAATCTCGGCATGATACTGTAGCGGATCATTACAGTCAAGTAGTGAGTTCGATCCTCACTGGGTTGAATCTCGGCAAGATACTGTAGCGGATCATTACAGTCGAGTAGTGAGTTCGATCCTCACTGGATTGAATCTCGGCAAGATACTGTTGCGGATCATTACAGTCGAGTAGTGAGTTCGATACTCACTGGATTGAATCTCGGCAAGATACTGTAGCGGATCATTACAGTCGAGTAGTGAGTTCGATACTCACTGGGTTGAATCTCGGCAAGATACTGTAGCGGATCATTACAGTCGAGTAGTGAGTTCGATCCTCACTGGATTGAATCTCGGCAAGATACTGTAGCGGATCATTACAGTCGAGTAGTGTGTTCGATACTCACTGGGTTGAATCTCGGCAAGATACTGTAGCGGATCATTACAGTCGAGTAGTGAGTTCGATACTCACTGGGTTGAATCTCGGCAAGATACTGTAGCGGATCATTACAGTCGAGTAGTGAGTTCGATCCTCACTGGATTGAATCTCGGCAAGATACTGTAGCGGATCATTACAGTCGAGTAGTGTGTTCGATACTCACTGGGTTGAATCTCGGCAGGACACTGTAGCGGATTATTACAGTCAAGTAGTGAGTTCGATCCTCACTGGGTTGAATCTCGGCAAGATACTGTAGCGGATTATTACAGTCGAGTAGTGAGTTCGATCCTCACTGGGTTGAATCTCGGCAAGATACTGTAGCGGATCATTACAGTCGAGTAGTGAGTTCGATCCTCACTGGATTGAATCTCGGCATGATACTGTAGCGGATCATTACAGTCAAGTAGTGAGTTCGATCCTCACTGGGTTGAATCTCAGCAAGATACTGTAGCGGATCATTACAGTCGAGTAGTGAGTTCGATCCTCACTGGATTGAATCTCGGCAAGATACTGTAGCGGATCATTACAGTCGAGTAGTGTGTTCGATACTCACTGGGTTGAATCTCGGCAAGATACTGTAGCGGATCATTACAGTCGAGTAGTGAGTTCGATCCTCACTGGATTGAATCTCGGCAAGATACTGTAGCGGATCATTACAGTCGAGTAGTGTGTTCGATACTCACTGGGTTGAATCTCGGCAGGACACTGTAGCGGATTATTACAGTCAAGTAGTGAGTTCGATCCTCACTGGGTTGAATCTCGGCAAGATACTGTAGCGGATTATTACTGTCGAGTAGTGAGTTCGATCCTCACTGGGTTGAATCTCGGCAAGATACTGTAGCGGATCATTACAGTCGAGTAGTGAGTTCGATCCTCACTGGATTGAATCTCGGCATGATACTGTAGCGGATCATTACAGTCAAGTAGTGAGTTCGATCCTCACTGGGTTGAATCTCGGCAAGATACTGTAGCGGATCATTACAGTCGAGTAGTGAGTTCGATCCTCACTGGATTGAATCTCGGCAAGATACTGTTGCGGATCATTACAGTCGAGTAGTGAGTTCGATACTCACTGGGTTGAATCTCGGCAGGACACTGTAGCGGATTATTACAGTCAAGTAGTGAGTTCGATCCTCACTGGGTTGAATCTCGGCAAGATACTGTAGCGGATCATTACAGTCGAGTAGTGAGTTCGATCCTCACTGGGTTGAATCTCGGCAAGATACTGTAGCGGATCATTACAGTCGAGTAGTGAGTTCGATCCTCACTGGATTGAATCTCGGCAAGATACTGTAGCGGATCATTACAGTCGAGTAGTGTGTTCGATACTCACTGGGTTGAATCTCGGCAGGACACTGTAGCGGATTATTACAGTCAAGTAGTGAGTTCGATCCTCACTGGGTTGAATCTCGGCAAGATACTGTAGCGGATTATTACAGTCGAGTAGTGAGTTCGATCCTCACTGGGTTGAATCTCGGCAAGATACTGTAGCGGATCATTACAGTCGAGTAGTGAGTTCGATCCTCACTGGATTGAATCTCGGCAAGATACTGTAGCGGATCATTACAGTCGAGTAGTGTGTTCGATACTCACTGGGTTGAATCTCGGCAGGACACTGTAGCGGATTATTACAGTCAAGTAGTGAGTTCGATCCTCACTGGGTTGAATCTCGGCAAGATACTGTAGCGGATTATTACAGTCGAGTAGTGAGTTCGATCCTCACTGGGTTGAATCTCGGCAAGATACTGTAGCGGATCATTACAGTCAAGTAGTGAGTTCGATCCTCACTGGGTTGAATCTCGGCAAGATACTGCAGCGGATCATTACAGTCGAGTAGTGAGTTCGATCCTCACTGGATTGAATCTCGGCAAGATACTGTTGCGGATCATTACAGTCGAGTAGTGAGTTCGATACTCACTGGGTTGAATCTCGGCAGGACACTGTAGCGGATTATTACAGTCAAGTAGTGAGTTCGATCCTCACTGGGTTGAATCTCGGCAAGATACTGTAGCGGATCATTACAGTCGAGTAGTGAGTTCGATCCTCACTGGGTTGAATCTCGGCAAGATACTGTAGCGGATCATTACAGTCGAGTAGTGAGTTCGATCCTCACTGGATTGAATCTCGGCAAGATACTGTAGCGGATCATTACAGTCGAGTAGTGTGTTCGATACTCACTGGGTTGAATCTCGGCAGGACACTGTAGCGGATTATTACAGTCAAGTAGTGAGTTCGATCCTCACTGGGTTGAATCTCGGCAAGATACTGTAGCGGATTATTACAGTCGAGTAGTGAGTTCGATCCTCACTGGGTTGAATCTCGGCAAGATACTGTAGCGGATCATTACAGTCGAGTAGTGAGTTCGATCCTCACTGGATTGAATCTCGGCAAGATACTGTAGCGGATCATTACAGTCGAGTAGTGTGTTCGATACTCACTGGGTTGAATCTCGGCAGGACACTGTAGCGGATTATTACAGTCAAGTAGTGAGTTCGATCCTCACTGGGTTGAATCTCGGCAAGATACTGTAGCGGATTATTACAGTCGAGTAGTGAGTTCGATCCTCACTGGGTTGAATCTCGGCAAGATACTGTAGCGGATCATTTCAGTCGAGTAGTGAGTTCGATCCTCACTGGATTGAATCTCGGCAAGATACTGTAGCGGATCATTACAGTCGAGTAGTGAGTTCGATCCTCACTGGATTGAATCTCGGCAAGATACTGTTGCGGATCATTACAGTCGAGTAGTGAGTTCGATACTCACTGGATTGAATCTCGGCAAGATACTGTAGCGGATCATTACAGTCGAGTAGTGAGTTCGATACTCACTGGGTTGAATCTCGGCAAGATACTGTAGCGGATCATTACAGTCGAGTAGTGAGTTCGATCCTCACTGGATTGAATCTCGGCAAGATACTGTAGCGGATCATTACAGTCGAGTAGTGTGTTCGATACTCACTGGGTTGAATCTCGGCAAGATACTGTAGCGGATCATTACAGTCGAGTAGTGAGTTCGATACTCACTGGGTTGAATCTCGGCAAGATACTGTAGCGGATCATTACAGTCGAGTAGTGAGTTCGATCCTCACTGGATTGAATCTCGGCAAGATACTGTAGCGGATCATTACAGTCGAGTAGTGTGTTCGATACTCACTGGGTTGAATCTCGGCAGGACACTGTAGCGGATTATTACAGTCAAGTAGTGAGTTCGATCCTCACTGGGTTGAATCTCGGCAAGATACTGTAGCGGATTATTACAGTCGAGTAGTGAGTTCGATCCTCACTGGGTTGAATCTCGGCAAGATACTGTAGCGGATCATTACAGTCGAGTAGTGAGTTCGATCCTCACTGGATTGAATCTCGGCATGATACTGTAGCGGATCATTACAGTCAAGTAGTGAGTTCGATCCTCACTGGGTTGAATCTCAGCAAGATACTGTAGCGGATCATTACAGTCGAGTAGTGAGTTCGATCCTCACTGGATTGAATCTCGGCAAGATACTGTAGCGGATCATTACAGTCGAGTAGTGTGTTCGATACTCACTGGGTTGAATCTCGGCAAGATACTGTAGCGGATCATTACAGTCGAGTAGTGAGTTCGATCCTCACTGGATTGAATCTCGGCAAGATACTGTAGCGGATCATTACAGTCGAGTAGTGTGTTCGATACTCACTGGGTTGAATCTCGGCAGGACACTGTAGCGGATTATTACAGTCAAGTAGTGAGTTCGATCCTCACTGGGTTGAATCTCGGCAAGATACTGTAGCGGATTATTACTGTCGAGTAGTGAGTTCGATCCTCACTGGGTTGAATCTCGGCAAGATACTGTAGCGGATCATTACAGTCGAGTAGTGAGTTCGATCCTCACTGGATTGAATCTCGGCATGATACTGTAGCGGATCATTACAGTCAAGTAGTGAGTTCGATCCTCACTGGGTTGAATCTCGGCAAGATACTGTAGCGGATCATTACAGTCGAGTAGTGAGTTCGATCCTCACTGGATTGAATCTCGGCAAGATACTGTTGCGGATCATTACAGTCGAGTAGTGAGTTCGATACTCACTGGGTTGAATCTCGGCAGGACACTGTAGCGGATTATTACAGTCAAGTAGTGAGTTCGATCCTCACTGGGTTGAATCTCGGCAAGATACTGTAGCGGATCATTACAGTCGAGTAGTGAGTTCGATCCTCACTGGGTTGAATCTCGGCAAGATACTGTAGCGGATCATTACAGTCGAGTAGTGAGTTCGATCCTCACTGGATTGAATCTCGGCAAGATACTGTAGCGGATCATTACAGTCGAGTAGTGTGTTCGATACTCACTGGGTTGAATCTCGGCAGGACACTGTAGCGGATTATTACAGTCAAGTAGTGAGTTCGATCCTCACTGGGTTGAATCTCGGCAAGATACTGTAGCGGATTATTACAGTCGAGTAGTGAGTTCGATCCTCACTGGGTTGAATCTCGGCAAGATACTGTAGCGGATCATTACAGTCGAGTAGTGAGTTCGATCCTCACTGGATTGAATCTCGGCAAGATACTGTAGCGGATCATTACAGTCGAGTAGTGTGTTCGATACTCACTGGGTTGAATCTCGGCAGGACACTGTAGCGGATTATTACAGTCAAGTAGTGAGTTCGATCCTCACTGGGTTGAATCTCGGCAAGATACTGTAGCGGATTATTACAGTCGAGTAGTGAGTTCGATCCTCACTGGGTTGAATCTCGGCAAGATACTGTAGCGGATCATTACAGTCAAGTAGTGAGTTCGATCCTCACTGGGTTGAATCTCGGCAAGATACTGCAGCGGATCATTACAGTCGAGTAGTGAGTTCGATCCTCACTGGATTGAATCTCGGCAAGATACTGTTGCGGATCATTACAGTCGAGTAGTGAGTTCGATACTCACTGGGTTGAATCTCGGCAGGACACTGTAGCGGATTATTACAGTCAAGTAGTGAGTTCGATCCTCACTGGGTTGAATCTCGGCAAGATACTGTAGCGGATCATTACAGTCGAGTAGTGAGTTCGATCCTCACTGGGTTGAATCTCGGCAAGATACTGTAGCGGATCATTACAGTCGAGTAGTGAGTTCGATCCTCACTGGATTGAATCTCGGCAAGATACTGTAGCGGATCATTACAGTCGAGTAGTGTGTTCGATACTCACTGGGTTGAATCTCGGCAGGACACTGTAGCGGATTATTACAGTCAAGTAGTGAGTTCGATCCTCACTGGGTTGAATCTCGGCAAGATACTGTAGCGGATTATTACAGTCGAGTAGTGAGTTCGATCCTCACTGGGTTGAATCTCGGCAAGATACTGTAGCGGATCATTACAGTCGAGTAGTGAGTTCGATCCTCACTGGATTGAATCTCGGCAAGATACTGTAGCGGATCATTACAGTCGAGTAGTGTGTTCGATACTCACTGGGTTGAATCTCGGCAGGACACTGTAGCGGATTATTACAGTCAAGTAGTGAGTTCGATCCTCACTGGGTTGAATCTCGGCAAGATACTGTAGCGGATTATTACAGTCGAGTAGTGAGTTCGATCCTCACTGGGTTGAATCTCGGCAAGATACTGTAGCGGATCATTTCAGTCGAGTAGTGAGTTCGATCCTCACTGGATTGAATCTCGGCAAGATACTGTAGCGGATTATTACAGTCGAGTAGTGAGTTCGATCCTCACTGGGTTGAATCTCGGCAAGATACTGTAGCGGATTATTACAGTCGAGTAGTGAGTTTGATCCTCACTGGGTTGAATCTCGGCAAGATACTGTAGCGGATTATTACAGTCGAGTAGTGAGTTTGATCCTCACTGGGTTGAATCTCGGCAAGATACTGTAGCGAATTATTACAGTCGAGTAGTGAGTTTGATCCTCACTGGGTTGAATCTCGGCAAGATACTGTAGCGTATTATTACAGTCGAGTAGTGAGTTTGATCCTCACTGGGTTGAATCTCGGCAAGATACTGTAGATGATCATTGCAGTCGAGTAGTGAGTCCGATCCTCACTGGGTTGAATGTCGGCAAGATACTGTAGATGATCATTACAGTCGAGTAGTGAGTTCGATCCTCACTGGATGTTAACTTTTCGTGTGGTAACGGTTGACAAGCACGTTTATTTGATCATTAACGCTGTGTGGTTAATTCGACCTCAATGTGTTCCAAACTGAAATTTAAGATGGAAGGAATACTTGTCAAAAATGAGTAATGCTTATCAACGTTTCATCCAATAGTAATAAAATCGAAGATAATATTACTACTAATACTACTAATGGAATAAAAAGCAAGTGAAATTAAGATGAAAGAAATCCTAGTCAAAAATGAATAATGGCTGACAATGCTTCATCTAATAATAACATTCAAGATAATATTATTTCTAATACTATTAATATAATAAAAAGCAAGTGAATTCAAGATAATATTACTACAAATATATAACAGTATTAGTAGTAATATTATATTGAATTTTATTATTAAATGAAGTATTGTCAGCCATTATATATTTTTGACAATGTTTTCTTTCATCTGAAATTCACTTGCTTTTTATTACATTAGCAGTATTAGTAGTAATATTATCCTGGATGTTATTATTAGATGAAGCATTGTCAGCCATTATGTAAGGAAAAGCAAGATGAATGATATACTGGACAAAAATGACTGACTCACAATTCTTCATCTAATAATAATAAAATTGAAGATACTATTAATACTAATACTACTATTGTAATAAATCAAGTTAAATTAAGAAGAAATAAATTCCAGTTAAAAATTAGTGGTGTTTGACAATGCTTCATACAGTAATCAGAAATTTCAAGATAATACTCTTACCAATACTTTTACTGAAAATAATACAATTGAAATATAGATGAAAGTTACACTAGTAAAAAATTAATGATGGCTGACAACACTTCATTTAATAAATAAATTCATGGTAATACTATTAATAATGATAAGAATATAATAAAAGCAATTGAAATAAAGAGGAAAGTTATACTTGTAAAAAATTAATGATGACTGACAACGCTTTATTTAATAATAATTAAATTCAAGATAATATTACTGTTAGTACTAGAAACGCGATAAAAAAAACAATGGAAATACACACGTATATATGCATGTATCTATGTATTTGCATATTTATATGAACATGCGTGTGTGTATATGCACATACAGGGTGAACCAAAAGTAGGTAGATAATAGATGATAACATTTATTTTGAGATTACATAAAATAGAATTAAATTTTGATAAACAATTAAATTTTATCATATAATAATACACTATTTACATTATTCGGACTATTGTCCTCATCTTTGTCGCCATATTTATTACAACGTTTCAGCCCTTCAGTATCTGTCTATATTTCTGAGATGAGGTATTATGTACACTATTTACATTATTCGGACTATTGTCCACATCTTTGTCGCCATATTTATTACAACGTTTCGGCCTTTCAGTATCTGTCTATATTTCTGAGATGAGGTATTATGTACACTATTTACATTATTCGGACTATTGTCCTCATCTTTGTCGCCATATTTATTACAACGTTTCGGCCCTTCAGTATCTGTCTATATTTCTGAGATGAGGTATTATGTACACTATTTACCTTATTCGGACTATTGTCCTCATCTTTGTCGCCATATTTATTACAACGTTTCAGCCCTTCAGTATCTGTCTATATTTCTGAGATGAGGTATTATGTACACTATTTACATTATTCGGACTATTGTCCACATCTTTGTCGCCATATTTATTACAACGTTTCGGCCCTTCAGTATCTGTCTATATTTCTGAGATGAGGTATTATGTACACTATTTACATTATTCGGACTATTGTCATCTTTGTCGTCATATTTATTACAACGTTTCAGCCCTTCAGTGTCTGTCTATATTTCTGAGATGAGGTATTATGTACACTATTTACCTTATTCGGACTATTGTCCTCATCTTTGTCGCCATATTTATTACAACGTTTCAGCCCTTCAGTATCTGTCTATATTTCTGAGATGAGGTATTATGTACACTATTTACATTATTCGGACTATTGTCCACATCTTTGTCGCCATATTTATTACAACGTTTCGGCCGTTGCACGCTCCGGCCTTCTTCAAGTGGTTGGAATGTCCAACTGAACCTTTTATTTAGCTTACTGGGATAGACTGTTCTAGTTCCACGTGCCATGTCTAATGGATGTCAGTTATCAGTTATCTCCTGTTAATTCCTCTCTTCAAGTTCTCCACCGCCTTAAACAGGTATTGAACTCACACTGTTTGGGTCCTGTCACTGGATCTAACCAACGCCTTTATCCACTGTGCCACGACATCCTTGAGATCCAGCGACAGGACCCAAAGAGTGTGAGTTCAATACCTGGTTAAGGCGATGGAGAACTTGGAGAGGGGAATTAAGCAAGAGATAACTGATAACTGACATCAACTAGCAACTAGGGTTCAGTTCGGCTTTCCAAACATCTGAAGAAGGCCGGAGTGTACAACGGCCGAAACGTTGTAATAAATATGACGACAAAGATGAGGACAATAGTCCGAATAATGTAAATAGTGTACATAATACCTCATCTCAGAAATATAGACAGATACTGAAAGGCCGAAACGTTGTGATAAATATGGCGTCAAAGATGAGGACAATAGTCCGAATAATGTAAATAGTGTACATAATACCTCATCTCAGAAATATAGACAGATACTGAAAGGCCGAAACGTTGTGATAAATATGGCGTCAAAGATGAGGACAATAGTCCGAATAATGTAAATAGTGTACATAATACCTCATCTCAGAAATATAGACAGATACTGAAAGGCCGAAACGTTGTAATAAATATGGCGTCAAAGATGAGGACAATAGTCCGAATAATGTAAATAGTGTACATAATACCTCATCTCAGAAATATAGACAGATACTGAAAGGCCGAAACGTTGTGATAAATATGGCGTCAAAGATGAGGACAATAGTCCGAATAATGTAAATAGTGTACATAATACCTCATCTCAGAAATATAGACAGATACTGAAAGGCCGAAACGTTGTAATAAATATGGCGTCAAAGATGAGGACAATAGTCCGAATAATGTAAATAGTGTACATAATACCTCATCTCAGAAATATAGACAGATACTGAAAGGCCGAAACGTTGTAATAAATATGGCGTCAAAGATGAGGACAATAGTCCGAATAATGTAAATAGTGTACATAATACCTCATCTCAGAAATATAGACAGATACTGAAAGGCCGAAACGTTGTAATAAATATGGCAACAAAGATGAGGACAATAGTCCGAATAATGTAAATAGTGTACATATTACCTCATCTCAGAAATATAGACAGATACTGAAGGGCCGAAACGTTGTAATAAATATGGCAACAAAGATGAGGACAATAGTCCGAATAATGTAAATAGTGTACATAATACCTCATCTCAGAAATATAGACAGATACCATAATACAATACAAAAGACTTGAAAGTTTCATCAAAGCAGTTGCTCAAACTACTGTCTCTCACAATCTACACTATACGGAATACTTCGTAAGTGTGTTAGTCAAACTCTCTGCCTCCGGGCAGAGAGGATCCCCAAACGAGACTATGTCAAAGGGCAGAGACTTGTCTCGGGAGACAGCTACCCGACCCCGTTTTTACGGGATCTATGGGGAATTCTTAGCCGAACTTACGAGCTCAGTTACCTCACAATAAACTAGGCCTTGTGCCACATACGACCGCGTGGGGTGGTTAGCGAATATATTACAATGTACACAGCTTTGAAGTTGGTTATGGTCTTCTGTACAAACTGTTTTGTTTTTTGTTTTTGTGGGAGTGGGGACTAAGAATT
>OZ010614.1:41505684-41513184 GCA_963932145.1 Acanthosepion lycidas
TCGATACCTAAAGTTTAAAATCAATTTTTAAAATAAAAATTCTTGAAGATTTAGTTTCAGCTTTAATTGAAAGTTCAATAATTAAATTTACTATTTCCAGTAATTAAAATATTCTGGTGTATTTTAAATAAAAATTATATAGATTGGAATATCAACTTTTCGATGGATATAAGTAAATTTTCTTAAAAGAGGCCATTTTCTTAATTTTAAGAAATTTATAAACGAAACAAAAATATCGATTTTTAAAATCTTCCAAGAATAAAATATTTGTGACACGTTATTTAATTAAAATTAGCAAATTTAAAGTCAAGTTAATCTGATTTGAAACAAATATTACTTATATTATAAAAAAATACAGTATACAAGCATTTTTTAACAACAGGTCCTCTTTTGATTATAGTTTTATTGACGTTATCGACATCACTGATAAATTACGTGATGATGACAGCTAGTATGGATGACCAGGATTGATATAAATTTACGAAATCTAAGCGAACTCATTTTTTTTTTTAATTTTTAACTACCTAGTAATTTTTTTCAAATTAACCCAATATTTTCAGCAATTATCTAATATTTTATTGACTTTTAGTTACGTCTGAAGATGCTTTACGAAAAAATAATAAAATTTAAAATAATATAAAATTTTTTTAGATTAATTTTAAAATTTAATAAAATATGATAGAAGTGAAAATTAATAATTTATTAAATGTTCAGGTGTTTTATTTATTATTAACTGTTATCATGATTGTTATTTTATTACTAAATTTTTTATAGTACTTTAAATTTAAAACTTACTTTGAAATTTTGAAGAGAAGATTTGCAAAGACGTTAATGATGAAACAGAACTGAATAAAGAAAGTATCATACGACACTAAAATCACGTGATCTATTTTAAGGATAGTGTCGTGTATAGCTTCCCATAGGTAGAAATTAGGAATGCTCTATACACTAAAAATTATTAAAAAAATTTTTTTTTTTTTAAATATATTGGATCAAACGATTGTTATGAGCTTTTCAATTTTTGATTCGTAAAATTAATTTTTAATTAACAATATCACCAAACCGTCAACTTGAGACCATATAAGAATTTTAAACGATTTTTTAATATTATACATTCTTTAGTTAAAATTTAAAACAAAAATAAAAACAATTCTTGTAAAAATTAATTATTAACAAAAAAAAAATTTCTTTTTAAGGCAAAAGTGCCTTCAATAAATTTTATTTATCAAAGGAATTAAGAGCTTTTCTAATTAAATGATGTCTGTTTTGCTGCATTTTTTTTACAATTCAGAACAGATTTTCGGGGAAAGGGCCAACTGTTTTACAAAAAAACTGATGATTTTTGTCAAGGAGTTCTGCTTTTAGCTAAAAAAAAAAAAAATAAATAAAAAATCCCCGCCCTAAAAATTTAATTTCTCGAACTTTCATGAAATTAAGTAAGTGGGTGGTAACATATGTAAAAAAAACATATTTTTACCAATATTATCTAAAAAAAAAAAAAATAAATAAATAAATTTAAAAAAAATTTAATTTATTTCTGAATATGTCCTGACAGTTTTATTAAAATCCCACAATTATTTGATTTTTGAAATAATTTCCAAATTAATGTGTTTTTCACCCGAAAAAAAGCGCAATAAAAACTAACCTTTATCTTTGGTCCGCCGCTGACGTTTAAAAAAAAAAAATTGATTTTTAACCAAAATTTTGAACTTGCTGCGAAGGAGTAAAACATTTCCAAAAAAAAAAAAAAATTAAAAAATACTTTGGTCTTTCCTCTTAATAATACCATAAACTTTTAATGACAAAACTTTGTTTTTATTGAGTTTGGGGCACTTTTTCATCATGCTATGGGGTTTTTTTACGCGACCAAATGGAGGTACCTACTCTCACGCGTTATTAATACAGTACCCGATGTTATGAAGTTATAATGATATATTAGTGAAAATACATATCCAAAGTCGATAACAAAACTCGGGGTTTCATACGGTTAATGCAATTAAGTGCATGGACTTCGAGTAGTGTTATCGACGCTGGATGTTATGTATATTCACTAATACGCACGCACATATACATACATATACATACATACATACATACATATATATATATATATAGATATTAGTTCAATTTAAATAGAAAACAGACAACTTTAGGGGTCCATTGTTTTATAAATTATTTCCCCAGTTATATGGTTTTTTACCTGGTTCTTCAGACCACACTTCCAAGGATGAAAAAGATGTTTTAAATTTACCTATAGTTCTTACGCACTTTTGATGAACCAGATAAAAATCATATTTCTGGGGAAAAATTCTTTCTATTTAAATTAATAATTGCTCTGATTTGACATTGAGCTGTAGGGATTACATTTTCCTTGGGATTATCCATACGGATTACCAAACTTTTCATTACTTAACTATATATATATATATATATATATATATATATATATATAATATTAGTGGTAAATATACACATACATATGCAATCATATATCTAAAACATATAAATATATATACGTACATACATACATACATACATACAGATACATATATGTATGTATAAAAAAAAATTCCAAGAAGATAGAATCCAGGTAGAACTCAATGTCCAGGACAGAGTAAGGATATAATAAAAAGGCTTAAACACTAATATTCCATGCTCATAATTTATTCCATTGGAATCGTAAATACAATCCAATTCATCAGACCTACAAATTCAAAAAGAATTTATTTTTGAATTTGAAGGTCTGATGAATTGGATCGTATTTACTATTCCAATGGAATAAATTATGACCATGGAATATTAATGTTTAAGCCTTCTTATATATATATATATATATATATATATATATATATATATATATATATATATATATAAAGTGAACACTGAAGTGAACACTTAGAAGCGACCGGCTGTTTCGTGCTAGACGCAATCGTCAGGCCACCGATGGCCTGACGATTGCGTCTAGCATGAAACAGACTCTCACCTCTAAGTGTTGATTTCAATGTTCACTTTTATATTTACACACGTTCTATCTCAGATATTGAGCACTTTACCCCATAAATATAGCACACCTTAAGACTATATTTCTTTATATATATATATATATATATATATATATATATATATACTGAGAACAAATGGAGTATAATTCCACTGTTCGTAGCATTTAATTTAAAAGAGGAGTCAATTTATATTTCGCTAACTTTTTGTTCACCCTGTCTATATGTGTGGGCATATTTCTGTGTTTTGGAGCTGACTGGCAAGCGCTGAAATGAAATAGAATTCCAAATCGCAGACGACATTGAATGGGTCATGTGACCAGAGACAATGATAAGCTGATAACAAAACATGACCTGTATATGGACAGACAAATGAAGCTAAAAGGCTACATCAGAAAGCAAGTTTGAAGGATTCAATCGACAAGTCACTCATAGCTTTTAAACCCATTTATGCTAATTGTGAAAAATGGCGCTAGTGACCGATTAAAATAGGGGAAGACATTACCAGGGATCAAAGCTGTTTAAAAAATCATACTTATAAAACCCAGGTTGTGTGTGTGTGTGTGTGTGTGTGTGTGTATGTGTGTGTGTGTGTGTGTGTGTGTGTGTGTGTGTGTGTGTGTGTGTCTGTTCGTTTATATATTGGATCGGATTTCGTACATTTTTCAACCGATTTCAACAAAACTTCACAGGACTACGTAAAATTACCTTGCAGTGGTTCAGACAGCGCCAAAAATTGACAAAACACAATTGTTTTTGCACGAAATCAATTTGAAAACACGATTAAGAGGCATCGCGAGAATGAAAGGGGTACAACTCATATCGAGTTATACTTATTATAAAACCAAGGTTGTGTGTGTGTGTTCGTTTATATATGGGATCGGATTTCCTACATTTTTCAACCGATTTCAACAAAACTTACGATTGAAAACAATGTTTTTGTTTGAGTTTGGGTTTGACCAATTCGTAAAAAAAAACAAAACAAAACAAAACAAAAAACTACTTAAGACATGCGTGTCCGTCAACCTTAAACAATAATCTTTGTCAATTTTATTTTTCAGTCTTTATGATGGTCGATACTTGATCAATCTCTTACTGTTACATCCCCGGGCAATATATACACAAACACAAACAACCAACCTGGGTTTTATAATAAGAATAACTCGATATGAGTTGTCCCCCTTTCATTCTTGCGATGCCTCTTAAATGTGTTTTCAAGTTGATTTTGTGCAAAAAACAATTGTGTTTTTCCAATTTTTGGCACTGTCAGAACCACCGCAAGGTAATTTTATGTAGTCCTGTGAAGTTTTGTTGAAATCGGTTGAAAAATGTAGGAAATCCGATCCAATATATAAACGAACAGACACACACACACACACACAATCTGCGTTTTATAAGTAAGATATATGTATGTATTTTAAGACATTTTTATGTTTATACATTCTTTTTTTTACATATATATGTGTGTGTGTGTATGTGTGTGTGTGTGTGTATGTGTGTGTGTGTGTGTGTGTGTGTGTGTGTAGTTGGTTTTGCACAAAGCCTTCACCACTATAATCACCACTTCACCAAAGCCTTCACCACTCTAATCACCGCCTTCACCACTGCTTGACCCTCATACATCGAATACGACGGGAGATTCCGCCATATATATATATATATATATATATATATATATATATATATATAGTTTATGAAAAACTAGGTAATCCGTATGAGTAAACCTAAGGAGGATAAAATCCAGAGAGCTCAATGTAAATCCAGAGCAAATAATTTCAATAAAAACAGACTACTTTAAAGTTCCATGTAATAAATTATTTCACCACAGCCCTTTTAAAAGGACTGCGGATCATCAAACTTTACTTCCAAAGGTTGAAACAAAAAAATGAAAAGAAATTTACACATTTTTGACGGGCCGTATTAAGCATATGTAAATTAACGAAGTTGGGAAGTGAGGGGGAGAGAGAAGACATGAATGAGTTAGATGTAATTTAAAATTTCTATTCTTTTATACTTAAAATTACATGAGGTCCAGACTTGTATATCCTGTACTTGTATATATATATATATATATATATATATATATACAAGTATAGGATTTGTGTATACGGAATAAATTCCAATAACCAACAAATACTATTCTTAAAAGAGTGGTCAATGCAGAGTAGATCGAATATAATAAGTGATGGTCTTGAATGTAGAATCTACATTCAACGCCATCACTTGATAAGACACTAGAAGTGTTGAAACAAAATGGCTATTTTTGTAGTGATTTTATAACATTTTATGTTATCATTTTCGAATAAATGATTATATTTATATATGTATTTATGTGTGTATTATATCAAAAAAGATTACTTAACTTTAACTTTAAATAGCAATTTTTTATTATTGTTTTTCCCGACTTCGAAGTTTCTTGGTAATCTATTCTTCAGGGGGTTCTGTTTTTTAAATATTTTCATTTTTTTTTTTTCAATTTGTTCCACATTTTTGTACCCCTGTTCATTCATGAATTTACCGTTCCTCTTACAAGCGCACGTTCATGATTCTTTTTTGTTTTGCTTTACGTCTTCGATTCTAAGTGTCGTCATTTTTGAAGTTGTAGATTTTTCTTCCAGTTGTAATTTTTTTTCTTCGAAATTAAATTAATTTTTTCTTATGGTTTATATTGAAGTTGCCATGTTATATTATTAATTAAATTGTAGTAATTGTTAATTTGTAGTATTAATTAAATGATAATATTTTATTAATAATTTAATTTATAATAGACGATAATCAACGATTTTGACGCGAGGAACAGACAACGTGCTCGACGGCCTGACAAGAATCTCCCAGACAAAGAAACAAAGTTTGAAGGACCAAAAGACAAACGCTTACCTACACAGTAAATTAAAGTGCTCAAAGTCTAGACTCTCCAGACAGACCAAAAGATGCTTCACAACGTCAACACTCACTTAACAAAGGACAACACCAACCGTTATTTGATTTTCATCCAATATTCAGACGACTATATATATATATATATATATATATATATATATATATATATATACAGTGTAACCCGGATATAAGAGAGATGTCGGGACCTGAGAAGAAGTATCTTATATCCGGGTTTCTCTTATATCCGGGTTTGGTCTATTTTATATACATTAACACAGGCTCTTATTTGGGACCAGAGAAAATCTCTCTTATATCCGGGTTTATCTTATATCCGGGTATCTTATATCAGGGTTACACTGTATATATATATATATATATATATATATATGCGTGTGTGTGTGTGTGTGTGTGTGTGTGAAAAGTGTGTGTATATAAATATAAATATATATATATATATATATATATATATATGTATATATATATTAAGTTGGTGCAAAAGTAATGACGTAATAATGTCGTTTTTTTACGTATTTTTAACGTCAAAAACCGACATTATTACGTCATTATTTTTGCACCAACCTAATATACATGTATATATATATATATAATTATTTATATCTACCAGTTACATATACACAGCCATCAAAAACACGCAAATGACCAGCTTTAAAATAATAACAAATAAACTTTAAAAAATTAAAAATAATAGCAATTTTTACCTATCATAATCTTACACAGACTCCACCACACGTATATACGTGCATGCGAGGAAATATTATTCAGCGAAAAATGCTCTGATTGCTGCCATGTATACATTCACGAGACATTCACGAGAAATTTTCGCTACACTTCCGATCTTTGAATTTCAACTTACAAATGCGTATGTATATAGACAACAGCACACATATACATACATATGTCGAATCTCATACTGTCCACATATGTTTATGTCTGTATGAGCCCCGACGGACGAGCCAATGTGTATGTATGTCTGCGTACCTCATTGGGTGTACGGACATTCATATATGTTTTCTTTAGCATGAGTGATATCACGACGATGAACAACCCCCCAATCCCATAATAACACCAATACACGCAATCTGCATAAACCCAAAATGAAAAAAAATTAATCAGTTTGTCGGACGATCGCAAATGCGTGAAACTTAGGGTCACAAACTCACATCAATCCAACCAAATATATATATATATATATATATATATATATATATATATATATATATATATAGGCAGCATATTTTCATTCAAGCAGGTTTGGTTAAATAATTTATACGTATTATGTCTATTTATTTTGGTTTTAATCCTTTTAAGCCCACGAATTAATGTCTTGGTGGCTGTAGTAAATTAATCAAGAAAAATATCAAAATTTTCTTTCAAATAATTTTTAATTTCCCAAGTACTTTCATTTTCATTCAAGATCATCTTCAGGCGGTTAAAATATATGTGGATATGTATACAGTAGCTCAGTAAATTCAAAATATTTTATTTACTGTACATTTGCAGCATCTCAATTTCAAAATGTCCAGTTAAACAAGGGAGGTAACTTTTGTCATTTAAAACTTTACTTTTATATAAAATTTTACTGCTACAAATAGGTAAGAAC
>OZ010614.1:41515684-41535684 GCA_963932145.1 Acanthosepion lycidas
GAGACGAAATGAATAAAAAGAGGAAAAGTGGAAAACTATTTCGTCCTCTGAGGGATTTTATCAAGGCAATGTAGGATTTATTATGCTTCATGTGTTTATATACAGAGGCGAGGATGTCATTGGTTTATCGAGGCTTTTAAATTTGGGAACGTTCATGAATATTCATCAGGTGGCTGAAAGGTACGTCAAAACATATGGAGGACACAAAGTGTAATAATTCAAAGTCTGGTAAAAAGTAAAGTGAACGAGTTCTATTAATGATTTTTTTTTAAATGAATATAGCCGTATCTACTCTACTTCTTCAAAAACAAGAACAAGATGGCTTTAACTGTTTTTTTGTTTTTTTTGGGTTTTTTATTTCTCATATGGCATATCTGTATATATACGCTGCGTGCCAAATTATCGATATAACTTTTTTTTATAATATTTCAAAAACCGTCGAATCAATTCACACAGAATTTTCACACAATATTGGCAACACTAGCCTGCGCAATCACTGAAATTTTCGTACTGATCTGCGCAATGTAAACAAACTGGCTCCATATTTGTTATTAGCGCGGGGATTTGAGCGTGCCAAATTATTAGAAAGGTTTAGTAAAATTCCCAGAATTGAGCAAACAAAACGTTTATGAATGTTGCACGTGAATGTTTATTATCAAAAGAAGCTAATAAATAAGATAATCAAACAAATAATAACAGATACAAACAAAGGCACATTTTTCAACAAATTAATAGGGAATGTGCTTTCCCTGTTTTGAAATTACTTGAAGAAGTCGACGATCCATAGAATTTGTTAATTGTAGGATGTCATCTGCTGTAATACCGCGAGATATGTCAAGAATTGCTTCCCACAACTCAGCGTTGCTCCTGAATTGTCGTCCGTTGGCGTACAGTCTTCGCTTCATGATGCTCCAAATGTTTTCGATTGGGTTCAAATCCGGAGAATTTGCTGGCCACTTCATTTTTCGAGGCCCATCGAAGCCTAACTGTTTCAAATATTCAGTAGTTTTGTGAGCAGCATGTGAGGGAGCATTATCTTGCATAAAAACAATGGCCCTTCTGAAGGCAAGTCTTTGCCTTTTCATCCACGGTTCAAGATGCTCCTTCATAAATGCTATGTATGCATCAGCAGTCATTTTGATATGTCATCTGGTACTCTCCATGGGCCTACTAATGTTTTTCCAATAATACCACCCCAGATCATTATGCCTCCACCGCCTTGTTGGCGTCTCAAACGCTGATGGCGATTCTGTCCGTTCATTACCCAGCCTTTGCACCATCTATCTGGCCCATCAAGTGTTGCTCGAGTTTCGTCTGTGGACAAAACTTTAGAGAAGTCAATCTTCATATTGTCCTCGGCTCATTTCAATCGATTTTGAATGGGATTTCTCGTCAACGGAGGCTTCGATACAGGTTTGACTGTTGTTGCTATTTCCCTCAGATACCGACACCGAGTACTTTTAGAGACAGTAGGATCCCCAATGCGACTGAAAAGCTCTTGACTGGTAAGTCCAGGGTTCTTCGTGGCCTCTCGTTTAAGTCGTGACATGAGACGACGTGAAATAACACTCGGCTTGCCTTTATCTGCCCTTTTGCGTACTTGTGTAGGGTCGGCGGTGAACTGTTTTACTGTTTGATGACACCTCCCTATCATTTTAGAAATTTCTAGGGTAGATTTACCTTTTGAGAGTTCTGAGGGGATAGTTTTCTTTTCAGCATCACTTAAACTGCTTTTACTGCCCATCTTTTCACTAAATTCTTACACTTTTCTGATAATTTGGCACGTTCAAATTACCGTGCTGATAACAAATATGGCGCCAGTTTGTTTACATTGCGCAGATCAGTACGAAAATTTCAGTGATTTCGCAGGCTAGTGTTGCCAACATTGTGTGAACATTTTGTGGGAATTGATTCGACGGTTTTTGAAATATTAGAAAAAAGTTATCTCGATAATAATTTGGCACGCAGTGTGTATATACAAATATGCCATATGAGAAATCAAAAAACGGTTAAAACCATCTTGTTCCTGTACTTACACGTACATACTTACATGCATACATATGAGCAGTGATAGATTGATTTGAAAGGAATTCGATAGATATGAAAAGAATTAGATAGATAGATAGATAGATAGATAGATAGATAGATAGATAGATAGATAGATAATGGACAGATTGAGATAGATAGATAGATAGATAGATAGATACATACATACATACATACATACATACATACATACATACATGCATATGAATAGTGATAGATGGATATGAAAAGAATTCAATAGATATGAAAAGAATTAGATAGATAGATAGATAGATAGATAGATAGATAGATAGATAGATAATGGACAGATTGAGATAGATAGATAGATAGATAGATAGATAGATAGATAGATAGATAGATAGATAGATAGATACATACATACATACATACATACATACATACATGCATATGAATAGTGATAGATGGATATGAAAAGAATTCAATAGATATGAAAAGAATTAGATAGATAGATAGATAGATAGATAGATACATACATACATACATACATACATACATACGTATGAACAGTGATCGATGGATATGAAAAGAATTCGATAGATATGAAAAGAATTACATAGTGAGGAAGGAATAGACTGACATAGATAGATAGATAGATAGATAGATAGATAGATAGATAGATAGATAGATAGATAGATAGATAGATAGATATTGAGTAGACTAAAATACATACATACATACATACATACATATGAACAGTGGTGGATGGATATGAAAAGAATTAGATAGATAGATAGATAGATAGATAGATAGATAGATAGATAGATGCATACATACATACATGCATATGAATAGTGATAGATGGATATGAAAAGAATTCAATAGATATGAAAAGAATTAGATAGATAGATAGATAGATAGATAGATAGATAGATACATACATACATACATACATATCTATCACTATTCATGATAGATATGAAAAGAATTCGATACATATGAAAAGAATTAGATAGATAGATAGATAGATAGATAGATAGATAGATAGATAGATAGACATACATATGAATAGTGATAGATGTGAAAAGAATTCGATACATATGAAAAGAATTAGATAGATAGATAGATACATACATACATACATACATACATACATACATACATGCATATGAATAGTGATAGATGGATATGAAAAGAATTCAATAGATATGAAAAGAGTTAGATACATATATACAAACATATGAACAGTGATCGATGGATATGAAAAGAATTCGATAGATATGAAAAGAATTACATAGTGAGGAAGGAATAGACTGACATAGATAGATAGATAGATAGATAGATAGATAGATAGATAGATAGATAGATAGATAGATAGATAGACTGTCTAGTGCCGAGAACACCTGTGGTATTAATAGAAAATAACAATGGCCTATGGACATTTATAAATAGAGAAAGCAAATACTGTATTTATCGAGCTTGTACGGTAACAAATATATGGGCATGTGCCTGGCGTGGACATTTGCAGAAATTCACAAACGAACACAGACAAGATAAACGAATTGGAACATCTTTTCTATTGAAAAGGATACCAGGAGCAACCAACGCCGACTGATACGACCATTCATTGTGCGTGTATGTCTTCATTGTCGCAGCTCTGCCTCCCCGACAACAAGTATCCTACTGATATTACCAGCTGACTTGAAAATAACTTCACAATTCTTTTGTCATCCTTCTTAGATCAATAGACTTATTAATTGGGTGGGGTGTTTTTTTACGGGTTTCCAACTTTTGCCGGCTATTTAAATCCAGAAAAAATATTTACAGATCTGTAAGAATTTTTTGGAAGATGGTTCAGGATTTCACTAAGTATTTACTCTGTCTCGCCACTAAGACGTGTTGTGACACAGAGTCAGTTTTTGAAGGTGGGGAACCCCTAACACGTACACCCGGACCAGGAACAAAAATTGCTTGCAGACCCCGCAACCGTCGGTTGCGCTGGCCACAGTGCGAGTACCGATCCCTCTCTCTGGTGCGATGAGAGGGCGCGGCCTCGTCCAGCTGTTCCCCAGGGCTGGGCATCTCTCAGTCTAATTTTCCTCAGTTGCGACTCTTTCCTTTGACGAAATCGCCCCTGAGTGCACTCTGTCCAAAGACAGAGACGCAACTGAGAGAACATTCAAGATTTCACTAATACAAGCTGTTATACCCCGAGAAACGCGTGTGTAAAAAGTGAGAATCGAACAGATAGTGTGCTTGTCGATCTTTCTGCCTCCAGGCAGAGAGGAACCCAGACGAGGCTATGCCGAAGGGAAGAGTCTCGTCTGGGGAGCTAGACATCTACCCGACCCCGTGTATACATGGTCTACGGGCAATTTTTGCCCGAATCTAAGATTTCGGTATAGCCCCACGTAAAATAACCGGCCGTGTGCCACATCCCGCCTTATGGGCAGGTCTTGTAGAAATACCGAGACAGCAAAACCCCTGCGTGTGCTAATACTGTGGTTGTTGACCTCTCTGCCTCCGGATAGAGAGAAAAGCAGACGCACAGGTAGACAGCTATGTATACGGGGTCTACGGGTAATTTTTGCCCCTACCTACGTGCTCGGAATCGCACCACGTAAAATAACCGGCCTTGTGCCACGTCTCGTTTTGTGGGGGAGGTCATGGGTAACTACCGAAGCAGCAAAAGCCGAACTTAGCTGTCGTCTGAGAAAATACTGTAGTAATCTGCCGGCTCGGCTTACCTTAAGAGTGACTGAACTCAACGAAGTAATAGACACAATACAAGTCCTACTATTTAACCCATACTTGGGGGGCGGCGAGAATAGGTGGATTCATACTTTTCTTCAAGGGTATTTGCGCGTAAGTGAATATAACGAACCAGTCTGGACCTAGAACCCGACTCTCGATTTCCGATTCTGAGCCGTTATCCATTACACCACCCGCACATCCAAGCTTACAACACATTGTTCGCTGAAAGCTTTGTTTGTTTGTTACTAAACTTAGCTTTGTTTCAGCATCGCGATCACGAATCCCGTAACCCATTAGAGTCTAAGTGGTATCACACGTATTGCAGTCCAATTTAAATTCACTTTCTCCTAGACTAGTCGCCAGCCAAGCCTATATGCACTGATATTTACTCATAGCTAGGAGTTGAAGATATGTATTCATATACTACAGAATGAAGTTACATTATTTACTATTGTCCTCATCGCCATATTTATTACAACGTTTCGGCCGTTGTACGCTCCGGCCTTCTTCAGGTGGTTGGAATGTCGGACTGAACCCTTTATTTCGCTCACTGGAGTAGACTGTTCTAGTTCCACGTGCCATGTTTTAATGGATGTCAGTTGTCAGTTATCTCCTGTTAATTTCCCTGTGAAAGTTCTCCACTGCCTTAACTGGGTATTGAACTCACTCTCTTTGGCTCCTGTCACTGGATCTAACTAACGCCTTTATCCACTGTGCATAGTCCGAATAATGTAAATAATGTACATAGTACCTCATCTCAGAAATATAGACATATACCGTAAGGCCGAAACGTTGTAATAAATATGGCGACAAAGATGAGGACAATAGTCCGAATAATGTAAATAGTGTACATAATACCTCATCTCAGAAATATAGACAGATACTGAAAGGCCGAAACGTTGTAATAAATATGGCGATAAAGATGAGGACAGTAGTTGGAATAATGTAAATAGTGTACATAATACCTCATCTCAGAAATATAGACAGATACTGAAAGGCCGAAACGTTGTAATAAATATGGCGACAAAGATGAGGACAATAGTCCGAATAATGTAAATAGTGTACATAATACCTCATCTCAGAAATATAGACAGATACTGAAAGGCCGAAACGTTGTAATAAATATGGCGATAAAGATGAGGACAGTAGTTGGAATAATGTAAATAGTGTACATAATACCTCATCTCAGAAATATAGACAGATACTGAAAGGCCGAAACGTTGTAATAAATATGGCGATAAAGATGAGGACAGTAGTTGGAATAATGTAAATAATGTACATAATACCTCATCTCAGAAATATAGACAGATACTGAAAGGCCGAAACGTTGTAATAAATATGGCGATAAAGATGAGGACAGTAGTTGGAATAATGTAAATAGTGTACATAATACCTCATCTCAGAAATATAGACAGATACTGAAAGGCCGAAACGTTGTAATAAATATGGCGATAAAGATGAGGACAGTAGTTGGAATAATGTAAATAGTGTACATAATACCTCATCTCAGAAATATAGACAGATACTGAAAGGCCGAAACGTTGTAATAAATATGGCGATAAAGATGAGGACAGTAGTTGGAATAATGTAAATAGTGTACATAATACCTCATCTCAGAAATATAGACAGATACTGAAAGGCCGAAACGTTGTAATAAATATGGTGACAAAGATGAGGACAGTAGTTGGAATAATGTAAATAGTGTACATAATACCTCATCACAGAAATATAGACAGATACTGAAAGGCCGAAACGTTGTAATAAATATGGTGACAAAGATGAGGACAGTAGTTGGAATAATGTAAATAGTGTACATAATACCTCATCTCAGAAATATAGACAGATACTGAAAGGCCGAAACGTTGTAATAAATATGGCGACAAAGATGAGGACAATAGTCCGAATAATGTAAATAGTGTACATAATACCTCATCTCAGAAATATATACAGATTCTGAAAGACCGAAACGTTGTAATTAATATGGCGACAAAGATGAGGACAATAGTTGGAATAATGTAAATAATGTACATAATACCTCATCTCAGAAATATAGACAGATACTGAAAGGCCGAAACGTTGTAATAAATATGGCGACAAAGATGAGGACAATAGTCCGAATAATGTAAATAGTGTACATAATACCTCATCTCAGAAATATAGACAGAAAAAAAAAGTTTCTTAAAAATAAACATATTAAAATGAGATTTTTTTTTCTTTTGTATTTTTTACTTGAAAAATTCCTTAAAAGATAGAATTTCGGTAACTACAGTATAATTGCTTTCATTTTGACAAAATAAATAATCACTTAACTATTAAAAAAAAACATTTTACAACTATGCATAAACCAGGCTTTATAGGATGTCTTTGCAAAATTGGATGATATTGATCTTCTTTTTTCATGGTTCCCTTGACCCCTGAAATCAAATTTCCAACACTTTTTGGTAATCTCAAAAAGTTTACTGAGGGGTTAATGGTTAAAAACAAAATAGAAAGTTTCTCATATAGAATATTCAGAATTTAGTAAAATGCATTGCGGACAAACGAGCCGGGGCCAGAATGCTCAGCAATTGGTCGGAGTGACTCGTAGGCGTGGTATTCTGACAGTGAATCATTACCTTTGTCAGGGCTTTGAATATATGTCCAAAACAGCGCGTATTCAACCGAGGGTTTCAAAAGTTTTGAAGCGCCGATATGCCTCCCACACCAAGGCTTGCGATGAATACCATTTTTGTTGATACCGTTTTATGTAGTAGCGTGGGGATACCCGAGACGACACAGAACCCAACAGTTTTGACGGGGTTTAAACCTACAAAGGACAGGACACTGTGGAGAGCCATGATTGCCAACGTCCTGGATAGACATGACACATAGAAGGACGAGCTTTTATAAATGGTTAAGAAAACGGTAATTAGGAGAGAGATCAAAAGAAAAAAAAAACTTACTAAAAGTTAACAAGGACAGGAAATTGTGGAGAGCCATTCATTGCCGACGTCCTGAAGGGACAAAGCACATAGAGGAAGAAGGAGGAGGAGGAGGAGGAACGAACTTGTGTAAATGGTTGACAGAACAAGGATTAGGGAAGATGTCAAAATGACAAAATTTATTAAAAGCTACAATGGACAGGAAGTTGTGGAGAGCCTTGATCACCAACGTCCTAAAGGGCCATAGCATAAAGAAGAAGTTTGAGTAAATGGTCGACAGGACAGGGATTAGGGAAGATGTCAAAATGACAAAATTTACTAAGAGCTACAATGGACAGGAAATTGTGGAGAGCCTTGATCCCCAACGTCCTGAATAGCCACAGCATAAAGAAGAAGGCCACAGCTTAAAGAAGTTTGTGTAAATGCTTGAAAGAAAAGGGATTAGGGAAAATGTCAAAATGACAACACTTGCTAAGAGCTACAACTGACAGGAGATTGTGCAGAGCCATGATCGCCAACGTCCTGAATGGACACGGCACCTACAAGATTAGCCAGAACCTTCAATTTTGCACTTAATCCATTGTACCAACTTTACCCAGGATATAATTTTATATTCTTGCATCGTTTCTGATATCAATATGACTCTTTGTATTTTGCTCTGACAATGAAAGAGAGTTATTGGAATATTTTTAACAAGAGACCTGTGCTTCCGGGTGAAAGACGATATTTGAACTCCAGGCGAAATTGTCACTCCGATCAATTGAGGGGTTTTAAGGCGTACAGTCCGTTTTGCACGTGATGAATATTTAAACGCTGATGGTGATGAGTACCGAAACGTGATAATAGAGGTATCAAATATCAGCAACCTTGGCATCCATAAGTAACACTAGCACTACTCAAATAAACTGGTCCACTCGTAAAAAAAAAACGGCGAGTTGGGGTATTTGGGGTGGGGGAGAATAATTATTGAACATTCATTCGGCCGGTTAAGCGCCATACGTGATACACGCTTGGCCGATCATGTCTCTTTTGATTCATGACTTTGTATAAATTGTACTTTAAATACAATTTAGGCACAAGGCAAGACTTTCGATTCATGACTTTGTATAAATTGTACTTGAAACGTAATTGCGACACAAGGCCGGACTTTAAATTCATGACTTTCTATTTATTTTACTTTAAATACAATTGTGGCACAAGGCCGGACTTTAAATTCATGACTTTCTATTTATTTTACTTTAAATACAATTGTTGCACAAGGCCGGACTTTCGATTCATAACTGCATTTATTGTACTTTAAATACAATTGTGGCGCAAAGCAGAACTTTCAATTCATGACTTTGTATGTATTATTGTTGTGGACCCAGAATAGGTCCAAAAGAAAACTCGAACTCAGCAATTTAGTGAAAACATATTATTAAACAAAAGGAACGAATACAAAAGTGTTGCACGTCTGACTGACAGCAAAGTACAGTAGTCAACTCGTCAACAATATTTAACGATCGCCCCACGAGGAATGTATGTGGCACAAGGCCGGGTTTAATGTGGGTTTCTCCGAGCCCGTAGGCTCAGCTAAAAAATATACCCTTTGAACACGCCTAGACGGGTTCAGGGCCTGTCTACCTGCCCGAACGAAACTTTGCCCTTCGGCCCAAGCCTCGTCCGGGTCCCTCTATGCCAAAGCAGAGAGTTCGACAGAAGTTGCACACGTAGTCAACCGTAGTCAACTCGTCAGCTGTAGACAGCCCCCTTGAGAGGCATAATCTCCACGTATATATATTAGGTTGGTGCAAAAATAATGTCGTTTTCTCACATACTAACATATGTGAGAAAACGACATTATTTTTGCACCAAACTAATATATTAGGTTGGTGCAAAAATAATTGTGTTTTCTCACATATGTTAGTATGTGAGAAAACGACATTATTTTTGCACGAATCTAATATATTGTTGGTGCAAAAATAATGTCGTTTTCTCACATATGTTAGTATGTGAGAAAACGACATTATTTTTGCACGAATCTAATATATTGTTGGTGCAAAAATAATTGTGTTTTCTCACATATGTTAGTATGTGAGAAAACGACATTATTTTTGCACCAACCTAATAGTAATAGGCCTAGTCCATTTAGTCCATCAAGGCAGGTCCCATAACAATTATACTTTTAAAAACAATTGTGGCACAAGGCCGGACTTTTGATTCATGACTTTGTATAAATTGTACTTTAAATACAATTGTAGCAGAAGGCCGGAGTTTCGATTCATGACTTTTCATTTATTGTACTTTAAATACAATTGTGGCATGAGGCCGAACTTTCAATTTATGACTTTGTATTTATTGTACTTTAAATACAATTGTGTCAAAAGTTCGGAATTTCGATTCATGATTATGTATTTATTGTACTTTAAATACAATTGTGGCACAAGGCCGGACTTTTGATTCATGACTTTGTATAAATTGTACTTTAAATAAAACTGTGGCAAAAATCCGGACTTTCGATTCATGACTTTATATTTATTGTACTTTAAATGTAATTGCGGCACAAGGCCGGACTTTCGATTCATGACTGACTAGGCAGAAGAATTTCCCCGCATTAGGTTGCCGTTTCTTTCTGCGGTTGACGGGTTGTTTGCGAAAGTTGTAGGACCCAGTCTGTTTAACCGATAAACCTGAGGGAGGAGAGATAGATTCATACCTTTCCCAAGGCTAATTGTGCGTAAGTGAATGCAATGAACTCGACTGGAATTTGAACTCAGATCTTCGGTTTCTCATCCCGCGACCTCGAAAAATATTGATTTTTTTTAATCATTTGTATAAGCGGGGGTGCTATTCTTCATATCAATACAGTGTCAAATTGATCCCTGACTTTAACAGAATTAATTGATCTACACAAAAAAAAAGACAAGGACATCTTTAGGGGAATATTTTTTGCAGACGAGCAGTGATTAGACCTCCCTCAAGCATACGGCCATATCACGTTGAAACATTAGTTCTAGTCGGACCACCGAAGTTAAGCAAGGTCGTGCTTGGTTGATACCTTTATGAACCGTGCAAGGAACCCAGCTGCGCTCCAAGTTGACAGAAAACCTGGGTAGTAGTTAGATGGGCGACCACTTGGGAATACCAGGAGCTGTAAATAAAATCGGGGAGCCGAGTTCGAATTGCAGTCGGGTTCATTAAATTCATTTACGTATTTACCTTTCGGCGATCATGAGACTTAATCGCCCAGGTATATCCCATCCGCCCCACCACCAACACGCATTGGACGTAAGCAGTAGGGTCACGGTCCATTCCTCCCCATGAATCTGGGGAAAGCCTAAGTCCAACAAAAAAAAGGACCTTCACCCGGTTGAAAAAGAAGACCTTCCTGAAGCCACATTTTTTTTTTTTTTTTTATCAGAATCGAATAATATAATATTCTTATCGATTTAGAATTGGGTCCTGTTAACAAAATAAATACACCCATAAATCGATCCCTGACTTTTGCAGAGTTATTAAACCTAGCTGTTATTTACAAATGCCAAATTTGAAAGAGTGCTATTATTAATGTCTTCATGCTTTGTGTTTTTGTTTGTTTTTTTTTAATTTTCTGAATTTTTTAAAAGTTATTCTAATAACGTCTTTAAAAAACTATTTTTTTTTTCCTATTGGATTTTTGGAAGTACATGAACACGCATTTTGGGGTTAATATTTAGTTATCTTAAAGGAAGTATAAACGGAGAAATACTTTATTTAATTTTCGTAAATTTTGTTCTTCAATTAAAAATGTATGAATCCAATTGTTCTTTATTTAAAATAAACTAGAAACTAAATCCCCTCCTTACGACCATTTCTCTTAATAAGAATTTTAAAATAATTCAGCAGGCGGTGTTTTTTTACTTATGGTAATTAGATTTTCGTAGATTGACTTACTCGCTTCCTGCTATTCGATACTGCGCAAAATGGCGAATTTATTTTGGTCACCGTCACTTCTCTGTCTTGGCCACTGAAGGTTCAAATATTAGGTTGGTGCAAAAATAATGACGTAATAATGTCGTTTTTTGACGTTAAAAAATACGACATTATTAAGTCATTATTTTTGCACCAACCTAATAAATTTAACCCCAAGCCCCATGGAGCCTACCACCCCCACCGTCCAAGACAGTACTTCTCCTTCAAGAAGGAACTGGATTTATTTCCCGGCGCCTGAAGCATCTGCAAAAGGTGAAGTGTCGAAGGTGGCTTGGGAAATTTTTCCACAGTATCGCCGTTAAACCTACTTTAACATCGATCTTGTGTAGCGACGTGGGCGCGCTGAAAAACACCCGCCTCTCGGCCTTTTGGCTAAGATCAAAGTGTAGTATCTGTTCCTATCAGCTTTAATTCTCTTTCTCCCCATTTCCATCTTCCATTCTTTCTTTTTCTTTCAAAACCATGTAGTGTCTTTTTACCCCTTTTCCTACGCGATCAGTACGGAATATCCATTATATATGAGGTATTGGCAGGGCGTAATGATCGTGCGAACTAACAAAAACAGGGACAAGCACAATTATTATATATATATATATATATATATATATATATATATATATATATATATATATATATATATATATATATATGAACCTAAAGAACCAGTATCCGTATAGGCGAAACCTAAGTAGGTTTACCTGGCTCTTTAGGGTCATAGTTAGATTTGCTCTGCTTAGTGTATTGAGCACTTTACGTACTTACTTTTGCTTTACTCGTTTTGGAGGGGTTTTTTTTTTCTTTGGACTCTGAACTTGGATTCTGATCGATTGTTTTCGCCTCAATTTCAGGTTCTTACTTCTTTCTTTTTTTTATCCGTTATTTTTCCCTTGGGTATATATATATATATATATATATATATATATATATATATATATATATATATAATATTTATTTAAAAAGTATGTTATAACATCACTACAAAAATAGCCGTTTTGTTTCAAAACATCTTTTATCTTGTCAAGTGATGGTGTTGATTGTAAAATAAAAAAGGTTTTAAAGAGTTCAAAATCAACTACTACTCCCACTAGGGGGAATATTTTTACGTAAGCTATGATGGCCGATCAAATTGCAAGTATATGATAATTCAAATAATGTGACAACAGACCCTAGATAAAATTCATTAATGCTTTAGAATTAATATTAGGTTATATAGGAAATCAGGATAACTAATTAATCTCCAATTTATTGTGTAATTAAAAAATAAAAGATACGAATATTAAATTCTAAGAATAAACATGCATCAAGTTTAGAAACTTTAAAAATTATTCAAAGAAAAAAAAACAGAGAAAATATGCCTAAATTTTCATGCATTGTTCTTAATAATATGTTAGGTTTTCCGTCCGAATCTGAACGTAAGAGGTGCAATATATGGTTTCAAAATTAGTTACAGGGTTGTGGTTAGAGATTTAGTGGACGAGCGAAAAAGGTTTACATATATATATATATATATATAATGGACTTTCCCGTTGGTTTCGGCGTATGAGGATCTGACAGCTTAGTTGATTCAGTTATGAAACTTTGTGCGATAATCTTAAGTGGTATTTAAGTCCCGATAGTGATTTACAAAGGGAGCCACATATGGAGAAAGAGTGAGGATTGTGAGATGAGATCACTGTTAGATTGGCTGATCTTTTAGATCTTGCTCTCACCTCTTGAAGATGATTCAGCCAAGCAGATTGAAAACTGCTGTGTCCACTAAAACACGTTGATCTCTATCTACCCGCTCCAAGGCTAAGCGCTCAAGAGTGTTATGTGGTATATTGACTGCAGACAATTTGCTTTTCAGCTTGTCTTTGTATCTTAGCCCTGTGCGTCCTACATTCCTGTAGCCCTGATCTAACTGGCTGTACATTAGGATCTTGAGTATCCTGTCATCAGACATTCTCAAAACATGACCAGTCCACCGTAACTGTATGGGAAAAGTCTCGATTCTTCCAATGTTACGCCTGTTAAACAGGTCCACGTTAGATCTTGAAGGTTAACTCCACAGATTGCACACAGACATATATATATATATATATATATATATATATATATATATATATATATATATATATATATAGGAAAGTTGGCTCCCTGAGCCGCGCCAGGAAGGTTTTCTCCCCGGAGTCGATCCTCCAGATCTACAAATCAACAATTCGCCTTTGCATGGAGTATTTGCCTCGGGGTTCTTGCCCTGGCGTCTCGTCTACAGTCACTTTCTCACAGATGCGCCGTCGCCTCCCTCTGTCTGTTCTACAAATACTTCCATGGAAATTGCTCCGAGGAGCTGCATTCGCTGGTTCCCAGACGTCATGAGTTCAAGCGCCTTACGAGGCTGGCATCTCGCTCTCACCCCTTCACTGTCGAAACTCCTAAATGTAGCCGTCTCTTCTACTCCAATAGCTTCATGTCTCGCACCTCTCGCCTGTGGAACTCCCTTCCCTTTTCCGGTTTCCCTATCAGCTATAATCTCCAGCTATTCAAGTGTAATGTCAATCGACATCTCCAGTTGCCTTGATCTATCCACTACCCTCATCCTTTCTTCTATCACTCCTATCTGATCTTGCTCTAAATTTTCTGTAACCCCTTGCGTCCTAGTGGCTTCCCGCCTTGCTTTGGGTGAAATGCTTAAAATATATATATATATATATATATATATATATATATATATATATATATAACTTATTCACTATATGTTTGTATATAGGTAAAGTTCATAGCATTATATGCATAGTTTGTACACGTGTGTGTGTGTTAAGTGAGTGCAATTACTTTTGCAATCCCATTCTTCTAAGGACAGCCCTTCACCCATAAAATCAATAACCGGATGCACAATTCCTGTAATGTCTCATCTTTCCTTAGAGGATTAATATTATTTCTGTCATGTGATTCTATAGGTACTGTGGAGGCGGTGGGGTCTCTTTCTTTTATGCCCCACCCCCGGAAAAACACCGGCCCACACCCGACACCCCAAGGATCATTCTTTATTATTCTTTGTATTTATTGTAGTCTCCACCCACCCTGGCCACTTTTTTCTTGTGGATGTCACTAATGGCCTTGCTAAGCACTCATGCATAATTGTTTACAATAGGTCTTCAAACTTGCGATTTATTTTCTTTCTTTTTTTACTGCCATAGACGTAGATACATCAATAAGTTCGTATCCTAATGAAGAACACAACATTCATTACACAAAGTATCCCATAATTTATTGGAACTGTTGTTCTCTTCTTATCTTTTCTTTTACTCACTTCATCCCAAGAGAGGCAATAAAGCCACTAAGACGCGTGCGGTTACTGAGTGCGAAAGAATGAGAGACCAAAAAAAATGAACAGGAATTAAGAAGACAGAAGATAACGATTGGCATTGCATTTAAACTTTTAAGGATCAAAGTTGACCAGAATTCAAAGAAGGGGAATTGACTATCAGAAGCGAAAAGTACGAGAGAAGAAACTGTTATTATTTTTTTTGTCTTTCTGTACAACCAAAGACGTAGGTACATCAATAAGTCCGTATCCTAATGAGAAAACCGTCCTGGGTCCGACGATAAGCTATATTCGACGGCAAGGCCTCTGATCGGGAGATTTTGAGGAGCGTGGGACCCCCTCTCAATTGCTGTTGTCCCCAGGTCCACCCAGACCCGGGGTGGCAGCAACTGTCAGGGTCCCAACTATGGGCAAATATTGAGCCCCAACCAAACAAAAACACTATGAAAGTACATCAGAACATTTAAAATACCAGCAATACATCTTTATATAAAAAAAAAAACAATATATGACCAGCAATTCATTTTATCTGTTGTTGAAGATTACGTTCAAAATATATTTAGTTGAAGGTATAAACATCATTGAACAACATTGGAAGATTCGTAAACTTAAAGAATCAGCACATATGCTAGGCCAAAAAAAATATCCTGAGCCGAACAAGCATAGAAATGAATACAATTTGGGAACCAGTAAGAGTGCCAGAGAAAATCAGTAATAACAAGGAAAATTGGAATATGAGCTCTGGTAAAAAAAATTAAAAACATGCAATGATAACAGCAAAAATTCCAATATGAGCACTGGTAAAAATGATTGCTGAAGACATTAAGTTTATAAGTCCCAGACATTTATACACAGATGTCCTTAAGGACACAGTGGATAAAGGCCTTGGTTAGATCCAGTGACAGGACCCAAAGTGTTGTAAGTTCAATACCTGGTTAAGGCAGTGGAAAGCTTGGAGAGGGGATAACAGGAGATAACTGATAACTGACATCCATTAGACATGGCACGTGGAACTAGAACAGTCTACCCCAGTGAGTGAAATAAAGGGTTCAGTTCAACATTCCAACCACTTGAAGAAGGCCGGAGTGCACAACGGCCGAAACGTTGTGATAAATATGGCAACAAAGATGAGGACAATAGTCCGAATAATGTAAATAGTGTACATAATACCTCATCTCACAAATATAGAGAGATACTAAAGGGCCGAAACGTTGTAATAAATATGGCGACAAAGATGGGGACAATAGTCCAAATAATGTAAATAGTGTACATAATACCTCATCTCAGAAATATAGACAGATACTGAAAGGCCGAAACGTTGTAATGAATATGGCGACAAAGATGAGGACAATAGTCCGAATAATGTAAATAGTGTACATAATACCTCATCTCAGAAATATAGACAGATACTAAAGGGCCGAAACGTTGTAATAAATATGGCGACAAAGATGGGGACAATAGTCCGAATAATGTAAATAGTGTACATAATACTTCATCTCAGAAATATAGACAGATACTGAAGGACCGAAACTTTGTAATAAATAAGGCAACAAAGATGAGGACAATAGTCCGAATAATGTAAATAGTGTACATAATACCTCATCTCAGAAATATAGGCAGATTATAAAACTGGGTTCAAATTATTCAAATTTCGGCATTAAATAATCTATAGAGGTTGGTGTGCCGCTAAACAAAATCCAACAACCAACATGAAAGCACTCTTTCATGAGATTAATCAATATAATATCCTACAATTTTGTAAAGAAATCAAACTGTATATCCAAATAAAACTTAAAATCTAATGTAATCTCTAGTAACTGTTCACACAAATCTGTACATGCAGACAATCTGAGTATCATCTACCATGTATTCAATTGTGAAAGCAGAATAACATATCAGATTTACTTCAAAGCTCCCAAGAAAATTCATCTTCGGCACTAAATGATCCATAAGGAGTTGGTACGCCGTTAAACAAATCAACTAAGGAAAAAAAAGCATTTAAAAATACCATAATTTATTTAAATTCTAATTCACTTCTTTTCTTTTTAATCTTTTCATCCCAAGTAAATATTTACTAAGTGCGCAAAAATATGAAAAAAAACAAAAAACATTGCTAATTATTTCACCCCAAGCAAGACAATAAAGCCACTAAGATGCAAGGGGTTACTGAGTATGAGAGAATATGATTAAAAAAAAAAACACAATTAAGGAGAGAGAACAATAAAAGAACAAGAATTAAGAAGACAGAAAATAACAATTGACATTGCATTTTAATTTTTGAAAATCAAAGCTGACCGGATAGCAAGAAGCCGGAATAAAGAATTCGACAAGCGAGAAGTGCGATAGAAGAAACTGTTAGCATAGAACTTACGATTACATTTAACCATTTCAACTGTAAAATGTGACATTGCCATCAATATAGTACTGCCCTTAAATTCATAGAGTCTCTGTATCATAGCAGAGAGTTCATCAGATCAATTTCCATGAAGATGTTTATAGAAAAGGCACAGGGAAGCTACGTTAGGGCGATGGGAAAGCGAGTGAATCCCAGATGTCAGGTCAGGAACAATAATATTGCAGATTATTCTTTGGATTTTATCAAGAATCGCTAAATACGTACAGAATCATCAGACCAGATGTTATATCTGGTCTGGTGCTTCTGTTATGTATTTCGAGATTATTGATTAATACTGACAACGTTTCGGTCAAGTACCGTTTGAGACATCATCAGGTGTGCATTTTTTTTTCCTGGTATGATTATTGCATGATTTTTGTCTTCGCAAAGCCAGATTCTATACATTACTGCCGAACCCGTGTATATTCTTTCACTTCTTAGTCCTGGGATTGAACTCCCGACCACTAGATAACACCAACGCATGATTAAACGACACTTATATCCACTGCACCACCGTCCCGAAGTAAGCACTTTCAGTTCTTTTTCATTTTCGACACATTTGGTTATCATGGCGTATTAGTGCTGCTTTTGATAATCCAGTATTTTATTTTTCAGGTGAGGAATTATCAATATGCTTCAATAATAACTTTTTTTTTTTATTTTTTGTCCATCCAATGATTAATACTAATTATATTGATCGCATATTATATAGTGAAAAGTTCAGCTAATAACCACGTATCAGACTATAGACTTATTGATCCATCCCCGGATGCTGTTCTATTTTAACGTTTGTAGATTAAGGATGAAGAAGGCATTTGTTTCTTTTTGTTTTGTTTTTTTTAGCGCAACAAACATTTATTTTTCAATATGGCCTCCTGTCTTTTAAATGCACTTAATTCTAGGACCTTGCTATCAAGATGTCTGCATGGAATAATTGTAAGTTTTTAGATTAAACCATTTTATTTTATTTATTTTTTATTTTTTTGCGTTGTAGGAATATTAAGTTCAAAATCTTATACAACACGGTACCAAATTAACGTTTGTAGATTAAGGATGAAGAAAGCATTTGTTTTTTTGAGCAACAAACATTTATTTTTCAATATGGCCTCCTGTCTTTTAAATGCACTTAATTCTAGTGGATGTGATTGATTCGACTGGAATTCGAACTCGGCTCTCAGATTTCTCAATCCGAGCCGCTATCCATTAATCCACCGTGCCCCATCCCGACTGATGTCGTATAGGATTTTAATAAAATTTACTTTGGGGACGCACATATAAGATTGAGTGTAAAATTAGTGCAAGAGAGATATATGCAGTGAAAGAAAAGGGTTCAAGAAACTCTACGATGACAACTGCGGTTTACTGCTGCTACTACTACTACTAATAATAATAATAATAGTTTACTGTGCACATATATAGAGGCATGGTGGTTTAATACATAGCGACTCGGTTTAAGGACTCGGAGAGCCGTGTTTGAACTCCAGTCGAGTTCATTATTTTTCAATATGGTCTCCTTTCTTTTAAATGCACTTAATTCTAGGATGTTGCTATCAAGATGTCTGCTGAGAATAAGTTTTTAGATTAGACTTTTTTTTTTTTTTTGCGTTGTAGGAATTTTAATTCCAAGATCTTATACAAGACGACACCAAATTAACGTTTGTACATTAAGGATGAAGAAAGCATTTGTTTTTAGATTAGACATTTTTAGACATTTATATTCACTTACGGGCTAATAAACATTTGAAAAGCATCAATGATTAAATAACAGATTAGATCCCATAGCTTAAATCTCTGAATTCCAACCAGCCTGGAGAGGATCGGGCTCCGTCAGATCTGTCTTGGCCAGGAAATAACACCGCTGCACTACATTTGATGCATCTACGACCTATGATGATGCAATAGTCCGAATAATATAAGTGAACCCCGTTTATCTTTTATCCTTTTCTCAATCGCCTTATACAATTTTTTTCTCTCACTTCCACACTCTGTAACCCCCCTGCTTGCTATTAGCATTTCCGCCCTGCTTGCTGTGAAACGATTAATATATATATATATATATATATATATATATATATATATATATATATATATATATATATATATTATAATATATATTTATATATATTTATATATATATAAATATTATAATATTGGCTCCTGAAATAAATATTCATTTCAGTTGAGCTCTCTAGGGAGTAGGTTTGGGTTTGTAAACAGTGACTATTATAGCTTATATGTAGCGAGACTCTTCGCATAGCGAATCGAGTCACTGTCAGTCAAGAGTAGCTAACAGGTTTACTTTGTCAGCTCTGACGGATTTGTTATTGTCAAACGCCTTCGAGATACCTAGAGCCACAGCTCGAACTTCGCCGTTATTATCAAGTGCTTGATATATATATACAGTGATTGCCGTAAGCACGTCAACCGTAGACGGAGCAAAACGGAATCCATATTGTTTGCAAGAGAGTAGGTCATGAGAGGTAAATGGTAGAGCCATCAACAAAAATGCTTGCATGAGAACTGATGACGTCATGGAGATCATTGATGAAGATCAATAAACAGACTGGGACCCAGGATAGATCCTTAGGAGACAATCAGGTTTGTGTAAAATGATCTGGAAGCGAGCCCGACCTGTAGGTTTTTTTTTCAAGAATACCTGCCAGCTTTA
>OZ010614.1:41540684-41598184 GCA_963932145.1 Acanthosepion lycidas
CTTTGGGAAATGCCCTGAAAAAACATGCCACGTACATATATATATATATATATATATATATATTTACAAAAAAAAACTGATATAGAAGTTAATGATTTAAATGGCGAGAATACATCTTCACAAACAAATTTAATAAAGTACATTAACCCCGAACTTGTAGATGAATGTTTTTTTTTATTTTACAAGTTTCGTCTGTTCATACAGATATCTTCAGGTATGGAAATTGATTTGTTTTTTACTTCTCGGTAATACATATATATATATATATATATATATATATATATATATATATATATATATATATATATATATATATATATATATATATATATATACATATATATATATATATATATATGTATATCATATCAGTGTTTATCAACAATATATATATATATATATATATATATATATATATATATATATATTGTTGATAAACACTTCCCCACAAACAGTAAGCTTAGTAATATATTTAATAAGAATACCCTAAAATTGAGTTACAGCTGCACCGAAAACCTAGAAAGTATAATAAAAAAACACAATAATAAAATCCTGAACAAACCCCCATGCCTGAATACTATTAATAAAAACCCTACGCTTAAGTCTGACAACAACAGTGAAAAATTGTGTAATTGTAGAAACCCAGAGGATTGCCCATTAAAAAATAAATGCTGCGTCAAATCTGTGGTATACCAATGTACCATCACATCCACTGAGAGTCCTAATACTGATATGATATACATTGGGTCCACAAAGAATGATTTTAAAGCTAGATGGAGACAGCATAAGTGCTCTTTCAACAATATAAATAAAAGAAATCAGACCTCTCTCTCTAAATATTTTTGACATCTGAAGGAAATAAATAGGACACCTAAGGTAAAATGGAAAATTATAAACAGGACTAGAACTTGTAAAACTTGGGATGACCCATGCCCTTTGTGCCTCCATGAGAAACTGCACATTATTAAGTTTCTAAATAATAAAAATCTATTAAACAATAGACATGAATTAACGGTTTTTTGCCGACATCATCAAATTCACGCATTGAACAATTTAGCTTAAAAACTAACATACAATAAATTAACTTTTTAATCCATGGACCCAATAAAAAGTTTTAACACCCTACAGAAAATGATAGCCCTTTATGGAGTTGTCAAATAACAAATGTTTTTATATACACAAAACCCTTTCATAAAGTAATAAAACAAATAAGAAATAAAACAAAAAAATAAATTAATCTTCATAGACAAGTTAACCTGACTGATTGAAAACATCTTCCGCTTTAAATTTAGACACCCCCACCTTACCCTGACTTAACATCTATGAAAGTAACTCTATGTTGATACATATCATTAGCAGCTAACACCCCTACCTATTTCAAATATCCACGATGGCTGTCACCATGGGAATTTTAGATTCCGATATAAAACACGTAAATTTCAGAGACAAGTTATTACAAAAAGTTTCGCTTGAAGATGAAACAGAGCTCACTTTAACTCAAATTCTAATAATTATATTGAAGTTTTCGGCTCTTGTTTTTGAAACATGAGACTTCTTATGTAGCATATTGGGATCATATTTTTAAATAAATAATTATATATATATATATATATATATATATAAAGAGAGTAGGAGAGGGAAAGATTTAGAGAGAGTGAAAGCGAAAGCGTCAGAGGAAGAGAGAGTGGGAGAGAAAACGCGAAAGTGACAAAAAGCGTTAGAGAGTAAGAGAAAACAGAGAAACAGAGAGAGAGAGAGAGTCAAACGAGGAAGGGAAAGAGTGAGATAGAAATGGTGAGCAAGAGAATGAGAAAGAGAAAGTGGGAGAGAGAGAAAGAAAGATTGAGAGCAAAATGATTGGGAGAGACATAGAGAGTGTGTGTGAGAAAAATAGAGAAAAAGAGACGGGGATGCATATATATATATATATATATATAGATAGATAGATAGATAGATAGATAGATAGATAGATATTTATGATCAGTATGTATATATCGATAATAAAAAAAATCCCTTTGAAAATAATTCATGTTAGTCATTCGTTTCTTGCGACTATTCTGTTCCTTCCGTGTCTGAAGAGATTACAATATTACGGATAAAATAAGGCCTATAATGGGAAATGAAAACTGAAAATATGGTCGCCATTACTCGCTTGGTTCCATTTTTATTGTAGTTTTACAATTTTCGAATGTGGTCATGTATATTGGTATCGAAGTTGTGGATAATCTGTCCTAAGTTCGTGTTCGTTTTATTGTTTTTTATTCAAATACTTTTGACCAGCTTAATAATATTCTTCGAGGAAAACTTTCAGCTTCCTAAAAAATACTAAGATGTTCCCAATAGAATCTCGCCTAACTACACAGATACCCCCCGACAGGGTTGAGGAAAATGACTGTCACGTAGTTGGACTAAAACAACAACACAAAGACGACCTTCAGACAATTTATATATATATATATATATATATATATATATATATATATATATATATATATATATATATATATATATATAACAATGAGTAGATTAAATATTTGAAGACGTAACTAACTTATAAATGAACAAAGAAACTAGAATATTATAGCTGTGTGTGTGTGTGTATGTTAAAAGAAAGAGATAGATAGATAGATAGATAGATAGATAGATAGATAGATAGATAGATAGATAGATAATGAACAAACTGAGATAGATAGATAGATAGATAGATAGATAGATAGATAGATAGATAGATAGATAGATAGATAATGAACAAACTGAGATAGATAGATAGATAGATAGATAGATAGATAGATAGATAGATAGATAGATGGATGGATAGATAGATAGATAGATAGATAGATAGATAGATAGATAGATAGATAGATGGATAGATAGATAGATAACGAAGAAGATTGAGATAGAAAAATGAACTGAGATAGATAGATAGATAGATAGATAGATAGATAGATAGATAGATATGGACAAACTGAGATAGATATGTAGATAGATAGATAATGAACAAATTGAGATAGATAATGAAGTGAGATAGATAGATAGATAGATAGATAATGAACAAACTGAGATAGATAGATAGATAGATAGATAGATAGATAGATAGATAGATAGATAACGAAGAAGATTGAGCTAGAAAAATGAACAGAGATAGATAGATAGATAGATAGATAGATAGATAGATATGAACAAACTGAGATAGATAGATAGATAGATAGATAGATAGATAGATAGATAGATAGATAGATAGATATGAACAAACTGAGATAGATAGATAGATAGATAGATAGATAGATAATGAACAGATTGAGATAGATAATGAAGCTAGATAGATAGATAGATAGATAGATAGATAGATAGATAGATAAACATAATAGGATGTCAGTGCAAGTTGGTTATAATGAAATATGGAGCCAAGAAATGACGACTTCGGTGTTAAATCTCTCAAATAATAAAACATGAAATGATAAAAATCGATAAGAATTAATTTAATACCATTTTTTTTTTTTTCTTTTTTTTTTTATTTTACAAAATCCAACGATTTTAATTACGAAGTTTCTGTTAACAATGTGAAAGAATTCGCATTAAAAATCATTTCACAACGGTGTAGGAACGAAACCAAATAAACCGCCTTTCTTCAACCTATGCACGATATCAGACGCCATAATTGCAAACGGATCGATTGTCGCCAGATCGAATATACAAAACGATGAATGCTTGTAATGACGCAATAAGACGCTTCATCTGATCGTAAGTAAATTAATGCTTTCCAAACCTCGGTTCGAACACCTTGCGATTCTTACATATTTCCCATTCGCCCACGCGAGCCTTCGCTTTCTGGCTATGAGACCCGGGTTCGAATCTCACCATGGCAGATTTGTCAGGAAGATGACTTCTTGATTTTATCGGTTTGGAGGAGATGATCTCAACGGGCGGCAACTTTGGCAAATGCCCTTAAAAACCATGCCAAGCTTTAAAATTGGGTAGACAGAACCTTTTGTAGGCCTTCAACGGTTATGTTAGCACGAAGCCGCAAGTCATCGTGACCGAGGTTTTTTAAGCGCGCTGGACTTGATCATGCGAGATAACGCGGACTCTCCCAGAAATTGTAACTAAGGTCCGCTTAGCATTATAAAAACACAGGTGAGCTCTGTGAGGGTTGTGACGGAACAGGCGTCTGCAACGGAGACTAGCTAGCTGCCCTATTAGATACGAGTGGCTGCTCCATTTTAGACTAGAACAAAATGTGGCACTGGGCCGTGTTAAAGTAAAAATCCCGTACAAACATCGAAGGAAAGTCTCAAAACAAAGGCCTGGCTTCCTCGTCATTTCCACTTTTGAAAACACCTCAAGCGCCAGGGATTGACCTCAGCTCTTTCGCAATAGAGAGGTACTGCCCGAGATGAGGGAAGCCAATGATCCTTAATTAATGATTCAAAATCGAAAGGCTATGTCTTACACATAACCGGTCTTTAAGAAGACCGCTACACCTTTTATTCGAGATAATGTCCCTTTAACTTCAATATATACCTTTTTTTCAACATAATGTTCACCCTGTACAAGGCCCAAGAGCCACTCGAGGTAGAGGGTTGCAGAGTAAGAGGCATAGTTTATGGAGATGGTCTGGTGCCCGCGCTGTTCGCCTTAAGGTCCTCGACAAAATCCGGAGACGGATATACAGTGTGATTGGCCCTGATCTGGCATCTCGTCTACAGTCGCTCTCTCACAGACGTGCCGTCGCCTCACTCTGGCTTTTCTACAAATACTTTCACGGTAACTTCTTCGACGAGTTACTTTCACTAATTCCCAGACTGCATGAATTTAAGCGTACTACTAGGCTGGCATTTCGGTCCCACCCTTTCACTGCCGAAACTGTTAAATGCAGCCGTCTCTTCTACTCCAATAGCTTCATGTCTCGCCCGTTGAACCCCGTCCCCTCTTCCTGTTTCCCTGATAGCTATAATCTCCAACTATTCAAATGTAATGACAATCGACATCTCCAGATGCCTTGATCTAATTCCCTGTCCTTCTCTTCATCTTTTCCTCTATCTCTTTACTCTTGCTCCTATTCTCTGTAACCTCTTGAATGCTAGTGGCACTCCCGCCTTTCTTGGGGTGAAATGCTTAAAAAAAATTAATGGGAAATATAACAATTAACCCAAGACTTTAATAGACTATGGTTGTAGTGATCGGGGGAAGCATCCTCTTGGGAGTCGGTTCCACAGAGCAGTGGTTTGTGGGAAGAAGGTACTCTAGTGGAACTTACATGTCTCCAATGGTTTGTGAATCGAATGAAGGTGGTTCGCTACAATATGCATAATATGGCGGGTCTTAGCCATGAAAGTTAGAACTCGTGAAACTAAGGAATCTAGTTCGTCTGAGCACTTTCCATGGAAACAGCGACAGAGCAGTGAGAAAGGACAATAAAAGAACAGATTCAGGAGGACAGGTGATGGCGATCGGCGTTGCATTTAAATTTTCTAAGAACGTTTTGTAGCCGGGAAACAAAAAAGTCGGAAGAGAGTTCCACAGGTGAGAAGTGCGAGAAACTATTAGAATAGAATTTACGGTTAAATTTAACTAGTTCATCACTAAAACGGGGATATCTGATGGCCAGCCTAGTAGCACGCTTAAATTCATGCAATCGAGGAAGGAAGTAATATTTATTTTGAAAATATAAAAATGTGGCACAAGGCCAAAAGGGGGATATAGGAAGGTTGGTTTTCGATCTGTTTTCTCTTAAACTTAGCTAACCACAATTATATTAACCCAAATATACCACAGTATGCCTTACACCAAAACAACACATTCTAACTTACCATTCATTACTACAGTCATCATAATACCTCAGAGTCTCTATGAAGTCCTAACTAGTTCCCATATGTAAGGAGAAAAGCTCATTACAACAATCTCCATGAATATAAGAAAACAAATCATCCTGCAACTCTTGACGCGTAACCATTGAATTTTGTTTAATTTAATGCATTAATTTCCTCGAAGATCTTAGAGAAGTCTTCCGTGGAGCAACTGTTCTTTTGTTTTCAATGCAACGAATGAACAAATGGCAGTAAATGAAATATTCAGGTTGTCGGACATTTTCCTGTAATTTCTACCTTGAGTTCTTTTTGCTAATTTGTCAATGAATTACTTCTTGTCACGATGAAAACTTTCTTGCACGAATATCAATTGCAGAATGTTCTGTTTGTGTTTTAGGCTAAAAATAACTACTGATAACATGATTGGAACATTCTAGAATTCTAACACTTTCTCCCCAGCCTTTCAACCTCCGGCGTCTTACTCTCTGGGTTGAGGTGTCTACTCGGTCCTAACCGAACTTAAGGGAGTGGCCATAGCTCCTCTAGATTATTCGACTGGTCCGCTGGCTTAATCCTGCTTCCTGCCCACGTTGTGTTTCGTTTGATCCAGAAAGCAGAAGTGATTTTCATCCATTCACGGTTGACTGAAGATGTAGACACGGCTGGAGAGTCTGCGCTAAGAAATTTAGATACGGCAAAAAATTAATATCTGCCGGACAACCAACTATTCAATGATTGAATTGTTAATGTCTTTTATATAGCAGAAAAGAATCGTATAGAAAAGAAAACGGATTACAAAAAAGAAAAGTAATTGACGTAAAAACGCATACACTGGATTCTGGACAGAGAGAGAGAGTCTGTTATGATTAACTTGTTAAATCGTCTCAGAACGATATACGACTCTTGTGATGGAGGGAATAAGATTTCTGCGCGCAGCTTAAAGGTTATAGTGGCGTTCCTCCTTCCAACGCTTGCCCGGGCCCATTCTCTCTTCTCTCTTCAAGAATTTTCTCCCGTCTGCCTTTTTTAGCGTAACTACGCGTTTATATAGATAAACCCGGCTATAATAACTGACCTTCGGTCCTACTACTTCGCACGTGATTATCATGGGGTTCTGACTGCTTCAACCAAAAATCATGTGAATTCCAAAGTTCCTTCTAGCTTACTCAGCTCTATTTCGTTTTTTAATCGATAAAAATTATTTCGACCATTTCCATTATCTTCTGATGACCCAGATTCAATGGGTACAACTTCTGACCCAGATCAGATTTTCCCCATCAGTAAACAAAATGCTCTGATTTAATTTCGCTATTTAAATCTACTCCAATTTCACTAAAAAAAATATTTTAAAAAAATGTGTGTGTATGTGTGTGTGAGTTTCCCAGATTCTCTCTCTCTCTCTCTCTCTCTCTCTCTCTCTCTCTCTCTCTCTCTCTCTTTGTAACAGAATACTGCACTTGAATAATCTAGACTATTAAAGCAATTTAAAAGTTTTAAAATCTGAAATGTGCATTGTACGAATACTTTTTTCACATAGTAGAATGGATAAATGAAATTTATTTCTATTAAATACATTTTTTTCTGTTTTCTATGCATATTTAGTTATTATGCATCTGTGTAGAGTTAATTATATATGAAAAGTATGTGTATTCATTAGTTGCAAAGACAATAAATCAAAGATTTGTATGTAGGCGAATATTTGTCTCCCACCTCCACACACACACACACACACACTGTATAGGTTTCAGTTTTTAAGTCCAGGGTTTCCATAAAGTCTCTTTACAATTAAAAAAAAAGATATATTACAAACGCAGTTCAAAAGATAACGCAAAAAGATTTGTTCTATGTAGTCAGTAGTTATCAAAGTTTTTAATCACATTGCATGTGTGTATTTCAGGTTTGGTTTGGCTTATTTTGTTTAACGGCATATCAACCTCAATGGGTTATTTAATGCCGACAAGATTTTTAGGATAGATTTTTATGAATAGAATATGTATTCTTTGGTTTAAATTGGTTTACTTTGTTTTACGGCATATCAACCTCAATGGGTTATTTAATCCCGACAACATTTTTAGGATAGATTCGTATGAATAGAATATGTATTCTTTGGTTTAGATTGGTTTGGTTTATTTTGTTTTACGGCATATCAACCTCAATGGTTTATTTAATACCGACAACATTTTTAGGATAGATTCGTATGAATAGAATATGTATTCTTTGGTTTAAATTGGTTTGGTTTACTTTGTTTTACGGCATATCAACCTCAATGGGTTATTTAATCCCGACAACATTTTTAGGATAGATTCGTATGAATAGAATATGTATTATTTGGTTTAGATTGGTTTGGTTCATTTTGTTTTACGGCATATCAACCTCAATGGATTATCTAATGCCGACAACATTTTTAGGATAGATTTATTTTAGGTTGGTGCAAAAATAATGACGTAATAATGTCGTTTTTGACGTATTTTTTAACGTCAAAAAACGACATTATTACGGCATTATTTTTGCACCAACCTAATATGAATAGAATATGTTTTCTTTGGTTTAGATTGGTTTGGTTTGTTTTGTTTAACGACATATCAACCTCAATGGGTTATTTAATGCTGACAAGATTTTTAGGATAGATTTTTATGAATAGAATATATATTCTTTGGTTTAGATTGGTTTGGTTTATTTTGTTTAACGGCATATCAACCTCAATGGGTTATTTAATGCCGACAAGATTTTTAGGATAGATTTTTATGAATAGAATATGTATTCTTTGGTTTAGATTGGTTTGGTTTATTTTGTTTAACGGCATATCAACCTCAATGGGTTATTTAATGCCGACAAGATTTTTAGGATAGATTTTTATGAATAGAATATGTATTCTTTGGTTTAGATTGGTTTGGTTTATTTTGTTTTACGGCATATCAACCTCAATGGGTTATTTAATGCCGACAAGATTTTTAGGATAGATTTTTATGAATAGAATATGTATTCTTTGGTTTAGATTGGTTTGGTTTATTTTGTTTTACGGCATATCAACCTCAATGGGTTATTTAATGCCGACAAGATTTTTAGGATAGATTTTTATGAATAGAATATGTATTCTTTGGTTTAGATTGGTTTGGTTTATTTTGTTTTACGGCATATCAACCTCAATGGGTTATTTAATGCCGACAAGATTTTTAGGATAGATTTTTATGAATAGAATATGTATTCTTTGGTTTAGATTAGTTTGGTTTATTTTGTTTTACGGAATATCAACCTCAATGGGTTATTTAATGCCGAGAAGATTTTTAGGATAGATTTTTATGAATAGAATATGTATTCTTTGGTTTAGATTGGTTTGGTTTATTTTGTTTTACGGCATATCAACCTCAATGGGTTATTTAATGCCGACAAGATTTTTAGGATAGATTTTTATGAATAGAATATATATTCTTTGGTTTAGATTGGTTTGGTTTATTTTGTTTAACGGCATATCAACCTCAATGGGTTATTTAATGCCGACAAGATTTTTAGGATAGATTTTTATGAATAGAATATGTATTCTTTGGTTTAGATTGGTTTGGTTTATTTTGTTTTACGGCATATCAACCTCAATGGGTTATTTAATGCCGACAAGATTTTTAGGATAGATTTTTATGAATAGAATATGTATTCTTTGGTTTAGATTAGTTTGGTTTATTTTGTTTTACGGCATATCAACCTCAATGGGTTATTTAATGCCGACAAGATTTTTAGGATAGATTTTTATGAATAGAATATGTATTCTTTGGTTTAGATTGGTTTGGTTTATTTTGTTTTACGACATATCAACCTCAATGGGTTATTTAATGCCGACAAGATTTTTAGGATAGATTTTTATGAATAGAATATGTATTCTTTGGTTTAGATTGGTTTGGTTTATTTTGTTTTACGGCATATCAACCTCAATGGGTTATTTAATGCCGACAAGATTTTTAGGATAGATTTTTATGAGTAGAATATGTATTCTTTGGTTTAGATTAGTTTGGTTTATTTTGTTTTACGGAATATCAACCTCAATGGGTTATTTAATGCCGACAACATTTTTAGGATAGATTCGTATGAATAGAATATGTATTCTTTGGTTTAGATTGGTTTGGTTTGTTTTGTTTAACGGCATATCAACCTCAATTTAGTTTTGAAATATGGTTATTACTGTGTAGCGAAAAACAATATTTTAAATCAGTTAATTTATACTATATATATCATTTCTGCAGTTTACTGCTACCAGCAAGCAGAAATATTTCTTCTCCCGATGATGGCCATTTTGGCCGAAACTAGTCGAGGAATCTAAATTAAATAATAATAAAAAAAAGAAAGAATATTAATCTACAACCCAGTGTGTCTGAAGATTTTAATTTTTTAATATTTTTTTATTGTTCAAAAATATATATATATATATATATATATATATATATATATATATATATATATATGCGAAATAAATTCCGCATAAAAAGTTTGAGATTAACCAATTGTTATTTTAACCCCTGGTCACGTCATTTAACTCTTCACGTTCGGTTCTGTCTTCAAGAATGGTCGAGAGCGCGGGGTTCTTATTTAATTGTTTGAAACTAGAGTTAAATAACGTGTTACAGAAGAAATTAATTATTTTCATGGAAGATCGATCATACCGCTATCAGCCGGACGAAATCGAAGGCGCAGAGTGAATTTGATCTTAACTTATTTCAAAGACAGCGATGCTTTTGTAAATTCGATTTTTTCAGGGTATCTTTATTTGCTCACCACCCCACCCTTTACTCCACAACTTTCCTTCTCTCTCTCTCTCTCTATCTCTCTTTTTCTCTCTATCTTTCTTTTCATGTATATATATATATATATATATATATATATATATATATATATATATATATATATATATATATATATATATATATATCCCTGTTTGTTTTTCTCTCTTTCACTATTTATCTCACGCACACTCTCTATTTCTCTCCCAAACTTTTTGCTCTCCATCTTTCTTTCCCACTTTCTCTCTCTGTCATTCGCTTGCTCACTATTTCTATCTCACTCTTTCCCTTCCTCGTTTAACTCTTTCTTTGTTTTCTCTCGCGCCTTTTGTCATTTTAGTGTTTTCTCTCCCGCTCTCTCTTCCTCTGACGCTTTCTCTTTCACTCTCTCTCTCTCTCTCTCTCTCTCTCTCTCTCTCTCTCTCTCTCTCTAGATCTTTGCCTCTCTTACTCTCTTTCTAAAATTTCTCACTTTTTTAGGATCACTCTCTCGCACTCCCTCGTGATCTCATTCTCAATCTCACGCTTTCTCGATCTGTTCTTATCTATTTCATTCTGTTCATATCCACCGCAGTCTGTCTATCTATCAATCTATCTATCTATATATATATATATATATATATATATATATATATATATATATATCATTCTGTTCAATTCTATCTATCTATCTATCTATCCATCTCATTCTGTTCATTTCAATCTATCGCTGTTCATTATCTATCTATCTATCTATCTATCTATCTCATTCTGTTCAATTCTATCTATCTATCTATCTCAGTCTCTTCTCCGTCTATCTATCTATCTATCTATCTACCTATCTATCTATCTATCTATCTATCTATCTATCTATCTCATTCTGTTCAATTCTATCTATCTATCTATCTATCTATCTCAGTCTCTTCTCCGTCTATCTATCTATCTATCTATCTATCTCATTCTGTTCAATACAATCTATCTCTGTACATTATCTATCTATCTATCTATCTATCTATCTTATTCTGTTCATAGCCATATATCTCTGTTCATTATCTATCTGTTTCTTTTGCTTTCCCACCCCTCTCTCTTCGCCCATTCCCTCGTGCACTCTTTCAACTTATCTCTCTCTCTTTACTTCTCTCTCATTATCCATCATTCTTTCACACCCTCTCGTATTATTACTCACTCTCTCTCTCTCTCTCTCTCTCTCTCTCTCTCTCTCTCTCTCTCTCTCTCTTATCTAAAATTCTTTTTATTTTTCATTACGTAAATTCAGACTTCCAGAATCGGTGATGTGCACGTTTGTGAGTTTGCGTGCGTGTGAGGGTGGGAGGGTTGAACGTTTATGCGTATGTGTGTTGACGCATGTTTGTATTTCTGTGTGCGTGTGTTTATGTGTGCATATCTCTAAAGCTAATATGAACACCACAAAAGCACCAGCCAAATTAGCAACGCCATGCACTTTTTGTAATGCTTTTAATAACGATAATTGCATACATATATTTTTAATGCAGCGATGGTGGAGTAATGGATAGCAGCTTAGATTGAGGAATCGGAGAGCCGAGTTCGAATTCCAATCAAATCCATTACATTCACTTACGTGCTAATACCCTTGGGAAAGGTATGAATCCTCTTCTCTCTCCAGCTATGAGTAAATGAGTTTTAGTCAACAAACACGATAGGAGGAGGCACGGTGGAGTAATGGATAGCGGCTTGGATTGAGGAATCAAAGAGCCAAGTTCGAATTCCAATGGAATCCATTATATTCACTTACGTGCTAATACCCTTGGGAAAGGTATGAATCCCATTCTTCTCTCTCCAGCTATGAGTAAATGAGTTTTAGTCAACAAACACGATAGGAGGAGGCACAGTGGAGTAATGGATAGCAGCTTGGATTGAGGAATCAAAGAGCCAAGTTCGAATTCCAATGGAATCCATTATATTCACTTACGTGCTAATACCCTTGGGAAAGGTATGAATCCCATTCTTCTCTCTCCAGCTATGAGTAAATGAGTTTTAGTCAACAAACACGATAGGAGGAGGCACAGTGGAGTAATGGATAGCGGCTTGGATTGAGGAATCAAAGAGCCAAGTTCGAATTCCAATGGAATCCATTACATTCACTTACGTGCTAATACCCTTGGGAAAGGTATGAATCCTCTTCTTCTCTCTCCAGCTATGAGTTTTAGTCAACAAACACGATAGGAGGAGGCACGGTGGAGTAATGGATAGCGGCTTGGATTGAGGAATCAAAGAGCCGAGTTCGAATTCCAATCGAATCCGTTATATTCACTTACGTGCTAATACTCTTGGGAAAGGTATGAATCCTCTTCTCTCTCCAGCTATGAGTAAATGAGTTTTAGTCAACAAACACGATAGAAGGAGGCACGGTGGAGTAATGGATAGCGGCTTGGATTCGGAGAGCCGAGTTCGAATTCCAGTCGAATCCGTTATATTCACTTACGTGCTAATACCCTTGGGAAAGGTATGAAGCCTCTTCTTCTCCACCCCCCAGGGTTCTATAGCCTTGGATGGCAACTGGTCTACCACAGAAAGAAATGGCAACCTACTGTGGGAAAAAAATCTGCCTAATCAGTCATGTATCGAAAGATACATGATCGCTTAAGCGTGTATCAATTAGTCCAATACATTCAAAGGCGTGTATCGCCAGTGGTAGTACCTAATTAAAGAAGCACGGTGGAGTAATGGATAGCGGCTTGGATTGAGGAATCGTAGAGCCGAGTTCGAATTCCAGTCGTAATCCATTATATTCACTTATGTGCTAATACCCTTAGGAAAGGTATGAATCCTTTTCTTCTCCCCCAGCTATGGGTAAATATATCTATATCCTTGGATGGCAACTGGTCTACCGCATTAACGCAGGGCACATAACTGGCTGGCTGATATAGGACGATATTCGTTAAAGGAGTTTGAAGTGAAAGAATGACCTCGTAACTGGGCATGACAGCACAGAGCACTTCGGGGACAACCTTCTTATCTACCTTAGATCAGCCTCGACCAAAATGTTTTGTTTTGGAACAAGTGCGAATAAGCACGATAAAAGAGGAACTATTTTGCCAACTATCAGAAGGCCGAACCGTGTCAGCGTTCGAGGAGTGAACTCTATCTAATACTTTTTGCTTTTCCCTATATCCAACGTATATTAGCGTTATGCAAAAATAGAAACGCGCCTTCCCACCAGATGTATTTAACCTATACAGAGAAGCCATACTAAGAGAAGTAGAAATCCTACCATGATTTCTTTTTGGCGGGCACAATCTTAACAACGTAAAACACAACGGAAAAATCCTGCAGAAATTCTCACAGAAGGTAAGACAGGAAAGGGAGAAGAAAGGACTAACCGTCAATTGTAAGAAATAAACTGAAATTAGTAAGTCGGCTTGCGGGCTTCAACGACTCCCAGAGCTATGTGTGGGCAGGAGCTTCGGTCCTTAGCAGGTTCAACAAAGCTCAACAGGTCTGTAGGGTAGGAGCCAGACGAAAGACACACCCTGGTCGTGCAGTTTGGGGGTTGTTCAGAAGGCTAACAGCCTACTCACTTAAAAACTAGCTTGTTACAGCAACCACAACGATATCTTCAGACAACGACATGGCCGAGGAAGAGTCCTCCAAAATGGAGCGTATGACGCGTCCTGATGAAAATCCCCCGGGAAGGCAGCCGGTCCGACATGAGCCGAGATGAAGGGGATCGCCCGGAACTGCATCCGTTGCAGAGATGTTGTTGCGGATTTATGTTCCCCAAGAAATGAAGAGGTATAATGAATGAATGAATGAAATTAAAATTATAAACAGTGTTTTAACCATTTCAGTCCAAGCAAGGCAATAAAGCCACTAAGTTACAATGAGTGTGAGATAATATAACAAAAAACATTATGAAGTATAGATAACAAAAAAGGAAAAGTAATTAAGAAGACTGTTGTGGTGTCCTCCCTCTAAAGAGTCTTTGTTGGACTCTTCCGCCTACTATAAGATTAGTGGGAGAGAAGGCCTTGGGGGAACAATCGCACAGATTGTTCAGCTGTCGAACTCTCTGCCTCAGCAGAGAGGAACTCAGACAAGGCTTTGCCGCAGGGCAAAGTTTTGTCCGGGGAGGCAGACAGTCCCTGAACCCGTTTAGGCGGGTTCAAAGGGAATATTTTTGGCCGAGTCTACGGGCTCGGAATACCCACAATAAACCGGCCTTGTGCTACATACACCCTTGTGAGGGGGCTGTTAAATATTAACAGTCGATTCGAATGAATACTCTTCTGTTGTACTTACTGTTAAATATATGATACATCTGCAACTCTGGTTTTGCTATTTCTTAACCATTTACTTGATCACAACATCTTTAGGCCTTCTCTCCTACTAATCTTATAGTAGGCGGAAGAGTCCAACATAGACTCTTTAGAGGGAGGACACCACAACAAAGACAGAACCTAACGACTGACATTGCATTTAAATATTTGAAGATCAAAGTTGACTGGGAGGCAAGAAGTTGGATAAGAATTCCACAAGCGAGAAATACGAAAGAAGAAACTGCTAGCATATAACTTACGGTTACATCTATCCAATTCCATTGTAAAATGATAAGACCTAACTGCCAACCTAGTAGTGTGTTTAATGTTGAGGGACCAAAGAGGAAAACTCATCAGAACAATTATCATGAAAATATTTATAGAAAAGGAACAGGGAAGCTATGGTAGCCGGAAAGTGACTGAAGCTGCGGTGCTATTACATCGAACTGTTAGGATTTATTCGGAAAGGATGTTAGCATAATCCAGTACATTTGATGGAAGATAACCGTCTCCATATGGGTTGAAAATGAATTGAGAACACAAGAATAGAGAAAGGACATAAGATCAAGATGTATCTTCTCACTTTTTATTCGAGAAAGCTATACAGTAAGGTGTTCCTGACAGAACTAGAAGTCCTACCAGGATTTATTATTGGTGGGCACAATCTTAACATATGATAGGAAGATGGCTCTTACCGTAATTCCCTATGCATAATACACCTTCATCCATAATACGCACCCCTAAAATTGTGCTGAAAGTGTGGGAAAATGCTTCTATTCACGCATAATACGCACCCTTTGTGTGGTAATCAAACCCTATAATTGTACCTCTCCAATTTCATTACGGCCAGCGTTTCCTACTCTTGTTTTTAAAAAAATGGTTTTAAACATAGAATAATATTATACTAATTTAGTTTTATGATAATTCTTATTTTATTTTACGGCAAATTTTTAAAGTTTTTTTGTATCTGTGCATAATACGCACCCCTGATTTTGCTTATCATTCTTTTTAGATAAAAACGCGTATTATACATGGGGAATTACGGTATTAAAAATAAATTTAAGTTAAATTTAAATATTATGGTGTTCGGAAAGTAATTACGCATTCTGCGTGTGTGTATGTTTTTTTGTTGTTGTTTTTTTTTAAATCATTTCACCCCAGGAAAGGCAAGAATGCCACTAATACGCAGGGTGGGGGGTTTACGGGGGGAGTGTAAATGAGAGAAAATATTGAGGAAATGACAAAAGATTAACGGGATTCAAGAAGATAGATGGCAATTGAAACTGAATTTACATTTTTGAAGATTGTAGTTATCAGGCAAGCAAGTAAACGGAAGGGAGTTCCGCAGGCGGGAAGTGCTAGAAAAGAAACCGTCGGAGTAGAAGTGGCGATTGCATTTAGACATTTCAGCATTAAACGGATGGGGCCTAAGTGCCAATCTAGTAGCACGCTTAAATTCATGTAGTCAGGGCACCAGGAAAAAAAGCTCGCCAGAGCTGTTGCCATGGAAATATCTGTAAAACAGGAATACTGATACTGAAATACTGAGATATCTGGAAGAAGCATGGCACGTGGAACTAGAACAATATACCTCGGCGGGCGAAATAAAGGTTCAGTTCGAAATTTTAAACATTTGACGAAGGCTGAAGCGTACAATGGCCGAAACGTCGTGAACATGACAACGAAGAAGAGGACAACACTCATCTCAGAAATATAGGCAGATACTGAGGAAGGCCGGAGCGTACAACGACCTAAACGTCGTTAATATGGCAACGAAGAAGAGGACAACAGTTCGAACAATGTAAATAGTGTAAATAACTACAATACCTCATCTCAGAAATATAGACAGATCCTGAGGAAGGCCGGAGCATACAACAGCCGAAGCGTTGTGAAAATAGCAACGAAGGTGAGAAAAACAGCCCGATAATGTAAATAGTGTATATAATTAAAATACCCCATCTCAAACATATAGACAGATACTGAGGAAGGCCGGAGCGTACAACGGCCGAAACGTCATGAATATGGCAACAAAGATGAGAACGTTTCGAACAATGTAAATAGTGTAAACAACTACAATACCTCATCTCAGAAATATAGACAGACAGTAATAATTCCTCGTGTTAAGATGCAGACAGGAACCTGTTCAACCTTTAGCATTCTAATTTATTCATGTGCATTATTAGGTTGGTGCAAAGATAATGAGGTAATAATGTTAAAAATACGTCAAAAAACGACATTATGACGTCATTATATTTGCCCCAACCTAATATTTCTTCTTCCACTAGATATGGAGGCTCCACAAATGCAAACTATAGTTAGCTTTGATCTTGATTTTGAGTTCAAGGATATTTTGTTTGTTTTTCGTTTTTTGTTTGTTTTTTTTTGTTTGTTTGTTTGTTTGTTTGTTTTGTTTTTGTTGCTGTAGCAGGATGTGACAACACAACCATGAAATTTAAATATACTGTTATATGGTGATTGGCGTCAACTGTAGTGGCAGGACAAATGCTTCTCTTGAAGAATGAAGTTGCCTAAAGAGTGTTAAAGGTTAAAGAGATTTTCAAATAGAAAGAAGGAAGAAAAAAAAAAAAAAAACAATTGCGCATGACTTGTAGAACTTAAAACAACAGGACTATTTTTTTTGGTTAAAATGTCGACTAAAAATTTAATTTTAAAATCGAGAAAGGTGAAAGAAATTGTCTGAAATGCTGGAAATATTCAGAGAATTAAGCTCTTTTGTTTCCTATGCCACAACCCTCCCAGCGGGAAAATGTCGAGAGGAAAAGCAGTTGCAATCATCACGTCAGCTTACTCGCAAAGACATTGAAATCAAATCTCGGTTGTTATTTAAACCAAAAAATTATTTGAAGTTGATCTTCGAAATATTATTTTTCATTGTTAAATTTAGTCAGCGTGTAAGAAATCTTTATTATTATTATTATTATTATTATTATTATTATTATTATTATTATTATTATTATTATTATTTTTTTTTTTTTATTTCTGCTTTTACCTTGTTTTGTCTTTCTTGTTATCTAATAAAAAATAAATAAATTTTTCGTTTTATGACATCGTTTCAAAACGTACATCCGATAATATAAAACCATTTTTTTTTGTTTTGTTTTGTTTTTTTTTTTCAAATTCTGACACGATCTTATTTTAATTATTAATTTTTTTTTTTAATAAATTCTTCATACCTTTTCCTTTTCCATTTTTTTCCCTTTCATTCTTCCTTTCGTTTAGAATTCTAAGCTGAAGATCATTTTCAAGATGTCCACATTGACAGGTAACACTGACAAACGCGTCGCTGTGATCGGGAACAATTTCACAATATCAATATTTTAAAATATTTTGTAGGCGGGGCTTTTATGGGGGAAAGATGGGCGTGGCAAATCTAATACATTTCAATCTGAAAATTCTCTTTATAGCATTTTATCGATACACAAATTTCTTAAGTGCGTTCTCGTAGTAAATGCAAACCAGTTTTTTTTTTTTTTTTTTTTTTAACATACGACGCGAAGAACTAGTTGAACTGCTCGGTAAGCTTGATTTGTTGGTTGTTTTGTTTTATGGCATATCAACCTCAGTGGGTCATTTAATGCCAACAAAAATATTTAAATAGATTCATAGCGATAGTTTGGTAAAAAAAAAAAAAGGTGTATATGTATACATATATATTTGAACCATTTTTCAATTACTCATATTTTTGAGTACAATCCAACTTCTTTTAGGAAATTTATAATCTTGGATGGTTTTATTTTCGTAAATTTTTTTTAAATTTCTCAATTGGTATATAATAATATTTCCTTCAAAAATTATTGTTGGTAATAGTTTTTTATTTCAAAGTATTTCTGGTATTAAAACCTATTTTTACACAATTTGGATGGTTAACTATTTGCTCATAGCTGGGACCCTAACAGGTTCTACCACCCCGGGTCAGGGTGGACCTGGGAACACCATCAATTAAGAGGTGGTTCCACGCTCCTCAAAACCTCCTGATCAGAGACCTTGCTGTTGGACTTATCCAGGACGGGGATATAGTTCATCGTCATACCCAGGACGGCTAGAGCATGATAGAGTATTTCCGTAATTATCGTCAGTACATCGACAGCTGACCTGGAAAAAAACGAAAGCTGTATTGCTTGTCTAAGAAAAGACCTTGTGATGAGAGATGATGAACCAATTCAGCATTGATTATAGCTTCTAGGAGGTTCCTAAAAAGATGTAGAAAGGCCGGATCGGACTGTTTACCAGACTTCTGGAACAACAGACGATGACAACAGACGATGACAACAGTGGGTGGCTGGGATCAGGGCATAATGTGGTCTCGGGGTTGCCCACCGAAGTGAGCGACATGGCATTACAGATACTCCGATATTATCCGACTGTTGATGGTCACCTCAAGGCGGTGTAATGGTTAGAAAGCTTGTCTTACTAGAACAATTACGATCCTCACTGGGCGCCCCATACTTTCGGCTTTGTGCCACAGCTAAGCTACGCTTAGAAAATCACTTGGGAATCTCGACATGGTGTAATGGTTAGAAAGCTTGTCTCGCTAGAACAATTACGAGTGAATAGTGAGTACGATCCTCACTGGGTGCCCCATACTTTCGGCCTTGTGCCACATCGAAGCTACGCTTGGAAAATCATTTGGGCATCTCGACATGGTGTAATGGTTAGCAAGCTTGTCTCGCTAGAACAATTACGAGTGAATAGTGAGTACGATCCTCACTGGGTGCCCCATACTTTCGGCCTTGTGCCACATCGAAGCTACGCTTGGAAAATCATTTGGGCATCTCGACATGGTGTAATGGTTAGAAAGCTTGTCTCGCTAGAACAATTACGAGTGAATAGTGAGTACGATCCTCACTGGGTGCCCCATACTTTCGGCCTTGTGCCACATCGAAGCTACGCTTGGAAAATCATTTGGGCATCTCGACGTGGTGTAATGGTTAGCAAGCTTGTCTCGCTAGAACAATTACGAGTGAATAGTGAGTACGATCCTCACTGGGTGCCCCATACTTTCGGCCTTGTGCCACATCGAAGCTACGCTTGGAAAATCATTTGGGCATCTCGACATGGTGTAATGGTTAGCAAGCTTGTCTCGCTAGAACAATTACGAGTGAATGGTGAGTACGATCCTCACTGGGTGCTCCATACTTTCGTCCTTGTGTCACATCTAAGCTACGCTTGGAAAATCACTTGGGCACCTCGACGGTGTAATGGTTAACAAGCTTGTCTCGCTAGAACAATTACGAGTGAATAGTGAGTACTATCCTCACTGGGTGCCCCATACTTTCGGCCTTGTGCCACATCTAAGCTACGCTTGGAAAATCACTTGGGCACCTCGAGGCGGAGTAATGGTTAGCAAGCTTGTCTCGCTAGAACAATTACGAGTGAATAGTGAGTACTATCCTCACTGGGTGCCCCATACTTTCGGCCTTGTGCCACATCTAAGCTACGCTTGGAAAATCACTTGGGCACCTCGAGGCGGAGTAATGGTTAGCAAGCTTGTCTCGCTAGAACAATTACGAGTGAATAGTGAGTACTATCCTCACTGGGTGCCCCATACTTTCGGCCTTGTGCCACATCTAAGCTACGCTTGGAAAATCACTTGGGCACCTCGAGGCGGAGTAATGGTTAGCAAGCTTGTCTCGCTAGAACAATTACGAGTGAATAGTGAGTACTATCCTCACTGGGTGCCCCATACTTTCGGCCTTGTGCCACATCTAAGCTACGCTTGGAAAATCACTTGGGCACCTCGAGGCGGAGTAATGGTTAGCAAGCTTGTCTCGCTAGAACAATTACGAGTGAATAGTGAGTACTATCCTCACTGGGTGCCCCATACTTTCGGCCTTGTGCCACATCTAAGCTACGCTTGGAAAATCACTTGGGCACCTCGAGGCGGAGTAATGGTTAGCAAGCTTGTCTCGCTAGAACAATTACGAGTGAATAGTGAGTACTATCCTCACTGGGTGCCCCATACTTTCGGCCTTGTGTCACATCTAAGCTACGCTTGGAAAATCACTTGGGCACCTCGACGTGATGTAATGGTTAGCAAGCTTGTCTCGCTAGAACAATTACGAGTGAATAGTGAGTACGATCCTCACTGGGCGCCCCATACTTTCGGCCTTGTGCCACATCTAAGCTACGCTTGGAAAATCATTTGGGCATCTCGACATGGCGTAATGGTTAGCAAGCTTGTCTCGCTAGAACAATTACGAGTGAATAGTGAGTACGATCCTCACTGACCGCCCCATACTTTCGGCCTTGTGCCACATCTAAGCTACGCTTGGAAAATCATTTAGGCATCTCGAGGTGGTGAAAGGTTAGCAAGCTTGTCTCGCTAGAACAATTACGACTGATAAGTGAATTCGATCCTCACTGGGTGCTCCATACTTTCGTCCTTGTGTCACATCTAAGCTACGCTTGGAAAATCACTTGGGCACCTCGACGGTGTAATGGTTAACAAGCTTGTCTCGCTAGAACAATTACGAGTGAAAAGTGAGTACTATCCTCACTGGGCGCCCCATACTTTCGGCCTTGTGCCACATCTAAGCTACGCTTGGAAAATCATTTGGGCACCTCGAGGTGGTGAAAAGTTAGCAAGCTTGTCTCGCTAGAACAATTACGACTGATAAGTGAATACGATCCTCACTGGGTGCTCCATACTTTCGGCCTTGTGTCACATCTAAGCTACGCTTAGAAAATCATTTTAGGGCACTTCGACAAGGTGTAATGGTTAGGAAGCTTTTCTCGCTAGAACAATTAGTGAGTTCGATCCTCCCTGGGTGTTCCCCTGCTTTAGGCCTTGTGCCACATCTAAGCTACGCTTGGAAAATCACTATCGGAGCAGCCTCTCTAAGCGCTTCCAAAGCGTTCGGGGCCCTAACGGCCAGTCAGAAACATCAGGCCCCAAATCCTAAACCGTTGCCCTCATAATGGAAAGTCAGTCACTGGTTAGATCATCAAAGACTTAAGACAGTTAAATCATTGTGGCCCTGTTAGAAGAGAGAAATGGAACGGGTAAACCATATCCTGAACAGAGAACAAGGGATGAACCTTTGCTCCTGTTCAATATACATGGAAGGAGTGCGGACTTGACGATAAGGGAGCCTGTCTACTCCTATTAACCTGTTAATAAACTGCGTATTAGGTAATGACTTACAATAAATTCTGATGTCTACTAGCAACTAAAAAGTCAGCATAGTAGATGTTAATTTTTTTCAGCATTGATAAATAACAGTGGATAAGTATATTTTAAGTTAAAGAGGTTTGGCGGGGAGGGGAGATGAATAAAAAAAAGTTTGATAATTAAATAGCAATGAAGATGAATTCAAGGCAGCAGAAATGTGGTTCTAGAGAAAGATGCTGAGAAAACGTGTGGAAATTTTAAGAAAAATGGACGCTTATACATAAAATTAGGAAGAGACATTTCACACTTCTTGGACTCATATAGTGGAAAGAGGGCTTGGAGAATCAGACACTGACAGGGCATACTGAAGTCAAATGGGGAAACATCTAACAAGCTTCAGTCAATGTATGTCGGAATAGGAATTGGAAGTGATAAGGAAAAGAATTGCTAGGTAGGTGAGGCGCTGCTTCACTCTGTGCCACAATGCCTTCAATTTGCCCTGCGAGTATCAAATTGTCCGTATTTTTTTTGTTTTTTTTGTTTTTCCTAACGATGTTTTCCTGCTCCTTCATACTTGGCTTGGTTTCTGGAAGGCATCATTGGTGTCTCGATGCGCCATCGGATTTCTGCGTCAAATAGAAACAGACAAAAGAACAACGGTGTTGATATGCGGCCTAACAAAATCAACAAATCAACAACCTACACGGAGATGAACATTTCGAAAATGGAATAATTGAGCTTTGTTTGCCTATGAGAAGCTCCGAGATTGAAACGCTGACGGCATACTTGACTAAGATGAAGAGGCGGCGGGGGGGCAAAGGGGGCGAATAGAAATTCAGTCCTGACCGAGAGGCACATTAAAAAAAAAATTCGATTATCTAGACCGATAAATGTTAATGTAAGTGTCAGTAAATGAACGGGGATGTATTTCTCTCAAATACGCCACTCGTGAGTGATTTAACAAAGGACGGCTCATTGGGGATAGCGAAAGATGCCTTCCAAAAGCTAAACAAAGAATTAAGAAACGGGAAAAATTCGTTAGAAACAAAGAAAAGAGTACTGAATTGTTACGTAATATCAGTCCTCCTATATGGCAGTGAGTGCTGGACAATCTCCTCACAGATGAAGAAGAGACTTGAAGCAACAGAAACAAAGACAAGAGTACTGAACTGTTACGTAATATCAGTCCTCCTATATGGCAGTGAATACTGAACAATCTCCTTACAGATGAAGAAGAGACTTAAAGCAACAAAAACAAAAAAAAGAGTACTGAACTGTCACGTAATATCAGTCGTCCTAAATGGCAGTGAATACTGGACAATCTCCTCACAGATCAAGAAGAGACTTGAAGCAACAGAAACCAAGAAAAGAGTACTGAACTGTTACATAATATCAGTCCTCCTATATGGCAGTGAATACTGAACAATCTCTTCACAGATGAAGAAGAGACTTGAAGCAACAGAAAGAAAGAAAAGATTACTGAATTCTTACGTAATATCAATCGTCCTATATGGCAGTGAATCCTGTCACAATCTCCTTACAACTACCATTAACAAAATGGCGTCTATCATGTTTGGAATTCAATAAAAAACGATAGTGAGACAAACCTGTAGATATGTTAAGACGAAATTTCGGTTAATTTTTTACTTACACTTATATACGTATTTTTTTTAAATCTCCCTATCTTTCTTCTTTAGGGACTGTTTTTTTTTTTATTTTTAATTATATGCAAGATGGGAATGGACTCTATAATCCTTTTTCTGATTATAAACGAGGATGTTGGTTTTTTTGAATACTTTAGAAAAGTAAGAACAGGTAAAAAAAATCATCTTCACGTAGACTAATTAATACAACCCCCATTAACAAAATGGCGTCTATCATGTACGAAATTCAACGAAAACAATAAACAAACTTTCTGTTCATCTTTATTCTGTGACACCTCCCTGATATTGTTCAATCCCCTCTAAGCAGGGGATTTCTTCGAATACGTTCAAAAAGGGAGAGAGAGAGAGAAAATGAGAGAGAGAGAGAGTGGTAGATAAAAAGGTAAGTATACTTAAGCTTGCCGTTTGCTATTAATTAATTTATTTTGTTTTATTTGTGCTGGTTTGCGCGCTTTGAGAAGAGAAAAAAAAGTTGTGGGTGTTTTCGACTGGCAAAATAAAGAAAAACCAATGTGCTAACCAATTAAATTACTTTTTATTTTTATTTAAAAAAAACAAAAAAAAAATCGTAACACAATTGTGGCAAGATGCCTAATTTTCCAATCTGCTCGTCTCTTTACCAAATATGGAAGTTTACGCATCCTTGGTGGATGCGCGTGGTGTTCAGGTTTAAGAAAGTTAGCATCAATCAATTTAACCAGCATTACACCTGTCATCGATTTTAACCTTTGGACTTACTCGATGCCAGCAAATCGATAATCGATGAAAGGCGACGACGTTCTGAAAAAAAAAAAAAAAAAAAAAAAAAATGAAGGTGGGGCTTTTACCTACATCATTATTTACGAAGCATAGATAAAATCTGGCAGTAAATGATACCTGCTGGGCACCCGGTGTGGCTTTAACAGCCCACACAGCAAGAATGGTATGTCAGACGAGCTCGTTAACCATTACCCTACGGCGAGAGGTCTAGTTGGGGAATAAAATTAGCAAAATTTAAAAAGACAACACGTATAATGCGCTCAAACATTTAGTAAACTAATCAATCTTTCATGTCATATATATATATATATATATATATATATATATATATATATATATATATATATATATATATATTATTGGATACGCCAAGTTTTTTTAAACAGTATTTATTTCGTCTACCGTCTTGCGGATTGGCGAAAAACTTAATGAAGAAAATCTACGCTTCGGATTCGAACATGTTTTCTCCTTTATAGATGTTTAAAAAACGGGACTTTCTAATTAAATATGGGTATCCAATTTGTATAACTATATATATATATATATATATATATATATATATATATATATTATGAAATGGACAAAGTCCGACAATTATTTAAAGACATTTTTTTTATAGATACAAATATTTAAGTAAATGCTCTGTTTATAATAAACAGTATTAAACAACATTTACCGGCCTGAAGGTCCGAGAAATTTTCGTAGAAAATATTCGTCCTCTGACAGGAATCGAACCTGTATCCTATACGGAACCATCATTTAGCCTGACGTGCCGTAACCGGTTCAGCCACAGAGGAGCGTTCGGTTAAAGACTGTAAAATCGACCTTGCTAACAGGTTCGATTCCTTAAAATAATTGTCGGACTTTGTCCATTTCATAATGTGTGACGTCATTTGTTTCCATTTGGATACGCATTGAGCAGATATGAATGAATTTGAGAGAATCATGGAATACTGAAGTTTAAAGACAGTAAAAATCGACATTGCTAACCGAATTCTCCTACGGTATAGGGTATTCGCACGTAAGTGAATGTAATTAATTCGACTGGAATCAACAGTAAAACGATGAGACCTACTTGCCAAACAAGTAGTATTCTTAACCCCATGCACCCGAGGTACCAAGAGGGTGGGGAAAGCTCACCATTAAAATATTTGTAGAAAAGACACAGGGTGCGATAGGTAAATTTTCGTTTAAATGACGCAAAAATGAAAATAACACTGACATCACATTTTAATAGATATATTTACCAAAATTACTGCAAAATATTTTGAAATATTAAAGAGTAAATTTATTCAATAAAATCGCCATTGGCTTCAACCACGGCCTCCAGACGACTTCGGAATCTCCTCCAACTCTTCTGGACGGTCTCTTTATTCAAGTTGGTGAATGCTGCCATACTCCTTGACTTCAGTTCATCTTTGATGTTACAAGGAGTTTTGTTGGCTTCTCGTTCAATTGCGCCCCATCACACATAACAATTAAGGGGGTTGCAGTCTGGGGAGATTAGGTGGCCAGATGTAAGGGGGTGATATGGTTGCAGAAATTGTCTGACAGCCATGACTAGATTCTTCTGCCTTTTGTGGCATGGTGCAGAGTCCTGTTGCCAGAGAGAGGGTCTTCTAACAGCCACCTTCTTGATCCAGGGCAGCACTCCCTCCTCAAGACACCTGATGTAGGTCTCTGTGTTGAGTTTGAGGCCCTCACCAACAAATTTCTTATCAGAACGATCAGAGTGAGTTTTCCGAGCTGCCGTATTTTCCTAATCTTCAGTGGACCCACCCCAACTCTTTCCGTGTCCTCTGAACCGTTCTCAGATTGACACCCAAACTTTCTGGAATGTTCATATTGAGTCACTACATTTAGTGACCCTTTTGGTCATTTATTACATGAACATTAGTATCACTCTGATTATATATATATATATATATATATATATATATATATATATATATATATATATATATGAATTACTGTCATGTGTCCTTACCTATAGCTACAGATTGAATTCTTCCTAACACTATGTATATTACGCCTCTCAAAATTGACTTCTTTATGAAAGAGATAAAATATCTGGGCCATATCATTAACGAAGAAGGAAGAAGACCAGTCCCAAAAAGAGCCACGGCAATAAAAAAAAAAAAATGCCGGCTCCAAAAAATTTATCCGAGTTACAAAGCTTCTTGGGCTTAGTAAATTATTATCAAGAATTTATTCCTAACATGCACAAATTACGCGCACCCCTAAACGAACTGTTGAAGAAGGAGAAAGTTTGGGAATGGATCAAACATGGATCAATATATTATACATATGGTGGACAAATGCAAGGGCTGTTCCTTAGCAGCCAAGGCACCTCCGATCACTCATAAGCCATGGCCTAAGACAGATCGACCGTGGTCGAGAATCCATATAGATTTCGTTGGTCTATTAAAGGGTTTCTACAACTTGATTGTAGTAGACAGTAACAGCAAATGACCAGAAGTATTTCGTTGTAGAAAACCTACTTCTGAGACGACAATAAATTGCCTTCACGAACTGTTTGCTCGTTTCGGATTGGTTGATTGTTTAGTCACCGATAATGGGACACAATTTACGTCTGCGGATTTTCAAGAATTTTGTGAAACTTTCTAGGTGAAACACATCAAATCTCCGCCATATCACCCAAGGTCAAGCGGGCAAGCGGAGAGGTTTGTAGATACATTAAAAGAGCATCAAGGAAAGCTTATGACGTACCAACAGAAAAGGCTTTACAACAATTCTTGCAAGTGTATAGAATTACACCGAACAGTACTACGCCATCGACATTATTGCCAGCGAAAGTAATGTTCGCCCGAAAAATTAGATCGGTATTCGACAAATTACTGCCAAAACAGACAAAGCAATCACCAACGTCGTTTGTACCAAAAAGTAAATTTAGCCCAGGGAAGAAAGTTTTTTTTAAAATGTTCAAAAACAACACATCCTATTGGGATCCAGGTACAATAGAGAAACGAATCAGGAACGTGATTTACATAATTCAGGGTCCGAAGTTCTCACATAAAAGGCACTTAAATCAGAACAAAAAGAGACTGTTAGAGGATTCTAACAGTCTACCACAGGAAGAGGAGGAAGTAATAGACACAATATTTGACACCTTCAATATGCAAAGGCTTCAAGCAATTTCAAAACCGCGGAAATCAAGCAGAAAAAGAAAACTTATAGAGCCTTTGATCATTAATCCGAAGAGGAAAAATATTAAAGACCCCTGCGTGATAAAAGCTTAGGAGGTGTCATGGTCCTTACCTATAACTACAGAATGAACTCTTCCTAACACTATGTATACTACGCCACGCAAGAGAGAGAGGGTCGATTCGAATCGAGCCGATAGTAGTTCACTCCAAAGCAGACTGACAGTCATACTAACACCTTCCACATCTTGTATTATTATTTCGTGTTATATACCTTCGTTATTTCTACACTTGTGCTCGTGTTGTTTTTCCTTGGTCCTAACCTGGACCATAACAATTACATAAAAATAAAATTCAGTTTTACCTCATTTCTATGGGTATTTCGCTCGAAGAGAGAGAAATTACCTGGAGTTTGCCAACTTTTGATAAAAAAAAAAATGAATCGAAACGTTTTTTAGAAATTGTAAATTAAAAAGGATAGCAAAAAAGAGGAAAAAAAAGAGGGGAAATAGTCGTAAATGAGGGAAAAAGTATTTAAGAGGTATATATATATATATATATATATATATATATATATATATATAATGTCGAAACATACACATATATGTATATATATAATGTCAAAACGTGTTAAGTGTAAATGTCTTTTATGTGTCAATTTTCGCAAAAATTTCGTCGTTGCTCACATGTTCAATCCATGAAATTCTCAGCATCCTTCTGTAGAAGCACATTTCTTTTACTTCATGTTTCTTCGTCTATGAAGAGATTGTCCAACATTCAGTGCCATATAGGAGGACTGATATTACGTAACAGTTCAGTACTCTTTTTTTTTGTTTTTGTTGCTTCAAGTCTCTTCTTCATCTGTGAGGAGATTGACCAGCATTCACTGCCATATAGGAGGTCTGATATTACGTAACAGTTCAGTACTCTTTTCTTTGTTTCTGTTGCTTCATGTCTCTTCTTCATCTATGAGGAGATTGTCCAACATTCACTGCCATATAGGAGGACTGATATTAAGTAACACTTCAGTACTCTTTTTTTTTGTTTCTGTTGCTTCAAGTCTCTTCTTCATCTGTGTGGAGATTGTCCAACATTCACTGCCATATAGGAGGACTGATATTAAGTAACACTTCAGTACTCTTTTTTTTTTTGTTTCTGTTGCTTCAAGTCTCTTCTTCACCTGTGAGGAGATTGTCCAGCATTCACTGCCATATAGGAGGACTGATATTACGTAAGAGTTCAGTACTCTTTTCTTTGTTTCTCTTGCTTCAAGTCTCTTCTTCATCTGTGAGGATATTGTCCAGTATTCACTGCCATATAGGAGGACTGATATTACGAAACAGTTCAGTACTCTTTTCTTTGTTTCTGTTGCTTCAAGTCTCTTCTTCATCTAGGAGGAGATTGTCCAGCATTCACTGCCATATAGGAGGACTGATATTACGTAAGAGTTCAGTACTCTTTTCTTTGTTTCTCTTGCTTCAAGTCTCTTCTACATCTGTGAGGAGATTTTCCAGTATTCACTGCCATATAGAAGGACTGATATTACGTAACAGTTCAGTACTCTTTTCTTTGCCCATAGCTGGAACCCTAACAGGTGCTACCACCACGTTTCAGATTGGACCTGGGAACAACAGCATTTCAAAGGTCGTTCAACGCGTCTCAAAACCTCCAATCTCCTGATCAGAGGCTTTGCTGCCGGATGTAGTTTATCGTCATACCCAGAGCGACTCCGTGTTGGGCTTTTAACGTATTGGACAATCTGCTGATATTTTTTTTTTTTTGCCCGAGATGTATAGAAAGAAATTAACGCAATTAATGATTTTTTTTTTAAACCTGACAATATTGTCAAGTTTTTTTTAAATTCCTTAATTGAATTAAGAATCTTGAGATGCACAGTAGGAATACCAGACCAGATATGGCAACAGTATTCAATGCACGGATAAATGGTAGATTTAAAAATGCACAAGATGGATTCTGAAGAGAAAAGATTTTTCACTCGACACAAAGAACCACCAAAGACCTTTCTCTGGATTTAGTCAAGAATCTTGAGATGAACAGTAGGCGAACCAGACCAAATATGGCAATAGTATTCAATACACAGACAAATGGTAGATTTATAAATGTACAAGACAGACTCTGAAGAGAAAAAATTTAGGAAGCACCACACAGTGAACCAACCTTCCTTGTATCAGACGTAGCAATGAACTCGATATAGTCACTTCAGTTCATGTCAGAGGAAAATCTGAAACCAAGAAGTGTGTCGCTTTTCTGGAGTTCAGCATCAACCATCTTGATGGTAGGCAGAAAAAGTTCTCTGAGCTTATTAAATGAAAGCTGTTTCGTTTTGGAGACATCAAAATTTAGAAGCCTGCGTTTTAGTGGCACTGTCGCCTTGCTTGGGGTGAAATGATAAAAAAAAATAACATCACTATCAGAATTCGACACCCATTGGGTGTTCTGACAAGGAGTTTGTTATCCTGAGTCAAACTACACATTCTGTAATACAATAATGAAACCTTGTCGTTACTAAACGGAGCTCTCTGGCAATACCTCATGATGTCACTTTTCATGAATTTCTGTTACGTGTGTGTGTGTGTGTGTGTGTGTGTGTGTGTGTGTGTGTGTGTGTATGTGTGTGTGTGTGCGTGTGTGTGTGTAGGCAGAAAAAGTTCTTTGAGCTGGTTAAATGAAAGCAGTTGTGTTTTGGTGACGTTGAAATTTACAAGCCATTTCTTGCCCCAGTTAACCACTGACTGGCGGTGCTTTTTCAAGATCAGTTGTCATGTTTACTTTGTCGGATCTGTTCGATTTGCTACTGAGTCTGGAGTAAATGGGGGTGTCATCTGCGGAAATACATAAGTGGGAACTGGTGGCATCATGGAGATCATTGATGAGGATCACAAACAGCGTAGATCAACGGATGGGGCCATGGGAAACCCCGCGCTTTAGTACGAAATGATTTGGTAACTTGCCCGTTCAATATTACCTTTATTAATTGATTACCGTCCTGGGTATGACGATAAACTACATCCGCATCCTGGGTAAGACGATAAACTACGTCCAACAGCAAGGCCTCTGATCAGGAGATTTTGAGGAGCGTGGAACCACCTCTTAATTGCTGGTGTTCCCAGGTCCACCCTGACGCGGGGTGGTAGCACCTGTTAGGGTCCCAGCTATGGGCAAATAGTTAACACCCAAACTTTTGTAAAAATAGGTTTTAATACCAGAAATACTTTGTAATTAAAAAAAAAAATCATTACCAGCAATAATTTTTGAATGAAATATTATTATCAGCAATACTTTTTTAAAAAATTACCAGCAATAAAAACAGCTATACATTCTTTAAAAAAATATTTCTCCAAATATCTTCAAGGAAAAATATTCCCAGAAATAGATTTTTGAAGAAAAACATATTACCAGCAATAAAAATTTTGTCGGCATTATATAACCCATTGAGGTGTTGATATGCCGTAAAACAAAACAAACCAAACCATTACTTGATTGGTTACGAACGTTTGGATAACGCGAAAGATAAATTTCATGACATTGTATCCCGCAAGTTTGAGTAGAAGCCCAGCCTGCCATACCATGTCGAACCCATTGAGATATCTAGAGGCACTGGTCTGTCATCACTATGTTTATCTAAAGCTTGATAGACTAATGGATATGTAGTCAATATATTAATAAAAATTGTGTTGCCTTATGTTTCGATTGACTTCAAAGTTTCACAAAACACCGCTCATCTGGGCCAGAAAGTTCAACATATCCACTGAATGATTTTCTTTCTTTCGTTTTTGATCATTTCATTCCAAGGAAGGGGATAAAGCCACTAAGACGCCAAGGAAAAGACCGAAACTGTGAAAATGTTGCAGAGAAGAAACGGCAATAGATAGATAGATAGATAGATAGATAGATAGATAGATAGATAGATAGATAGATAGATAGGAAAAGAATTAGATAGATAGATAGATAGATAGATAAGTAGGCCGAAACGCTTCAAGTTTCCAGCTCATTAGACAGAGATTGCATATTAGCAATTGCTTTCCTCGGAGCAAATGCGGATGCGTGAGATTTTTATCAAACTTTCAACACAAATGCATCTGGCCATAAAACTGGTTCATAACCCATAATCACTTGGCTAAGTGGGTTGGTAGATAAGTAGTGACAGATAGATAGATAGATAGATAGATAGATAGATAGATAGATATGAACAGAATTGGATAGATAGATATGAAAAGACTCAGATAGATAGATAGATAGATAGATAGATAGATAGATAGATATGATCAACCTAAGATACATTTAAGACACAAAGATTGGTTCATTGATTGTTTTTTACGGTTTATCAACCCAGATTTTTATTTACATTGAAAGAAGTTCTACTAATTAATCCATAGCTGGGTGGAGAAGAGTTGGAATCGTACCTTTCCCTAGGGTATTTCCGCGTAAGTGAATAGAATGAACTCGACTGGAATTTGAACTCGACTCTCTGATTTTCAATTCGGAGCCGTTATTCATTACACCACCTGCACACCCATGATTACAGCAACTGATACTCTCAAGCGGTCACATATATAGGTAGTGACCAGGCTCGACGTTACTTAACTTCGGCGATCGAACAAGAACCGGTACAAAGAAAGAAAGAAAGAAAGAAAGAAAGAAAGAAAGGTAAGTGAATATAACATCGGGGTGAGGGGTAAATATGAAAAGAATTGAAAAAGAGGAGGATGGAAGGAATAAAAAATTAAAAATGGGGAAGTAACAAAAGAGAGGGGGAGAGAAAAGGGGGAGAAAAGAAAGAAAGAAAGAAAGAAAGAAAGAAAGAAATGCCAGCTACATTGCCGGCACAGCGAGAAAAAGATTGTAAGAAGAGATGAAAAGGTCCATTATTATAAATAAAGGCATGACAATACGAAAAGAGAACCGAGATCGATCGATCGATCGATAGATCGATAGATAGATAATGAATGTATATATATAAATAGCTGTGGATATATTGATAAATAGTTAGATATGATGAGATGCATAGATACTGCTATAGATGGAGTGGTAGATGTGAATAAATAGATGCTGAGATAAATAGATACATACATACATAAAATGATAGATATGAACGAGCATATAGATGATTGAACATATATATATATATATATATATATATATATATATATATATATATATATATATATATATATATATTAGTTTGGTGCAAAAATAATGACATAATAATGTCGTTTATTGACGTTAAAAAATGCGTCAAAAAACGACCTTATTACGTCATTATTTTGGCACCAACCTAATATATATATATATATATATATATATATATATAAAAAGAAAGAACAGTAAGATATATAATCCGGTGTTCTTATAGATATTTTTATTTTTACAAAATAGTATTTTACATTCCGTCACGGAATTTTCTGTTTCGAGATTTAAGTTTTTATCTCGTCATCTGACAATATTCATTAACTATTGAGCACTTTAAAAAAAAAAAATACCAGAGAACTGTAGATTCGAAATCTGTTTGTTCTTGCTCTTCATTTGTATATGTATATATATATATATATATATATATATATATATATATATATATATATATATATATATATAGGTTGGTGCAAAAATAATGTCGTTTTCTCACGTAGTAACATATGTGAGAAAACGACATTATTTTTGCACTAACCATATATATATATATATATATATATATATATATATATATATATATATATATATATATATGTATATATACTTAAATAAGTTATATATATATATATTTACTTAAATAAGAAGACTTCAATAAGTATAATAATAATAGATAGATAGATAGATAGATAGATAGATAGATAGATAGATAGATAGATAGATAGATTATGCTCACTACAACACGTGGCTAAGACATTTTAAAGGTACTGATGTTGCCGGTATTTAGAGATTAAAATTTGCCATTGCCCAATCCCTTACACAAATCGTGGACTTCCCTTTTAATTTCCCTAGCGAAACCGAGCAACATGCTTCTCTAGTTGATTTATTTCTTACCTCCTCTCCTTGCTCTTGCCGAGCTTCACGATACTGCCCTCTTGGTAACCGGGACCAGACTGTGGTATCTATTGATATTTCATTCTAATCATCTACTAAAGAGAAACCTCCTATTCATAAAACTTCTTTCCGTTACCAACATGCTGACTGGGACTCGGTCGGTGATTTTTTTTCCTGACGGCCCTGGACTGAGACCTTTAACCTTCCAATTGACAATTGCATCACTGAGGTTTCTTTTGCTTCAGAGCCGGCATGGATGTTTTCATCCCTTCTGGGAAATACCAAGTGAGACCTCAATCCCCTTAAATGTTCACACCAATATGCTAGCCCGCTATAGAGCACAACAACGACTATTCAGTATCTGTCTATATTTCTGAGATGAGGTATTATGTATACTATTTACATTATTCGAACTAATGTCCTTGTCTTTGTCGCCATATTTATTACAACGTTTCGGCCCTTCACTATCTGTCTATGTTTCTGAGATGAGGTATTATTTACACTATTTACATTATTCGAACTATTGTCCTCATCTACGTCGCCATATTTATTACAACGTTTCGGCCCTTCAGTATCTGTCTCTATTTCTGAGATGAGGTATTATGTACACTATTTACATTATTCCAACTATTATCCTCATCTTTGTCGCCATATTTATTACTACGTTTCGGCCCTTCGTTATATGTCTATATTTCTGAGATGAGGTATTATATACACTATTTACATTATTCGAACTATTGTCCTCATCTATGTTGCTATATTTATTACAACGTTTCGGCCCTTCAGTATCTGTCTATATTTCTGAGATGAGGTATTATGTACACTATTTACATTATTCGAACTATTGTCCTCATCTATGTTGCTATATTTATTACAACGTTTCGGCCCTTCAGTATCTGTCTATATTTCTGAGATGAGGTATTATGTACACTATTTACATTATTCGAACTATTGTCCTCATCTTTGTTCCCATACTTTTCACAGCGTTTCGGCCTCTCAGCATCTTTCTCTATTTCTGAGATGAGGTATTATGTACACTATTTACATTATTCGGACTATTGTCCCCATCTTTGTCGCCATATTTATTACAACGTTTCGGCCCTTTAGTATCTGTCTATATTTCTGAGATGAGGTATTATGTACACTATTTACATTATTCGGACTATTGTCCTCATCTTTGTCGCCATATTTATTACAACGTTTCGGCCCTTTAGTATCTGTCTATATTTCTGAGATGAGGTATTATGTACACTATTTACATTATTCGGACTATTGTCCTCATCTTTGTCGCCATATTTATTACAACGTTTCGGCCCTTTAGTATCTGTCTATATTTCTGAGATGAGGTATTATGTACACTATTTACATTGTTCGATCTATTGTCCTCATCTCTGTCGCCATATTTATTACAACGTTTCGGTCCTTTAGTATCTGTCTATATTTCTGAGATGAGGTATTATGTACACTATTTACATTATTCGGACTATTGTCCTCATCTTTGTCGCCATATTTATTACAACGTTTCGGCCCTTTAGTATCTGTCTATATTTCTGAGATGAGGTATTATGTACACTATTTACATTATTCGGACTATTGTCCTCATCTTTGTCGCCATATTTATTACAAAGTTTCGGCCCTTTAGTATCAAGTCTATATTTCTGAGATGAGGTATTATATACACTATTTACATTATTCCAACTATTATCCTCATCTTTGTCGCCATATTTATTACAACGTTTCGGCCCTTCGTTATATGTCTATATTTCTGAGATGAGGTATTATATACACTATTTACATTATTCGAACTATTGTCCTCATCTATGTTGCTATATTTATTACAACGTTTCGGCCCTTCAGTATCTGTCTATATTTCTGAGATGAGGTATTATGTACACTATTTACATTATTCGAACTATTGTCCTCATCTATGTTGCTATATTTATTACAACGTTTCGGCCCTTCAGTATCTGTCTATATTTCTGAGATGAGGTATTATGTACACTATTTACATTATTCGAACTATTGTCCTCATCTTTGTTCCCATACTTTTCACAGCGTTTCGGCCTCTCAGCATCTTTCTCTATTTCTGAGATGAGGTATTATGTACACTATTTACATTATTCGGACTATTGTCCCCATCTTTGTCGCCATATTTATTACAACGTTTCGGCCCTTTAGTATCTGTCTATATTTCTGAGATGAGGTATTATGTACACTATTTACATTGTTCGATCTATTGTCCTCATCTTTGTTACCATATTTATTACAACGTTTCGGTCCTTTATTGTCTGTCTATATTTCTGAGATGAGGTATTATGTACACTATTTACATTATTCGCATTATTTTTCTCATCTTGTTGCCATACTTTTCACAGCGCTTCGACCTCTCAGTATCTGTCTCTATGTCTCCTATGAGGTATTATATACATTGTTTACATTATTCGGGCTATTGTCCTCATCTTTGTTGCCATATTTATCACGACGTTTCGGCCGTTGTACGCTCCGGCCTTCTTCAGGTGGTTGGAATGTCGAACTGAACCCTTTATTTCGCTCACTGGCGTAGACTGTTCTAGTTCTACGTGCCATGTCTAATGGATGTCAGTTATCAGTTATCTCCTGTTAATTCAACTCTCCAACTTATCCATCGCCTTTACCAGGTATTGAACTCACGCTCTTTGGGGCCTGTCACTGGATCTAACCAACGCCTTTATCCACTTTGCCATGTGTCCTTGAGGACCACTATTTTCGGCTATACCAGCAGGACAGCTCTCGTCACAAGAGGCGCCTGCTCGTAATAAATTTAAACTAGTCCTCGAAGGTTCTAAGTCTCTGTTTGCCAAGAGAATGAGTCACCGCAAAGCTTTTAACACATTTAGCTCGCGTGATTACAGACGGCTCTGTAATAGGATATTAGAGAAGTGTAAGGTATCTCTCTACTCCTCCCCTCTACAATCAATTTGAGATGTCAACATCCTATGTTGATAAAGCTTTGCCCGTAAACACTTCTTAAGCTCTACTCTTGACTCATCTGGAGTATCCCAGCCTGACGTTCCAAGGAAGGAGTTAAAGCCATTAAGATGCCAAGGAAAAGATCGAAACTTTGAAAACGTTGCTGAGGAGAAACGACAATAGATAGATAGATAGATAGATAGATAGATAGATAGATAGATAGATAGAAAGAAAGAAATAACTGAGTCTCTTTTGAGTGATATGCATATAGTCGCTTCTATGGTTTCTGCTGTCATCTCTAACCAAGTATGTAAACCCGTTGGCATCCATGTCATACACAATAAGAAGCATGCTCCCAAACTGGCTCCTGTTCTCTCTAAACTGTGTAATAAATGTCTCGTTGCCTCCTGCTTTCCTGCTTACTGTAAGTCATCGTCTGTTGTTATAGTTTTTAAGAACACTAGAGTAACGTCCGATCTATCAGCCTGTTAGACTTCTGTCTCTGTTTTGGAAACTCCTAGAGGTCCTAATCAATGCTGAATTAGTTCATCATCTCTTATCGCAGAGACTTTTCACGGACAAGCAATACGACTTTCATTTTTCCAGGTCTACTGCTGATGTACTAACGATAACTGCGGAAAGAGTCTATCATGCTCTAGATATAAACGGTGAAGCCCGGGTGGTAGCATTAGGTACCTCAAAATGTGAAGAGGAAAGCTTCAAAAGTCTTGAAATGTGAAGAGGAAAGCTCCAGGGGCCTTCCATGTTTTCTGCTATCATCTCTAACCTTGATCCCCACAAAGCATGTGGACCGGGTGGTATCCCTGTACAATATATTAAGCAGTCTGCTCCCGAACTGGCTCCTGTTCTCTCTAAACTGTATAATAAATGCCTCCTGTTTTCCTGCCTGCTGTAAATCATCGCCTGTTGTTCCAGTTTTTAAGAACTCTGGTGAACCGTCCCACTTATCCAACTATCGGCTTATTATCTTTTTGTCTCTGTTTGGGAAACTCCTAGAAGCTCTAATCAATGCTGAATTGGTTCATCATCTCTTATCGCAGAGACTTTTCCCAGACAAGCAATACGACTTTCATTTCTCCAGGTCCACTGCTGATGTACTAACGATAATTGCGGAAAGAGTCTATCGTGCTCTAGATAAAAACGGTGAAAGTCGGGCTGTAGAAAGCCTCTGACACGGTCCGGCATTCAGTTCTTCTCCACAAGTTGAAAAGTTGCGGTATCACCGTTCATATTTTGGGGCTGATCTAGTCTTTCCTATCAAGTTGTGAAATGAAAGTTGCTCTGAACAGCCACTCGTACATATCCGTTCGCACTAAGCTATCTTGCTTATCTCTAAGTCTACCATTCATCCCTGCTTAGAATATTGCTGCCATATAGGGTCGGGTGCCGCTGTTATTTTCCTGGAGCTTCTCGCTAATGAACAGGTATGGCTATAGCAGAATTGCTGATGGCTGCCGTTGATAAACCGTTATAGGGGAGATTTGGTGTGGTTTCTGCATTCGGATACCCCCCACACCTACGATTACAAAAGTCAAGGGGATGAGAAGGACGAGGATGACGAGGAGGATTATATGTCTGTTTTATCTAGTTTATTATCTTGATTTATTTTATATAATATAAAATTGTGGCACATGGCCGAACGTGTCGGGGTGGATGGGCCAAGGCCGATCATCACTTACAATCTTATACTTGGCGAATTACTTTCACAACCCATTCATTCATTACAATTTCCACATTCACCAAAAGAACTCATCCATCATCATTCAATCCTACATATACCACAATACCGCATAATCTCAGGGGACTTCCAAAAACACCCCATAACATAAAAATTAACACTACATTATTCGGACTATTGTCCTTCATCTTTGTCGCCATATTTATTACGACGTTTCGGCCGTTGTATGCTCCGGCCTTCTTCAACTGGTTGGAATGTCGAACTGAACCCTTTATTTTGCTCGCTGGGGTAGACTGTTCTAGTTCCACATGCCATGTTTTTAATGGATGCCAGATGTCAATTATCTGTTAATTCTCCACGTGCCATGTCTAATGAATGTCACTTATCAGTTATCTCCTGTTAATTCCCCTCTCCAAGGTCTCCACTGCCATAACCAGGTATTGAACTCACACTCTTTGGTCACTGGATCTAACTAACGCCTTTATCCACTGTGCCATGTGTCCTTGAGGACATCTGTGTACGAATTTCTGGATATTATGTATAATATGACCCATTCACTCATTACAATTCGCACATTCACCACAAGAATTGGTCAGTCACAAATCAATCCTCCATACACCATAATACCGCATCCTCTCGGCGTGGGGGTGGCTACTAAACGCACCCCGTCATATAAAAACTTGATGATCATAAAAAATTCATACATAAAAATCTAATGATTGACAATGAGAGTGGGGATGACCCCCAAAAACAAACTAAATATCAAAACAAACAAAGGTTAACTGATGTTAGTAGCACCCGTCCAACCCTCAAAAAAAAAAAGAGAGGCCGCTGTATTCTACCTTACGGCAGAATCCAGAAGCTCTCTCGCTAAGGGAGTGGGAAAGGAGAAAATGTTTACGGACAGGGGGAATAAATAATGCTGACCCAGTCGAGATGAAAGAAGGCCAAAAACAGATGAGGTTGGGGATCTCAACTTGGATTATAACCAAAGATACAGTCGGGGCAACACTTAACTAGGTACACAAAGCTTGTCTGGCCTAACCAAAGAAGTGTTCCAACAGGAAACCACCCCGATGTAAATTAGTTAGACCTAAAAGAGAAAATCAAGGTTAGCCCCGTTCACACGAACCAAGCTCACCACAGTCACCCACCTTTCGTTAAAGTCTGTCGAAACCAACCTTCTTTCTTTGAGCTGATGTCCCTACTATATACTTGAAGATTCTTGACAAAATCCAAAGATGAATCTGCAATGTTAATGGTCCTGACCTGGCAACTTGGTTGCAGTCATTTTCCCGCCGTCGTAATGTAGCTGCCCTTTCTATAAATACTTTCATGGTAATTATTCTCATATTTTTTCTCTATGGTATATTCATTGGGGTTTTAATTTTTAAAAGTTGTTATTTTTATCCACCCCTTCCCCAGACAAACTGTACATATGGGAACTATTAGGTTGGTGCAAAAATAATGACGTAATAATGTCGTTTTTTGACGTTAAAAATACGTCAAAAAACGACATTATTACGTCATTATTTTTGCACCAACCTAATAGGTAAGACGTCATAGAGACTCTGTGGTATTATGGTGGCTGTAGTAAGAATGGTAATTAAGAATGTTCCTTCTCTATCTTAGACTTAGCTAATATAAACTATCAAAGTTTAAGACAAAGAAGGCTCGGATTGAGGAATCGGAGAGCCGAGTTCGAATTCCAGTCGAATTCATTACATTTACTTACGTGCTAATATCCTTGGGAAAGGTATGAATCCTCTTCTTTTGCACCAGTTATGAGTAAATAGCGAGACAGACTGGGTTCTCTAGCCTTGGATGGCAACTGGTCTATCGCAGAAAGAAATGGCAACCTACTGCGTGGAAAAAATCTGACTCGTCAGTCATGTATCGAAAGATACATGATCGCCTACGCGTGTATCACGTGTGGCGCATAACTGACTGACTTGAAATAGAAAAATTTTGACGTCTGTAAGCAAATAAACTGTAAATTAGGCATTCCTGTGCATTTTTAAGACGATTTTAATTGTAAATGCTCAAAAGTTGAAAATCGAAAGATACATGATCGCTCGGATTGAGTAATTGGAGAGCCGAGTTAGTATTCAAGTCGAATCCCTTACATTCACTTACGTTCTAATACCCTTGGGAAAGATATGAGTCCTCTTCTTCTCACACCAGCTACGGGTAAATAGCAGGACACACCGGATTCTATAGCCTTGGGCGGCAACTGGTCCAGGAGAATGATAACTCTAAATTCAAAACCTGATCCTCCAGTAAGCTAACAACTTAAAAAAAAAAACCTGGCTTGTTGCTGAAATCGCAACCATATCCTGCGGCTCTATGTTCCGTAAGGAATATATAAGTTTAAGACAGGCTGAAGACCAGCCTTCCCTTAGCCTTCTTTTTGACTTTGGCCTCTCACTATCCGCCATCTTGACCTTGTGCCACATTTCTGCATTTACGAAAAATATTAATTTCCTCTATGGTACGTCGACTTTATGAATTTAAGCACAGTACTAGATTGGCAGATAGGTCTCACCATATTATCGTTGGAATGGCTTGATCTAACCGTAAGTTCTATACCAACAGTTTCTTCTATCGCACTTCTCGCTTGTGGAACTTTCTGTTATGGTCCGGTTCCTTGTACCACGGTGATAGTCCAGGGTAGAACCAATAAAGAAGAACTCGAAGGCGGATATGTAATAACACAGATATATTACAAACAGGAATATATGCAGAGAAGTAGAATGTTTTACGGCGAACAATCACGTTTAGTAGGGAGAACAATGTAGTCTCGACCAGTATCACTATTCCAATGTCTTGTAGTAATTGTCTGAACGCGACTCTGTTTCGGACTGCCTCTGACTCGACTGAATGACTGACTCGCTCTGACTGACTGACAGACTCCTGACGGACTTCACTCCAGACTTCAGACTGAACTCAAGACTTCAGGCTGAACGGTATTTAGTAACCCCCCCCCACGAGGGCATCATGTGGCACAAGGCCGGTTTAACGTGGGGTTTCCGAGCCCGTGGGCTCGGGCAAAAATATGCCATTTGAACCCGTATAAACGGGTTCAGGGTTGGTCTACCACCCCGAAAGAGACTCCGCCCTTCGGCGTAGCCTCGTTCGGGTTCCTCTCCGGCCGAAGGTAGAGAGTTCAACCGATCAGCCGATCGCCCGACTTCGGCTGAACAATATTTATTTATACGAAAAAGTATAAAATGTGGCACAAGGCCTAAAAGGGGGTTGGGGAAGGACGGTCTTCTTCTGTCTTACATCTACACTTAGCTAGTCTCAGACACGGACCCAAACATACCAACAATAATCCAATCACCAAAACAGCACATTCACTCCTGCCTTTCTTACTACGTCCACCATAATACCTCAGATTCTCTATGAAGTCATAACTAGTCCCCTTATGTACAAATATTGTTCGTGCGGGGAGGGTCATAAAATAACAATTTTTAAAAAGATCCCCAAATGAATATATACAATATGACTTTAAATATTTACAATAAAACTAAACAAAACTGTGTTAGTAATAAAAAAACCCACAAACCATAAATGTGGCAGAAACATCAGTTAACTAGACGAAATCAATGCGGGACTAAGAAAAATAAGAAAAAACATTCATTCCTCCAAGCATTCACACAGACACACACACATTCATACGCAACAACAAATACGAAAACTGACACACACGAAACGAAAGGCGCCCCGCATCCACCAGAGAACTGATGTCACTGATCTCCTAACGAGGGAGGGGATGGGGAATTAAACAAAAGAAAAATAGGGACAGAAATAAAAGGGACTAATGCGCATGCATACCCTAGCTAAGTTAACCAGAAAAACGGTAAAACTAAAGAATCAAAATAAAAAAACCTAGTCAAACCTAATATCTTGGTGGGTTGCCTCTGTTCAACCCTGTTAGGACAAAATTCTGTGCCTAACCGACATCCAAATGCCACTCTAGGTCAGCCCTTTTTACTCTACACATTCGCGCAAGATTCACCCACCTTTTGCCAAATTCCGATGAGGTGAGCCGCCGCCTTTCCGTCCTAATCTTGACTTTAAGCTGATGCTTAAAGAACAAGATCAGTTGGGAAGAGGTGAACTTCTCGCCCTCATGGAATTCCTTCTGACGCGTCGACCAAATCACGACTCTCATAATCCCTAGTAAACAACAGAACACATAGTGTTCAGCCTTCGTCAATTGCGGCACCACATTGCTACAAACAGAACTGGCTTCCAGGACAAAGAACTTTCCCTGCAGCATGCGAACCATGAGGCCTTCAACAAACCTGCACAACGGCACTACCGTCTTGCACTGAAAAAAGGCGTGACCAATGGTCTCGACTTCCCCAGTACAGCGACGACAGTTTGGATATTTCTCCAAGCCTGCTGAACAAAGTCTCTTGTCGACCCAGAGGGCCCCACGAATCATCAGCCAGGTGAGTGATGCCTCATCATTATTGAGACATTTCAACCCAGGCGCCCAAGGCCATATCGAGCGAGCCTCCTGCTTCGTAAGACAGAGCTCGTCGATCAGATCATCTTGAACGGACCCCCTAACTAACAATCGATACAATGCCTTACGAGGCAACGCCTGGGCGTCGGAGAGGCCATCCGTCGTCCGTAAGACGAGCTTCAAAGCACGACGACATTCGCGGTAGAAGGAGCACTTCGGGCTGAACAATATTTATTTGCATAAAATGCAAAATGTGGCACAAGGCCTAAAAGTGGGTGGGGGAATGACGGTCTTCTTCTGTCTTATATCTAAACTTAGCTAGTCGCAGACACTGACCCAAACATACCAACAATATTCCAATCACCAAAACAACACATTCACTCCTACCTTTCTTACTGCGTCCACCATAATACCTCAAATTCTCTATGAAATCCTAACTAGTCCCCTTATGTACAAATATTGTTCGTGGGGGGGGAGGGTCATAAAATAACAATTTTTAAAAAGATCCCCAAATGATTATATACAATGACTTTAAATATTAACAATAAAAATAACAAAACTGTGTTAGTAATAAAACACCCCACAAACCATAAATGTGGCAGAAAACATCAGTTAACCGAACGAAATCAATGCGGGACTATGAAAAAAAAATAAGGAAAACATTCATACCTCCTAGCATTCACACAGATACACACACATTCATACACAACAAATACGAAAAATCACGCACACGAAACGAAAGGCGCCCCGCATCTACCAGAGAACTGATATCACTGACCACCTAACAAGGGAGAGGGTGGGGAATTAAACAAAAGAAAAATAGGGACAGAAATAAAAGCACTTCGGGCTGAACTCCCTGCTTCCTCTTCAGGCGCAGTATTTATTACGTATGGAATAGTCCATTATGTTATTATGGGTAAGGTCCCATAACACTTTCTTTCAAAAATTTAAAAGTAATGTCAATCGTCATCTCCTCTCTTCTTAATTCTTCTTTCCGCTATTGCTCGTTAATAGTATATTTTTCTCGTATCCTCTAACACTCTGTAAACCCTTACATCTTAGTGGATTTATTACCTATCTTGGAGTGGAATGATCTTCTCTTTTTTTTAAAGGAATGATTACAGGATTTTATTATCGAAATAACCTTTATAATTTGCCTTTGTGTCGATGGTAAAACAATTATAATGGCTGATAAGATTATCTTCGCCAATCACATTGTCTCCCACAATTTTAGGTGCTTCGTGTGTGTCGCTGAAAGTTCCACTAATGATTTAAAACGAAAATAAGCGAGTGTTGTTGGTTGAAAGAGAAACTAAGCGCTATTAAAATGCCTGCAAAATATAATTTGCTCGACAACAGGCAATCTCGAAAAAGAAAGCGAATTGTGCTCAGTTTCAGGTAAGTAGATGAGAGAAAAAGACGACGCTGTTAAGAAAATGGCGTCTCTCTGTCAAAAGCCCGCAAAGAGAAAAAAAATTGAAACGGCAACGCTATTGTGACGTCAGAGTGACGTCATTCACATGAAGCGCTTGAGATAAAGATGAATGCAACCTGTTGTTGATCGCTCTTTGAAGGAGTTCGCCGGAGAGAAAGGTGGTGAGGAAAGAAAGGTGGTTGAGCGAAGCAAGGTCGATATAAAGGAGACACACCTGTATTCGTATGTATACGTGTGTATATACAGAGGCACGTATATATATATATATATATATATATATATATATATGCAAAGGCACGTATATATATATATATGTATATATATATATATATATATATATATATATATATATATATATATATACGCAAAGACCGCACACATGCTCTTTGAAAATGATAGATAGATAGATAGATAGATAACAAATAGACATAGATAGATAGATAGATAGATAGATAGATAGATAGATAGATAGATAGATAGATAATGTATAAACATAGATAGATAAAAAAATAGAAAGCTAGATAATGAAGAAAGTGACATAGATGCATACGAACAGATATATATATATATATATATATATATATATATATATATATATATATATATATATATATATATATATATATTTCTATGAAAATTTCTCGGACATTCAGGCCGGTAAATGTTATTTAATACTGTTTATTATAAACAGAGCATTTACTTAAATACTTGTATCTATAAGAAAAAGAACGTTAAACATAAAAAATGTCTAATAAATAAATTGTCGGACTTTGTCCATTTCTTAATATATATATATATATATATATATATATATATATATATATATATATATATATATATATATATATGAATTAAATAAAATATGGATATAAGCAACCATATATGCGTGCAATCACGCACATATATAAATTTGCAAATAAATATTTTATTTAATTTTTGCTGTTGACAAAACACTGCTCAATATGGTAATAGAGATTTATAAATTATATATTAATAAATATACATACTTACCTTACGTCGATACTTACCTGGCACAGGGTTTTGTCCCTGTGCTGGTGGTATCACGGACCAGCTTGGACAAGCTAAGACTAGCTATGACTAGTTTAGACCAGCTCTGACCAGCTTGGACAAGCTATGACCAGCTAAGACCAGCTTAGACCAGCGTCCCGAGTGTTTTCACTCGGGTCCCCACGTTAAAAACCGACCTTGTGTCACAGCCTGACTCATTTGGGGTCAAGTCAATCTCCTTACCCTTACGTCGAAAGTAGGAATCGGAGTTTCATTTCATGTTCAATGCATTGCATCTGCAGGTTGTATTGAACGTGAAAAAAAAAATGATAAAAATAAATAGATAATTAGTTATTGCATTTTTCTTTTTTATACTTATTTATATAAAATCACAACTAACCCCCACCCCACTCGTCCCGGATTTGCTATTCCTTTATTTTTAACGAATTTAAAAAAAAAAATATTTCGCTATATTCAGTCTTTATTTTATTTCTTCTTTTTATTCCCACAAATCAACTTGAATCCAGATCTATACCTCAATTTCAGATTCTAATTATATAATTATTAAACGTAGAATTATATGTGTTCATTAATATTAGGTTGGTGCAAAAATAATGACGTAATAATGTCGTTTTTTGACGTTAAAAAATACGTCAAAAAACGACATTGTTACGACATTATTTTTGCACCAACCTAACATATATATATATATATATATATATATATATATATATATATATATATATATATATATATATAATAAAAAGGCTTAAACACTAATATTCCATGGTCATAATTTATTCCATTGGAATCGTAAATACGATCCAATTCATCAGACCTACAAATTCAAATTAAAAAAAAACAAAAAACCCTCTCTGTTAAGTTTTAATCTCCCACCTTCTCTCGACTGTTACCCTTCTCTTATAAACTAACATTCGTCCCACACTCTCATACTTACACTCTCTCTAAATTCTATTTTTTATTTCCGGAGTTGTTTTTTTTCTGTTTTCTTTTTGAATTTGTAGGTCTGGTGAATTGGGTCGTATTTACGATTCCATTGGAATAAATTATGACCATGGAATATTAGTGTTTAAACCTTTTTATTATATCCTTACTCAGTCCTGGACATTGAGTTCTACCTGAATTCTATCCTCTTGGAATTTTTTATTCATAAAATATACATGTATGTGTATGCACCTATGTATATATATTTATATATTTTGCATATGTATGTGTATATTTACCACTATATATATATATATATATATATATATATATATATATATATATATATATATATATATATATGTTGCATTAAAAACGACAGACAAGGTACTACGGTTAAGCTTTTTATTTAATTTTTCTTGTGTTCTGACAAGAGCTTTCTTTTCTGGACAAAGGGTGTGTAAGAACTGTCCAAATGTAGTACTTATTGGAAAGCGCTCAATATCGGTGATAGAGCTAACATATTTAGTTGGATTGATGTGAGTTTGTGACCCTGGGTTTCACGCCATTTGCGATCGTCAGACTGTCAGTTTGCCTGAAACCCAGGCTAACAAATCACATCAACGCAAATACAAATATATATATATATATATATATATATATATATATATAGAGAGAGAGAGAGAGAGAGAGAGGGGGGGTATACTGGCTGGTATTGACTGTGATCTGGAGAGGTTAAACTCTGATAATAACACATGACGACTGTCGTTCGGAGTTTCCGTGGCAAGTCTTTTGCACCGTTACTTTTTTATCAACAGATCCAAAAAGTGTCGATGATTTGACACAAGCCTTTACCACTTGAAACAAATCATTGTGTTGGCTTTTTGACAACTATATCTAATTAGTTCCACATATATCCGGCTACTGCGAAAAGCTCTACGAAACAACATCAACTACATCTTGGCACTTGGAATGTACGAACTCTCCAAGACAACAACACAGCACCAAAAAGAAAAACGGCTCTGGTCACTTTGGAGCTAAAGAAGTACAACATTGATATAGCTGCACTGAGAAGTAAGCATTAGTTGACTACGTGAAACGAGAAAGCAAAATAAGAGATTTAACCGCGTTCCTGCTGCACTTGAATACAATATGTTCTCCTGTACTCTTTGTGTAATTCATTAGCCGGTCTCAAAAGTCATGCCTCTCATAGGCAGGCAGATAATTAGATCATGGTCGTCGAAAACTCATACGTTGAACTCGACGGGAGAGTCAATCATATATATATATATATATATATATATATATATATATATATATATATATATATATATATATATAAGCATTAATCAAAATAATATTTAATTATTTAAACAATAAATAAAAAAATGAATACAAATATATTTTGGAATATTAACTTAGCGGCACATGTTTACGCAAAGACGCACATACATACTCTTTTAAACGTTAGATAACAGGTCTTAAATGTGACCGGTCTGGAGGTGACAGTTTGATGACAGTTACGGACGTGACAGCTTATACGCTAACAGGTATAGAGGTGAAAAGTTGAGAGGGCGATAGGTCTGTGGTGACAGGTCTGGAGATGGACTGGTTATGCCGTGAGAGGTATGGAGGTGACATATATGATGGTGACAGGTTTGCGGATGACAGCTTTGGAGTTGACAGGTATGGATGTTACAGGATAAATTTGGCGACAGGTCTGAAGGTGACAATTGCAGAGGCGACATGTTATGCGGAGACAGTTCTTCAGGTGATAGGTTAGACTGTGGCTGGCCTAAAGGTGATAGGTCTTAGGGGTAACAGTTAGTTAACCGATACAGTGGTAACAACTTGGATGGTGACAGGTATGGAGGGGGTTTGATTTGAAGTAGATGTTTGAAAATGACAGATCTCGAGGTGACAGCTTTTGATGTAACAGATTTGCAGGTGACACTTCTGATAGAGACATGTCTCGATCCGATATTTCTGTAAGTAACAGGCTTGATGACATATCTGGAGATGACAGGCCCGAAAGTGACAGGTCCTAAACTGAGAGGTTTGATGTCAACAGGTGTGGAGATGACAGCCTTGGAGGTGACGGATTTTGTGATAACAGGTTTGAACATGACTGGTCTGGAGAAGATAGGTTTGAAAGGGACAGATCTCGTCGTGACAGGTTTCAAGGTGACAGGTCTTAACGGGAACAAAGCTGACATGATAGAACGTAACCGGTATACAGGTGACACTTCCAAATGTGACATTCTTGATGTTAGCAGCATTGAAGGTGACAGGTGATAACGATTATGAAGGTGGCATATCTGACGGTGATACCTCTGAAGATGAAATAGCAAGACAGAAGAGGTCATGATAGAAGCTGACTTATCTCGAGGTGACAGATCTCAAAGTGACATATTTGACGGTAACGTGAGTTGAGGTGACAGGTTATGAGGTGACAGGTCGGGTGGTAGCAGATTAGATGACAGATTAGGCTGTGACAGTACTGAAAGTGACAGAACTTCAGGTGACAGCTTTGAAAATACCAGGAAAATGACATGTGAAGCTAGCTAGCTAGCTAACTAGATAGATAGATAGATAGATAGATAGATAGATAGATAGATAGATAGATAGATAGATAGATAGATGTGATCAGAGTGAGATAGATAGATATGAACATACTGGGATACATAGATAGATAGATAGATAGATAGATAGATAGATAGATAGATAGATAGATAGATAGATAGATAGATAGATGTGATCAGTGAGATAGATAGATATGAACATACTGGGATAGATAGATAGATAGATAGATAGATAGATAGATAGATAGATAGATAGATAGATAGATAATGGACAGGCTTTAGATAGATAGATAGATAGATAGATAGATAGATAGATATGAACAGACTGGGATAGATAGATAGATAGATAGATAGATAGATAGATATGAACAGACTGGGATAGATAGATATGAACAGACTGGGATAGATAGATAGATAGATAGATAGATAGATAGATAGATATTAGGTTGGTGCAAAAATAATGACGTAATAATGTCGTTTTTTGACGTTAAAAAATACGCCAAAAACGACATTATTACGTCATTATTTTTGCACCAACCTAATAGATGTGAACAGACTGAGATATAGATATGAATAGACTGAGATAGATAGATAGATAGATAGATAGATAGATAGATAGATAGATAGATAATGGACAGGCTGTAGATAGATAGATAGATAGATAGATAGATAGATAGATAGATAGATAGATAGATAATGAACAGCCTGAGCTTACTAATTAGCAGAGGAAGAAGCAGATTTATAATAGGAATCGTTATTTTTTTTTTATTGAGATGCAAAGAAACAAAAGCTTTTGAAACAATGCAATGATATTCAATAAAAACGAATTTCAGAATTGACAACGAAAATAGAGGCCAATGAACCGTTTAATTAATCCGATTCCTTGCTACTGCATTTCTTTAACTGCAATCTTATTTGTTCAAGCCTTTTTTGCGAGGCAATCAGACACCTTTGTCTACTCGGTGATCGTCTTGCTTCAACTTGTCATTAATATAGGAATTGGCATCGCCGTTTTGTCTTTCTATTACTAATCATTTTTCCTTCGGGATTAGTTTCCATTTTGAGTTCTTGTTATATTAAACACATAAACTTTTTTTAACATGATGAGTTATTTAGCAAGTAGCGAGTTATATAATGCCAACAGCAATCACTGAACCATAGATATCAGTGGCCGATTATAACCAGCCAGTCGCTCCGACAAAGGATGACAGTTCATTGCCAACAAATTAGGGACCCCCACACCAGAAAAATACCCTTTATCTAACATATAGAGGAATGTGAAGGACAAAATCTGCCAAATTTTATTGTCTTCTCATTTTACCAATGCGACTACAGAACAACTGAACAACAGCGGATTAATAAGGAAATTGTTTGTCATCAACAAGTTCAAACCTATACTTAATTCATTGCATAAATAGATTCTACCAAATCCCCCTTATCATAAACGACATATATAGCCAGTTACGCCCCTTGATTTTTGATTTGCTACGAAACATAAGCATCAACACGTGGAGATAGAAACGGTTAAAAACTTTTTGAAAAGCTAAGCGTAATCGGTTAAAGTAAAAAAAAAGTTAAAAAGAAAAAAAAAGGCAAACAAATTATTTTTCTAAGAAAACAAAAACACTGGCAATCCAATTGCTTGTAAAAAAAAAGTTTTAATTCTCCTCTGTAAAAATTCATATATTATAAATAAATATCACTTTATTAAATATTAGGTGCCTTTTATTTCCAATCCTCATTTTAATCTACACAATAAATTTTATACAGAATCATTCAAACCTCGGTATCTGTCTATATTTTCTACCTCGGTATCTGTCTATATTTCTGAGATAAGGTATTATGTACACTATTTACATTATTCGGATTATTGTCCTCATCTTTGTCGCCATATTAATTACAACGTTTCGGCCTTTCAGTATCTGTCTATATTTCTGATATGAGGTATTATGTACACTATTTACATTATTCGGACTATTGTCCTCATCTTTGTCGCCATATTTATTACAACATTTCGGCCTTTCAGTATCTGTCTATATTTCTGAGATGAGGTATTATGTACACTATTTACATTATTCGGACTATTGTCCACATCTTTGTCGCCATATTTATTACAACGTTTCGGCCTTTCAGTATCTGTCTATATTTCTGAGATGAGGTATTATGTACACTATTTACATTATTCGGACTATTGTCCTCATCTTTGTCGCCATATTTATTACAACATTTCGGCCCTTTAGTATCTGTCTATATTTCTGAGATGAGGTATTATGTACACTATTTACATTATTCGGACTATTGTTCTCATCTTTGTCGCCATATTTATTACAACGTTTCGGCTGTTGTTCGCTCAGGCCTTCTTCAGTATCTGTCCATATTCCTGAGATGAGGTATTATGTACACTATTTACATTATTCGGACTATTGTCCTCATCTTTGTCGCCATATTTATTACAACGTTTTGGCCCTTTAGTATCTATCTACATTCCTGAGATGAGGTATTATGTACACTATTTACATTATTCGTAGTATTGTCCTCATCTTTGTCGCCATATTTATTACAACGTTTAGGCCGTTGTTCGCTCAGGCCTTCTTCAGTATCTGTCCATACTTCTGAGATGAGGTGCTATGTACACTATTTACATTATTTCAGCCGTTGTACGCTCCGGCCTTCCTCAAGGACACATGGCACAGTGGATAAAGGCGTTGGTTAGATCCAGTGACAGGACCCGGTTAAGGTAGTGGAGAACTTGCGGAGGGGAATTAACAGGAGATAACTGATAATTAAAAATGGCACGTGGAACTAGAACATTCTACCCCAGTGAGTGAAATAAAGGGTTCAGTTTGAAATTCCAACCACCTGAAGAAGGCAGGTGCGTACAACGGCCGAAACGTTGTAATAAATATGGCGACAAAGATGAAGAAAATAGTCCGAATAATGTAAATAGCTATTTAGCCATTAGCGAGTTATATAATGCCAAGAGTAATCAATGGACAATGGACACCAGTGACCGTTTAAAATAATATAAATATACACGTTTATCAACAAATTATAAATAGCTTCGTTTTTGACTGCTTATCAACCCTTTCCAAGTTATTTAAAACCCGAAAACATTTTTAAATAGTAAGATCTTTTTAGTGGTGGAGGAGATAATACTTTAGTTATACACGTCTTACTAATTAACCCATAGCTGGGGAGAGAGGAGGTGGTTTCATATGTTTCCCAGAGGTATTTACGCTTAAACGAATATAACGGATCCAACCAGAATTGGAACTTGACACTCCTATTAACTACTGCAAGTTCTTATTCATTACACCACCCGCACATCCAAGGTTACAGCACCTGGTATTCCCATGTGGTCACCAACTTAGGTGCTGACCGGTCTTGACGTTGCTTCTGTTGCTTTAAGTCTCTTCTTCATCTGTGAGGAGATTGTCCATCATTCACTGCCATATAGGAGGACTGATATTATGTAACAGTTCAGTATTATTTTCTTTGTTTCTGTTGCTGCAAGTCTCTTCTCAATCTATGAGGAGATTGTCCAGCATTCACTGCCATATAGGAGGACAGATATTACGTAACAATTCAGTACTCTTTTCTTTGTTTCTGTTGCTTCAAGTCTCTTCTTCATCTGTGAGGAGATTGTCCAGCATTCACTGCCATATAGGAGGACAGATATTACGTACTCTTTTCTTTGTTTCTGTTGCTTCAAGTCTCTTCTTCATCTGTGAGGAGATTGTCCAGCATTCACTGCCATATAGAAGGACTGATATTACGTAATAGTTCAGTACACTTTTCTTTGTTTCTGTTGCTTCAAGTCTCTTCTTCATCTGTGAGGAGATTGTCCAGCATTCACTGCCATATAGGAGGACAGATATTACGTACTCTTTTCTCTGTTTCTGTTGCTTCAAGTCTCTTCTTCATCTGTGAGGAGATTGTCCAGCATTCACTGCCATATAGAAGGACTGATATTACGTAACAGTTCAGTACTCTTTTCTTTGTTTCTGTCACTTCAAGCCTCTTCTTCATCTGTGAGGAGATTGTCCAGCATTCACTGCCATATAGGAGGACAGATATTACGTAACAATTCAGTACTCTTTTCTTTGTTTCTGTTGCTTCAAGTCTCTTCTTCATCTGTGAGGAGTTTGTCCAGCATTCACTGCCATATAGGAGGACTGATATTACGTAACAGTTCAGTACTCTTTTCTTTGTTTCTGTTGCTTCAAGTCTCTTCTTCATCTGTGAGGAGATTGTCCAGCATTCTCTGCCATATAGGAGGAATGATATGACATAACAGTTCAATAATCTTTCCTTTATTTCTTACGATATTTTTTTTCTTAATACTTTGCTTAGCTTTTGGAGAATTGATTTACAAACACCATAAATGCTTCTAATATGAAAACCGCGTCTCTTCTTTTTTTATCTAATCTTTGACGACAATGCCACAAACAATTTAGAAGTGATTCCCATTGTATTTCCGTCGTTTGTCTGAAAGCCACACAAAGCTGAGAAACCCTTCTTGTGGAGTTATTTTGGAAAACAAAACGGTAGGCCTCATTTCAAAGTAGTTTCACCTAAAAAGAAAAAAATCTTTTGTGTTCTTCAGGCGGGAAGTATCAAGATATTCTTTTCTTTCAAAGATCTTCTTCCTGCGATACAATGGGACCTGGGCCTGATTAGAACACACACAAAGTCAATTTTACTGTAAATGATTGAAGTGTCTGGTGTTTTAGGACCAACAGTAAAGCCTAAAAACTTCACCGCTGTTTTCCCACCAAAAAAATTTTTTTTTCCTACTACGTCTGTTGATCATTATTAACAGAAGGAGGATCAAAAGTAATTCCTAAAAGCTTTACTATTAATACTTAAAAGGTTTTTACCACCTACTTTTGGACAGTGGTTAGCTTCAAAGCAGGTAACCACCATCTAGAAGGAGGAGAACTGAAACGAAAATGAAGCAAATAAATTGTAAAAAAAACTTTTAGGGTCAACTGCCACTTGACCGGAAGTTGCGGAATTCCGGACTTAGGTTTGCATATGCAGCATGACAGATAAAGTCGGTTGTGAGCTACCCGAAGAGATCAGTGATTCGGCTATCAGTTAAGAGTCGAGCTTTAGGGGACGACGAGAGAGATGTTTGGAGTAAGGCAGATGTAGAGTCGGAGGACGATGTAGGAAGTAGGACAAATTAAACGAAACTTCAGCAAATAAATAAAACATACAGGATCAAGTGCTACTTGGTCGGGAGTTAGGGAATTCCGGTCTGAAGTTTATATATGCAACATTAGAGCAGTTGATTAAATGCATATGTATAAACGTATTTAGGTTGTGGCCAGCGATGAAAATCGATCCCATTTTTTTCTCATATGGAATTTTGGTTTTGTTATTTTTCAGTAGAAAAAAACACACACCAGAGAAAAGATTTTTAAAAAAAAAAAAACATACATTCAACACGGAATCGACACACTGGTCAAATTACATTAGCTTCACGTAAAATGGAGTTTGTGAAACTGAGCCTGTTAGGAGGTTTTTCAAATGAGGAATTACAAGAGGTTCTAATGAATAGAACAGGATTGTTGTCAAATTTACCTACGCATCCACAAGGTGTGGAAAGAACAGTTAAATTAAATAATAAATCTTCAAAAATTGTATATGGACAAGAAACAAGGCAAAAAACTTATTATAAAAACCAGGTTGTGTTTGTTTGTGTGTGTGTGTGTGTGTGTGTACGTTTATATATTGGATCGGATTTCCTACATTTTTCAACCAATTTCAACAAAACTTCACAAGACTACGTAAAATTACATTGCGGTGGTTCTGACAGTGCCAAAAATTGGAAAAACAATTGTTTTTGCATGAAATCAATTTGAAAACACGATTAAGAGGCATCACTAGAATGAAAGGCGGACAACTCATATCGAGTTATACTTATTATAAAACCCAGGTTGTGTGTGTGTGTGTGTGTGTGTGTGTGTGTGTGTGTGTGTGTGTGTGTGTGTCAGTTCGTTTATATATGGGATCGGATTTCCTACATTTTTCAACCGATTTCAACAAAACTTCACTTTTTTTTTGGCAGGTAGTGTTTCTTATTGCCTTGCACACTTTTTTCTTTATTTTTACATTCAGAATGCTTTAAAAATTCCATTTACAAGACAATTGTTTATAATAAAATTCTATTCAATCGGGAGACTCATAACGATTGAAAACAATGTTTTTGTTTGAGTTTGGGTTTGACCAATTCGTAAAAAAAAAAAAAAAAACTAATTAAAACATGCATGTCCGTCAACCTTAAACAATAATCTTTGTCAATTTTATTTTTCAGTCTTTATGATGGTCGATACTTGACCTATCTCTTACTGTTACATCCCCGGGCAACGCCGGGCTCTACTGCTAGTTATTACTAAATAGTTGCCTCATCAAATAAGACCTTCATTTACTTCAAAGCGAGATCATACTTAACAATTTACATATATTATGATGTGATATGTTATACGCTGCATTAGTTTTAGCGCGATTTCCGATAAACAATGAAAATTTAAAACATTTTCTCATATAATATATATAACCCGCTGTCCCACTCAGCAAGCTGTGGCACAAGGCCGCGTTTAAAGTGGGGTATCCGAGCCTGTAGGCTCATGCAAAAATTGCCTAGAGACTACGTAAAAACGGAGTCCGTTTCCCGAGACGAGACGAGTCACTGCCCTTCGGCAGAGCCTCGTCTGGGGAACACCTTCTGACATAAGCCAGGTAAGTCATATAATTTATGCCTAGCAGGATTATAGTGTGATATATACTTTACCTATTTTTCATTCTGACCTAACAAATGGTGTCTGATCTTATTTATTCAGCAGACATTTTTGCAATCTTTTAAAGTTTTTTTTTACACTGTTTTCATTTATCGAATACAATAAAAAAAAAATTTGCATATTTTTCCTGTGGTGATTCATAATTACAATTCCGATTCCAATAATTTGGATTTATTCTTGAATGGATAGCGGCTCGGATTGAGGAATCGGAGAGTTCGAATTCCATTATATTCACTTACATTCACTTACGTGCTAATACTCTTGGGAAAGGTATGAATCCTCTTCTTCTCTCCCCAGCTATGAGTAAATGAGTTTTAGTCAACAAACACGATAGGAGGAGGCACGATGGAGTAATGGATAGCGGCTCGGATTAAAGAATCGGAGAGCCGAGTTCGAATTCCATTTGAATCCATTACATTCACTTACGTGCTAATACCCTTGGGAAAAGTATGAATCCCCTTCTTCTCACTCCAGCTATGAGTAAATGAGTTTTAGTCAACAAACACGATAGGAGGAGGCACGGTGGAGTAATGGATAGCGGCTTGGATTGAGGAATCAAAGAGCCAAGTTCGAATTCCAATCAAATCCATTACATTCGCTTACGTGCTAATACCCTTGGGAAAGGTATGAATCCTCTTCTTCTCTCTCCAGCTATGAGTAAATGAGTTTTAGTCAACAAACACGATAGGAGGAGGCACGGTGGAGTAATGGATAGCGGCTTGGATTGAGGAATCAAAGAGCCAAGTTCGAATTCCAATGGAATCCATTACATTCACTTACGTGCTAATACCCTTGGGAAAGGTATGAATCCTCTTCTTCTCTCTCTAGCTATGAGTAAATGAGTTTTAGTCAACAAACACGATAGGAGTAGGCACGGTGGAGTAATGGATAGCGGCTTGGATTGAGGAATCAAAGAGCCGAGTTCGAATTCTAATCGAATCCATTACATTCACTTATGTGCTAATACCCTTGGGAAAGGTATGAATCATCTTCTTCTCTCTCCAGCTATGAGTAAATGAGTTTTAGTCAACAAACACGATAGGAGGAGGCACAGTGGAGTAATGGATAGCGGCTTGGATTGAGGAATCAAAGAGCCGAGTTCGAATTCTAATCGAATCCATTACATTCACTTACGTGCTAATACCCTTGGGAAAAGTATGAATCCCCTTCTTCTCACTCCAGCTATGAGTAAATGAGTTTTAGTCAACAAACACGATAGGAGGAGGCACAGTGGAGTAATGGATAGCGGCTTGGATTGAGGAATCAAAGAGCCAAGTTCGAATTCCAATCGAATCCATTACATTCACTTACGTGCTAATACCCTTGGGAAAGGTATGAATCCTCTTCTTCTCTCTCCAGCTATGAGTAAATGAGTTTTAGTCAACAAACACGATAGGAGGAGGCACGGTGGAGTAATGGATAGCGGCTTGGATTGAGGAATCAAAGAGCCAAGTTCGAATTCCAGTCGAATCCATTACATTCACTTACGTACTAATACCCTTGGGAAAGGTATGGATCCTCTTCTTCTCTCCCCAGCTATGGGTTAATAGCAGGACAAAACGGGTTCTATAGCCTTGGATGGCAACTGGTCTACTGAAGAAAGAAATGGCAAACTACTACGGGGAAAAATCTGCCTTTTCAGTCGTATCGAAAGATACATGATCGCCTCAGCGTGTATCACGCATAACTGACTGAAATTCACTTACGTGCTAATATTCTTGGGAACGATATGAATCCTCTTCTTTTCCTCACCTCATATATAGGTAAATAGCAGGATGACCGTGTTCTATAGCCATGGATAGAAACTGGTCTACCGCAGAAAGAAATGTCCACCTACTGCGGGAAAAAAAATCTGCCTCGTCAGTCATGTATCGAAAGATACATGATCGCCTAAGCGTGTATCACGCATGGCACATAACTGACTGACTTGAAATAGAAAAATTTTGACGTCTGTAACCAAAAAACTGTAAATTGGTCATTCCTGCACA
>OZ010614.1:41603184-41608184 GCA_963932145.1 Acanthosepion lycidas
ACTGATTTACAGTAATGCCTGAAATCACATCAGTTATTTTAGCTATACTTAAAACTAGGTACATTAAACTTTATAACATTTTTTACAGATTATTTCTATCGCAAATACAAATAAAGTTATAAATTTTTTAAAGTGTACACGAACTTTATGAACTTTATATACTTATTTCCTTTCTTTTTTTGAAGAGTTTCGCCCCAAGCAAGGCGGGAGTGCCGCTAATACGCAAGGGGGATACAGAGTGTGAAAGTAAGGGAAAAGATTGGGGGAGGGGGTTGAGGAAAGGATAAAAAGAAAAACGGGGATCAAAGCAACAAAAGATGTCGATTGACATTACATTTAAATTTTTGTACAGTTGTCAGGGAAGGAAGTAAGAGAAAGGAAGTTCCACTGTCGGAAAGTGCGAGAGAAGAAGCAGTTGGAGTAGAAGAGGCGGTTATATTTAACTGTTTCGACAGCAAAAGGGTGGGACCGAGATGCCAACCTAGTAGCATGCTTAAATTCATGCATCAGCGAAAATAGGAGCAGATGTCATGAAAACATTTATAGAAAAGGCAGAGGGAAGTCGCATTACGTCGGTAATGAATCGACAGGAGTGGTGACCCCATGTCAGAACCGATTACATTGCATATCTGTCTTTGAATTTTCTCAAGAACCTCGAGATGAATAGAGGGGACACCGGACCCATTCATGGCAACAGTATTCCGTGCGTGGACAAATGGTAGATTTATAGATGTGAAGATGGACTCAGACGAGAAGAACTTTCTGGTACGACACAGAGAACCAACTTTCCTTGCAGTAGATGCAGCTATTGATTCAATGTAGTTGTTTCACCTCAGGTCAGTGGAAAACGTGAGACCGAGAAGGCACAGTGTTGAGCATCAACCGTGCTGATAGGAGGCAGGGACTTTTCTCTATGGTTAGTAAATGACAGCAGATTCGTTTTGGAAGCATTAAAATTCACAAGCCATTTTCTACCCCAGCTAACCACAGATTGGAGGTCGTTTTCGAGACCAACAGCCAAGTTAACTTACTCAGGAATGCCGGATTTACTTGTGTTTAATATACAATAGCTATTAACGCACCGCTCTTCATTAATGAATTGAGCACTCTGGCTGCTGGCGTTTGTATACATTCGTATATAATACCTTAGAATTTCCCTTTCTCTGCTATGCCCCGATAGCTTATGAGTAGGATCTTTGATTAATGCCAAATCCGTCAGCTTTAAGCAATCTGATGTCTATGTACACTGATGAGCTGTGATAGAGTGAAACAGGCTTGTGTGTGAATGACTATATATATATATATATATATATATATATATATATATATATCGGGTGTAACAGCAAAATTGTCCAAATCGTGTAACAGCATAATTGTGAATCCCACAAAAAAAAAGCCACTAAACTAGTTGAGTTTCTCTTTTCCAGGTTTTCAGCCATTTTGACACCCTTTGTCGTAAGAATCACTGAAAAGCACTTTGAGTTATTCAACTAGAAAGAGAACAGGGTAAAATCATTTTTGACAGCCCCACCATGTCTTCCAAACTGCGCAATAGTGAGAGGAAAAAGTTCATTCAGGCCTTCAGTAATGGTACCAACATTCATACTCTGACTTCCATCTTCAAAGTCCGTTCGAGAACCATCAAGATAACAGTGAATAGGTTTAAAAAAAGAGAAAACAGTAGAGAGGAAACAGGAAGAGAGATCACCATTTCAAGTTAGAGCTGAAGAGATCAATTAGAAAAGATCCAACCCAATCCATAAGATGTTTGGCACGTATGAGAGAAGTTTCGGATATGACAGTTCAAAGAACAGTGCAAAAAGACAAACAGTACCGCATGCCTTTGCCAAATTTCTGGCAGAGGGAACTGCGTTATGGTACTCTTTTTTCACACAGACGGTGTCCAACTGGCCCTACTATACTGTGCAGTCGATAAAATCAAAAACAAAAAACGCGCATGCGCAAAATTAAAAATATTAAATGGCAACAATTTACCTATCACACCCTGTATATATACACATTACTTCGAACATTAATTTTATTGGGAACCCGTATTTGAATAGAACGTCACGGGTTTTTTTTTAAACAATGTTTATTTCAGCTACCGCAAACGCAACTTAATAAAGAAAATGTACCCTCTAGTAGTATTCAAACCCGTGTCTCCTTTGTGGGAGACGAAATAAAAATTGTTTAAAAGTTTAAGTGACAGATAGATAATGATGTCTATCCAACTAGCGAATCATTGGCCTGTATTTTTATATGCCCGATTTATCTACCTATCTCCTCTCTCTTTCTCTCGTCCTCTCTCTCTCTCTCTCTCTCTCTCTCTCTATATATATATATATATATATATATATATATATATATATATATATATATATATATGTAAGCAAATATATGGATATAGATCCGACAGTATGAAGAAAAATATACGGAAAAAACAAAGAAAAATCCTAATATGCAATTATGCTGTCTTAATGTTAATATAATGTCAACGTCGGACGTTTCGGTCTAATAGACCATCTTCAGAACATATTCATAAAACATATGTCCATCGTCTTTTTCATGTTGAATTGAATATGGTCTAATGTCAATTATGTTTTATGAATAGGCCGCAAACTTTCATTCACATTTCATTGAATACGACAGGCAAGGTGATTTTATTTAGGATTTTATACAATTTTTCATGCGATCTAAATACACATATATACATAAATTCAATTCGGGCTTGAAGTATTCGGATGTCTAGTCGAACTGAGGAGCTATGATACAGCGAAACAGTACCGTTTGCGAATGACATAATTTAGCTCTTGAATATATATTTCAATTGAGCACTGTTGAGTGCTAGGCTAATTCTATAAACAACAGCCACCTGCGTTAATGCAAAGCTCTTCAGTAAAATGAATTGGAGCACTCCGGCTGATTGGCATTTGTTTTCATTCGTAAAAACAATACGCTAGGTTTAGTTGTTTCTCTCTGTCGAATGAAGATAGCTTAGTGGTAGAAACTCTGACTGATCGGTTGGGTTTCGATCCAGCCTTGAAGTATTCGGATGTCTAGTCGCACTGAGGAACTGTGATACAGCGAAACAGTACTGTCTGCGAATGACATAATATATATATATGTGTGTGTGTGTATGTGTGTGTGTGTGTGTGTGTGTGTGTGTGTGTGTGTGTGTGTGTGTGTGTGTGTGTGTGTGTATTTAGGCGGTAATCCTTCTTTCTGCACATTTCATTGAATACGACAGATAAGGTGCTTATATTCAGTTTTTTATACAATTTCTCATGCGATCTAATAGTTTGTTTTTTTTTTCATTTCTGATGATAAATTATATGAAAACTGTCCGAATGTTCTTTTTTTTTTTCGATTAATTAATTCGGACAGTTAATAAATAATTTATCATCTGAAAACGTCTTACCTGAAAACCTGGAGAAAAAAAAAGAAACTCAATTAGTTTAGTGCTTTTGTTTTTTGTTTTTGTTTTTAAACATTTTGTGCGATAGACAATTTTGCTGTTACACGATTTGGACAATTTTGCTGTTACATCCGGTATATTTAATATTCGAAGCCTGGCTGGAAATTTCACAGCCTGACCAAGATATACATATATAAGTAGACACACCAGTTAGTAGATGAAAAGACGTATAAGTTTACCAGAATGCAACAGTCGGCCGACCGGTCAGCCTATGAACACACACACACACACACACACACACACACACATATACATATATATATATATATATATATATATATATATATATATATATATATATATATATATGAAGAAATATAGTTTTAAGGTGTGATATATTTACGGAATAAAGTGCTGAGTATCAGAGATAGAGCGTATGTAAATATCAATAAGAAAAAAGTAAACATTGAAGTCAACACTCAGAGTCAACAGGCTGTTTCATGCTAGACGCAATCGTCAGGCCGCGAGTGTTGGATTTTTCCTCGATTAATTATATATTTAGTATATCTGGGAAATTAAAAACAAAACGCACATCACACCAAAAATATCTTGGAAAATAACGAAAAGATCATCAGCCTACAACAACCAATCAAAAACTTGCAAACTTTGCTTGGAGGAAAATATAGCTATCATTACTTTCCCAGACCAAAATAAATTATTAAATAAAAGATCCGAGCTCATCTCAAAATGCAGACATGAAAACAAATTTTTACTACGCTGCGCTAAAATAAAAACAAATAAATAAACAAGTAAACAAAATAACAATAAAAATAAGCAAAATTAATTAATCCAAATTACCAAATCACACGTTAGAATAGACGAAATAGAATAATAATAATAATAATAATAATTATAATAATAATAATAATAACAAAAAACAAAACAAAAAACAACGAACCCAAATAAATAAAGTAAATAATAAACAAAGTAGCAAACCATTATGACAAAATATTAGTTAGACTAAAAAATCAAACCAAAATCGGACGAAAAATAGCTATAACTGTTATTATACGATAAAAAAAAAATAAAAAAATAAAATAAAATAAATAAAATAAAACAAAACAAAATAAAAAATAAAATAAAATAAAAATAAAAAATAAATAAATATATACTACGTTACTTAAAAACCGAAAAGAGAAAATATACAAGTAAAATAAATTGACCTAAATTCATCCATGTAAATAAATAAACTAACCAATCCCGATAAAGTTACCGTTAGAAAAAACAAATAAAGATAATCAACCCAAATAAACACGAATTAAAAAACTGTTTCTGCCAAAATAATAGTCTCAATAAACTACAACAACCAACCCCAAAACCAAACAAATAGCTTTAATTAAAATCTCAGACCAAAACAAAACTATGGAATAAGTGATATAAACAAATTTTTACTACGTTAATAAAAACACCGATTAAAAAATAAGTAAGTAAATGAATAAATAAATAAAATAAGAAACAAAAAATAAAAACAAGCAAAATAATTTAACCCAAATAAATAAATAAACGACTTCCGGTAAAATAACCG
>OZ010614.1:41610684-41660684 GCA_963932145.1 Acanthosepion lycidas
CACATGTAATGACACTTTCAGTCTTAAATATTTATCGGTTGTGGTATCCGATTGTCTGGGTCTATGTCTGTGGATGTGTGTGCATGTATTTATAGGTGTCTATGTGTATGGAAAGTGCATTCACTTTTAATTGTGTATGTATGTACGTGTGTGTTGTTTTCCCTCTCCCCCCACTTCCCTTTTTTTCTTTTTTCTTTTTCTTTTTTTCATGACAGACCGTAAAGATGTTCTCTGTCTCGTCTCTTTTTGTGTGTGTATATATATATATATAAATATGTCTGGGTGCTTATATATTAGAATCTGATGCGCTTGTTTTACGCGTGAGTTTAGGACCCCATTCACACACTCTTAGGATTAAAATGTATACATTGTCAAAGGACGGGATATTAAATTAGCTAAAGTAACTTCAATGAAGAAATAAATTGAATAACATATATATTTCTTCTTTTCTCCTCAGTAATTTTATAGTTGTAAACTTAATAGCGATTAAATTTTGATTTTGTAATTAGCAGTTTTAAATTTTAATATTAAATTTTATCATATAATTTAGTAATTATTCGTTGGAATAAATTCTTTTTTAATACTATCCATATTTTAAACATCTGAATAGATATTATAACATGACTTCGTTGTCAAGCTTTTTGAATTTTCCTATACTTGTATTTTGATTGGTCCATCTAGCCTTTGTAACAACGTTTTCCCCTTGCGTAGGATTGTTAATTAATTTGAAACTTTTAAAACCATTTATTTTACATTCAACGTCATCACTTGATAAGACACCGAGGGTGTTGAAACAAAATGGCTATTTTTGTAGTGACTTTATAACATATTTATGTTATAAATTTTTTTTAAATAAATAATTATATCTGCTCTACTTTGTATTGAGCACTCTTTTAAGAATAGTAATTGTTGGTTATTGGAATTCATTCTATATACACCAATCATATACTTGGGTATATATATATATATATATATATATATATATATATATATATATATATATATTCCTGTTAGGGTCCCAACTATGGGCAAATAGTTAACCGCCCAAATTGGGGTCAAAATACTATGAAAGTGTAAAAATAGGTCTTAATACCTAAAATACTTTGTAAAAGAAAAAAATATTACCATCAATACATTATTATGAGCAATACATTTTAGGCCAAAAAATTTTTACCAGCTATCCTTTTTTGAAAAATATATCATCAGAAATAGATTTTTTAAAGAAAATATATTACTAGCAATAAATCTTTGAAAAATAAATATTACCGGCAATAAAAATGTTGCCGGCATTAAATAACCCATTGAGGTTGATATGCCGTAAAACAAAATAAACCAAACCAATCTAAACCAAAGAATACATATTCTATTCATACGAATCTATCCTAAAAATGTTGCCGGCATTAAATAACCCATTGAGGTTGATATGCCGTAAAACAAAATTAACCAAACCAATATAAACCAAAGAATACATATTCTATTCATACGAATCTATCCTAAAAATGTTGTCGGTATTAAATAACCCATTGAGGTTGATATGCCGTAAAACAAAATAAACCAAACCAATCTAATCCAAAGAATACATATTCTATTCATACGAATCTATCCTAAAAATGTTGTCGGTATTAAATAACCCATTGAGGTTGATATGCCGTAAAACAAAATAAACCAAACCAATCTAAACGAAAGAATACATATTCTATTCATACGAATCTATCCTAAAAATGTTGTCGGCATTAAATAACCCATTGAGGTTGATATGCCGTAAAACAAAATAAACCAAATCAATCTAAACCAAAGAATACATATTCTATTCATACGAATCTATCCTAAAAATGTTGCCGGCATTAAATAACCCATTGAGGTGTTGATATGCCGTAAAACAAAATAAACCAAACCAATCTAAACCAAAGAATACATATTCTATTCATACGAATCTATCCTAAAAATGTTGTCGGTATTAAATAACCCATTGAGGTTGATATGCCGTAAAACAAAATGAACCAAACCAATCTAAACCAAAGAATACATATTCTATTCATACGAATCTATCCTAAAAATGTTGTCGGTATTAAATAACCCATTGAGGTTGATATGCCGTAAAACAAAATAAACCAAACCAATCTAAACCAAAGAATACATATTCTATTCATATGAATCTATCCTAAAAATTTTGTCGGCATTAAATAACCCATTGAGGTTGATATGCCGTAAAACAAAATAAACCAAACCAATCTAAACCAAAGAATACATATTCTATTCATATGAATCTATCCTAAAGATGTTGCCGGCATTAAATAACCCATTGAGGTTGATATGCCGTAAAAAAAAATGAACCAAACCAATCTAAACCAAAGAATACATATTCTATTCATACGAAGCTATCCTAAAAATGTTGCCGGCATTAAATAACCCATTGAGGTTGATATGCCGTAAAACAAATTAAACCAAACAAATCTAAACCAAAGAATACATATTCTATTCATATGAATCTATCCTAAAAATGTTGTCGGCATTAAATAACCCATTGAGGTTGATATGCCGTAAAACAAAATAAACCAAACCAATCTAAACCAAAGAATACATATTCTATTCATACGAATCTATCCTAAAAATGTTGTCGGTATTAAATAACCCATTGAGGTTGATATGCCGTAAAACAAAATGAACCAAACCAATCTAAACCAAAGAATACATATTCTATTCATACGAATCTATCCTAAAAATGTTGTCGGTATTAAATAACCCATTGAGGTTGATATGCCGTAAAACAAAATAAACGAAACCAAACCTTAGCAACTGGAAGAATGTAGATAAAGCTATTTTCATACTGTTAGCTGAAAATCATGTCAACTACTGTCAGGCGTGTAACCAAAGTATAACTAACAATATTAAAATCATGTGAAAATATTAGAGAAATGTGAAAATATTAGAGACATGTGAAACATTAAAGACATGTGAAAAATTAGAGACATGTGAAAAATTAGAGAGATGTAAATGTATTAAAACAGTATATGATGGGTTAATTGATCTAACCGAGATCAAAATACTTGAGGAGAGAATTTTTTTCTGTATGACTGTATGCTATCATAACTTCGTTTCGTTTGTTAAAGGGGAGAACAATACTTGGTATTTACACTGTCTCCCCACTTAATATATTGCGATAAGTTCTTATGTTTTGTCAAATTATATATATATATATATATATATATATATATATATATATATAATTGATTCCTACATGTATATATGTATAATTTATCCTTACATGTGTGTATATATATATAATTGATTCCTACATGTGCGTCTATATATATAAATATATATATAATTGATTCCTACATATGTATATATATATATATATATATATATATATATATATATATATATATGTAATTGATTCCTACATGTGTATATATATAATTGATTCCAACATTTTTATATATATAAATGATTCCTACAAGTGTGTGTATATATACATATATATTGTGACGTCGTCCCCTGGTCGCAGCGCCAACCGTGTCGTTCTATCCCAGTCTACCACGGCACCAACTGTGACGTCCTACTTTGATTCCCAGTCTGTAATGACACTCTTTCGCCATTTGTTACTTATCAAAATAACCTTTTATCCATTGTCTCTTAGCTGTGTGTGTGTTCTTACTTATCACTCACGATTCGGTTCTTAGCCTCTCCTTTCCTTCTTTTCTTTCCTTTCCCTTTCTGCCTCGTTAAATGGTGCCACAATCCTCCCCTAACCGATTTGTCATTTACCCGTAAATGACACCTAAACCCAAATACACCTTTTAACATGCATCATGCATTTGTCCCATGCAATTCTATACTACTTTCCTACATGCAACTTAATGTTCTCTTTCAATTTCTTCTGTTCTACATGCAATGTAATGATCTTTTTCATCTTCTTCTGTTCTACATGCAATGTAATGTCCTTTTTCTTCTTCTGTTTTACATGCAAGTGTAATGTTCTTTTTCATCTTCTTCTGTTCTACATGCAATGTAATGTTCTTTTTCTTCTTCCGTTTTACATGCAAGTGTAATGTTCTTTTTCAAGTTCTTCTATTTTATATGTAATGTCATGTGTGCGTGTGCCTGTGGGTGCAGATGTGGTTACTATGGCTTGTTCTTCTTGGTCAATGTTTTCCTCTCCGCTGTGGGAGGTTTTTTCGCCGCACGTGGCGGTCTCACGCCAGCCTCCTCCGCTGGTCTTCCTGCAATTTCTTCGCCGATTCTGTATGAGTAAGGAACACTGCTCGGCATCTCCCTCTCGAGTTGCTGCATGCGCATTGGATTGTCGTTCGTTCATCTCCTCTTACTCTTAATCTTCCATACTACTATACCCCCGATGGCTATAACTATGAATGTACCCATCACTATTGACCAACTTATCGCGATCTGCTCATCGCCTTCCCAAGCCATACCTTCATTTCCCAACGCACTTAACTTGTCCCTCAATTGATCCATATCGATCTTTTCTATCGGCTTCATTAGTTCTGGCATTTTATTCAAGGTAACATTGGAGAATCCCTTCACTATTGGCTATCATAATTCTGTACAATTGACTAAGCCTCTGCCAATCATTTCTATGATTGAATCTTTCTCTTCATATCTTTCTTCTTCCTGGTAATGGGGGGGACATAGATATCCCAAATGCCGAACATCCCATGGGTAACTTTAACAGGGATAATGGTGGCCTTACTCTAAATGTCCTTGTGGACTCTCCCCCACACACCCTAGACAAGCTGATAGGTTTCTGTGTGGCTACTGCCCACACCCCGTCTGAAACACGGATAGCTTGTGGTAATGCCGTGTTTGCTAATACCTCTACTTGGCAAGTTCTCTTAATTCCCTCTCTCTTCCCTTCAAACAATTCTAGTATGCACATCTTGTGGTTACCAGTTATATAGATAGGGCTTAACGAGGTATAAGTCCCTAGAGCATCATCTCTACACTTTCTAGCTTCTTCAGCTGTTAGTAACATGAATTTCGTTCTCCCTGAATTTAAAGCTATGTATTCTGTTTCCACCTTGTACTTTGCTATCATTCCCAAACCTTGATCTCTCCAGAGGTAGGGAATGGGTAAATTTATAACCTGGTATATCTCGAATATACTCTCTCTATCCAACAACGGAACAGATATCACAACCAATAGTCGTCTATTTTCCAACAAGGTCACACATCCCAGTGCATTATAATATTTCCACAATTCTTTGGTGGGGTCCACTGGCAGCCTTAAATGGTGGGGTAACTCGGCCTGTATTCCGAGTAGCACTTCCCTTAGGCGACCCGGGTTTACTATGCTTGGGGAGAGGTGTCCCAATGACAGCATGTCTAATTGCGCACTCACGTGTCCCAGCAAGGTCGTCAACGACTGACTAGTTTGTCGTACCTTATTCGTAATTGTCATCAGTTGGAAATATTTTTGCATGAATCCGCTCATTTCTTGTAATTCCATCATTACAGTTTCTGTATCATTAATTACCTCTTGTCTCAACCCTGCCAGGTTATCTATTAACCAATTGATTCTGGCTCTGTTTTTGGCCACCTCTAACCTTGTCACATTTAATATTGTCACACTCTCCCTTGCCACTTGAGCAAGCGTCCTCTGGTTTACTTCCACTTCTCCCAGTTTCCTTCTTATGAATTTAACGTCATCTTCAGTCACTGTTCCAAACAGGACATTTAACGCTTTTCCTACAATCGGAACTACTGATCTCTTTTCCCACGTCTGCAGTAACTCTATTCCCTTCAGGTAATTTTACATGTCCCTCCATTCAACCTCTATCATAGTGGCCTCTGATTCCAGGGAGTGTAGTAAACTAAGATACACTTTTTCCTTGGGATAATCTTGCCCTACCTTCAACCGGGCTGCATCCAGCTGCGTTAGCTCATTTCTTAACTTATTTAGTAGCGACTCGTATGGTTTCAAATCTATCACGAATGTGATCAACCATTTAGACCTGGTTATTATTACTTCACTCGTCTTTTTAAAAATGGTGTTTCGGCTGTGCTTCCCAGCTTCCGCCATCGTCACCATCAGTGTGGCTATCACCATCATCATCATCAGCCCTTTCATCTTGATCATTCCTGTAAGGTAACAAAATTCTCTTGTTGTTATTCTTCACAACCATTCAGTCTTGCTCAATTCATCACTCAATTATTCCATAATTTCTTACTACGTTCAGCTCTTCCCTCCTCCAACTAACTCCTAGCAGACAGAATGGCCCGGACAGGTGTGCGTGGCGCTCACTCCCAAAGGTCGTGCTTCATGACACCACTGATGGCCAGTCAGCAATGCCAATAATCTTCTTCCGTCCTTCGTGAGATGCAGCCCGCGACTCCATCCCCTCCATCCACATCCACCACAGTCAGCCAGCAGGTTTTCTTTTTTTTTTTTTTTGGATGAGCCAGTGTCGTTACCTGTCGACACCGAATGTTTCCATTCTGAACAGCCTTCTACTGAGATTTGGGGTTCTTCACCCTTCTTGATCTCATCTTCCGAGGTGGTCCCTGCTCAACCTCTAACTTTCCCTCTGTGTTTAATTCCCGTTCAGGAGGTGTTTTGTCCTCTTCTTCCTCCCCTGACTCTTCCTTCTGTTTAGAGTCCTCGCCCTGGACGTCTTTAACACTTCCTGACTCTATGTCTAGATCTCTCCTGTTCCTTAGCTTTTCCTTGAGCTGGGAAAGCGCTATTTGATCCTCTTCCTCCCACTCGCTGGGCCCTTCGTCCTGTTCAGGGTGCCTCTTTTTAGAGCCCTTGGCTGCTTGATTGGATCTCCTCGACTTTCCCTTCCTTTCCTTTGGACATGGGGGTGCGATGGCAACCTCGCAGGGTCTTCTCTGCACCGATTCAGTCGACGAATGAACACCGCTGATATCCGCCGAGGGTTCCAACCCCGTCACTCGGATCGCTTCGTCTATCTGGCCAAGTCGATCTATCTCCTCATTTTCTTCGGAATCTTCCCCCGTCTCCACTTCTTCCGGCTCAACCAGAGTTACCCTCCTTGTCCTTGTCTTCTTAGGCCTCGGCTCGCTCATTTCCAGGTTAGCTATTTCAGCCTTCTTTAGATCATTGGCATGGACCCTCCTTGCTCGTCCTTCCACTTAATCCCATATTACATGTGATACTGGACCCGTCTGCTCTACTATCCGGTAGTACGGTTCCCATCTTTGGTCCAGCTTTCCTTCTCTCTGGTGGATTTTGTAGTAGACAGGGTCTACAACCTTCAATTCTACTATCTTTCTTTCAGCATTCACTCTCTCATTTCTTTTCTTCTGGGCCCTCTTTATTCTTCTTCTGGCCTGAACAAATATTTTATGTTGTTGTTCTAGCAACAGCTAATGATGATCTTCTCCATTATACTTTCTTCGGGGCTTCAATAGGTTATCAACAGGCAGGACCACGTCTCTGCCAAACAACATAAAGTAAGGAGAAAATATGGAGGTTTCGTTTATCGTAAACCTCACGGCCGCCAGAGCCTGTGTCAAATACAAGTCCCAGTTTCCAGTGTTCTCTCTGACCAGCTTGGCCAATACATCTCCCAAGGTTCTATGAAACCTTTCCACTTTAGCATTTCCTTGGGGGTGATATGGAGATGTTTTTACATTCTCTATATTCAAACCTGTCAGCACTTCTCTCATTATGCTGTTTATATTCTCCGTGCCATTATCTGTTACCAACTGCACAGGGGCGCCATACCTAGGGAAGATTTCACTTATTATCAAACCGGCCACAGTTCTAGCCTTCTTGTCTGGTACTGCAAATGCCTCAGGCCAATTTGTTAGCCAATCGACAAAACTCACTATGTAGTTGTTTCCCTGCGCAGTTTCCCCATATGGTCCTGATACATCCATACTCACTTTCTCGAAGGGGAAGTTCGGCACGTCCGTCTCCTCCAATAGTGCCATTTCCTGCCTTCTGCTCTGCGACTGGCACACTACGCAGCTCCGAACATAGTTAGTGACCTCTCCGTACAATTTGGGCCAATAGTACTTTCTTCCTATTAGATCACATGTCCTATCAATTCCCATGTGACCCAACCTCTCGTGGCACTGTTCCAATACCTCTGGTCTTAAACTTTTGGGCACATACAACTTGGACTTGACTTCCTCATCCCTGCCTGAGAGATAATACAGCCTTTCCTCTATTATGGCATACTTGGTGGTCTCTCCTGCCTTCACCTTTTCTCTCAGGGCAGCTATTTCACTGTCTGCCTGCTCCTTCTCAATTCCTTCTGTCCAGTAGGGATCGGTTATTATCTGTGTGTCCCCTTCTTCGTCCGATTCTAACATAGGGCGATCTTTTAGCTTATTAGAGTTAATTACTCCTATTCTATAGGCTTTATCATCTACTCCCTGCTCTACTTTTACAGATCTTTCTTCCAGTTGTTTCGGTATTCTTGAGAGTAAATCTGCGTACGTGTTTTCCTTCCCTGCCAAATACTCTATCTTACAGTGGTAGCCACTTAACTTAAGGGCCCACTGTTGAATCTTATTATTTGTCCACTCTGCCTGCAATAGGTACTGCAGAGGCTTGTGGTCTGTTTTTATAGTAAAGACCGCACCATTCAAGTAGCAGTCCAGTTTCTGGAGAGCATACATGATAGCATATGCTTCTCCTTCTATTACTGGCCATCTCTGTTGTGACTCTGAGAGCTTATGAGAGAGAAAGTATATCGGTACTTCCTCTGGTATGCCTGGCACTGGTCCTTCTTTATCGGGACACGGCTGGGTAAGAACTGCTCCTACACACTGCTCACTGGCATCAGTGTATAGTACCATGGGCTTGCTGAGGTCTGGGTACGTCAGCAGTGGGACGGCTGTCAACTGTTCTTTTAACGTATCAAATGCCTGTTGACAATCCTCTGTCCACTTGAACCTAGCGTATTTCTTCGTCAGGGCTACTAGTGGTATGGCAATTCTCGAAAATGCCGGGACGAAGCGTCGGTAGTAACCTATAGCTCCTATAAAACCTCTTACCTGTCTCACTGTCTTAGGTTCTGGCATTTCCCTTATGACTTTCACCTTATCCATGTCGGGTTTAATACCGTCTCCGTTTATAACAAAGCCCAAATATCTAGTCTCCTCCTTCAGAAACTGACACTTCAACAATTTCAATTTTAAGCCGTATTTTCTTAACCTTCCCAACACTTGTTTTAGATGGAAAAAGTGTTGTTCTACTGTCTCCGAAAATATTAAGATATCGTCCAAATATGCTATGGCAAAGCTCTCGTATCCTCCTAACACTATTGACATCAGCTGTTGGAAGATTCCCGGGGCATTAGCTAAACCGAATGGCATCACCCTGAACTGAAACAGTCCTAGGTGACACGCAAATGCGGCCTTCTCCTTGTCAGCCTCATCAAGGGCTACCTGCCAATACCCGGACCTCAAGTCCAACGTAGAGAAGTACTTTGCCTTCCCTAATAATGCCAATATGTCATCTATTAGTGGAAATGGCACCGCCAACGGCTTCGATATAGAATTCAGTTTCCTAAAATCTACACAAAAACGGTGCCCGCCATCTTTCTTACCTACTATTACGATTGGGAAGCTCCAAGGGGAGATCGATCTTTCGATCATCCCAGCTTCCAACATCTCTTCTACTGCTTCTTCTACAAGGGGTCTTTTATGAATAGGTGTCCGGTAGGGTTTTAATTTCACAGGGGGGTGATCTCCGGTGTCGATTTTCATTTTGACTGTGTGGGTCTGGCCCAATTCCTTGTCTGACTGGGCTACAACATCTCGATTATCCCTCAGCAGACCTCCCACCCTGGTTCTAAATTGATCAGGTGCTAATATATCTTCGTCCACTATTCCTTCTGTTTGCTCTACAAGTTTTCTTCGTTCCTCTTCGAATCTCACCCGATTCAGAGTCCGTAGGGTTAGCGCTTTCCCTATCTCTTCCCCTCTCCTAACCTTTATAGTCTTTTGGGCCTGGTTCACCATCATAATGGGCACTAATTCAGCTGCCTCCACCACCGTCTCACACAGAGTTACCTCATTCTATTCTAGGCCCTTCCCTTCCACAGGGACCAACTGCAGGGGTCCTTTTCCTATTTTCTTCCCTGACATTAACCTACCCTTTCCCGACACCGCCGTTCTAGGGGGTAGCTTTACATCTTCCTCCACCACTATTATTATATCTTCTTCCGGTGGGCATCCCAATGGCGTTCTCTCGCCATTCACTATCAGCACAGTGGGGTTGAACTCTATCTGGGCCCTCTGGCTCCGGAGCCAATCTTCTCCCAAGATTGCCTCCGTACACAGGTCGGGGGTTACGTAAAAATTTTGGGTGCTTCTTAATTTCCCAATCCTCACAGGGAACCTCACCATCCCTTTTATCTTCAGGGGGGCTCCATCTGCTTGCGTGACCTCTATGTCCGCTTCCCGTAACCTACTCTTCCGTTTCACGCGCCTGTATGCTTCCTCTCTCAGCAATGACACAGATGCTCCTGTGTCTACCAGAGCTTTCATCGCCTTACCCCCTATCTCTGCTCTACAGGATAGCTCCTTCTCTTGCGTCAGCGAAGAGAACACTTGGGATTTCCTCTTCCTGGGACCCCACCCTTGGGTCATCCCAGCCATAGGCGCCGGCAGCAATAAATCACCTTCATTATTCTTACGGGGGGAAGTTCTGCGCTTTTCGCACCTGGGTGGGCCCGGCTGGACCTCTCCCAGTCTCCCGCGGCTGTTCCTAAGGATACAGCTTCTCTTCAAGTGCCCTGGTCTCCTACAAAACCAGCACCTTCTTGCCGGACAGTTCGCCGCAAAGTGGCCCACCTGACCACATGTCCAACATTTTGCTCTTTTTCTCTTCAACTGGGCTAACCTCTCGTTTACTCCCGGGGGGATCTGTCCTCTACCCAAGCGGCTCGCCCGACCACTGGTCCAAGCTTTTATTTCCCTTCTTTTTAACTGGGCCACCCTCCCTCTTAATTCCGGGGTGGCCCGCTGGCTTTTCCCTGGTCTTGTCTCTTGGGCTCGGCCTTCTTTGTTAATATCGGTGGGGCGCCTTTTCTCAGCCCGCACCACTTGGCCAGGTGTCCTTTCTTTCCACACCTGGTGCACCTGTCCTGTTCGAAGTCTGGGGGCAAACCCCACTTCGTCGGACATTCCGCCGCTCTGTGGTCCTCACGCCCACAGGTCCAGCAGACCAGCCCGTATCCACCCGGCGTGGGCTTATAAAATCCACGCCTGGTTGACCATGCCTTTCTATTGGGGTCTTCTTCCCACACCTCAAGCTGATCTACTTCTAGCTTGACCCTCCGATTCCACGCGGGGGGGTCTTCCGCCTTTCCCCCTTTTTCCGACCTCTTGACTTAGTATCTGGTTCCTTCCACACCTTTTTACCTTTTCCCATACGCCCTGGCTCTCCTTGGCCAGCCCTATTGCCGCCGATAGTCTCACCGGCTCCTCTTTCAGCACGTCGTGACGAACACGCTCGTCACTTAGGGCCTCCACATACAGGTCTGCTAACTGGGCCTGCATGACCGCATTGTCTCTAACCACTTCTGGGAAGGCCAATGATGACAGCTTCCCCGCTCGGGCCCCCAATTCTCCAGGGGTTTGGTCCCTCAGCTGTGTCAGCTTTAAGAGGGCCCTCATGGCCTCTATAGCCGTGCCCTCGTCGGTGAATTATTTGGTCAATAGTCCTTTTAATCTTTCCCAAGACAAGTGGGGTTGACTCTCCAAGAGCTCCTTCATAAACTCAGAGGCTTTCCCCTTTGTGGACAGATACAGGGTCTCCTGATCTGTGAGTTCATATATAATTCGGCTCTTCTCCAGGATTGCCAGCCATTTTTGAAATCTTTCCCACTGCCGTCAAATGCTGGGACACTCGGTCCACCCAACAACTTTCTCAGGTCAGCTGACAACCCTTGTCTAACCCCCTCTTCATCCCCCACTGCTCTATCTGAATCATAGTCCGACATATTTAAAGAGAAAGACAATCTACGCAGCAACAATCGAGGTTGGGAAATCAAGCAAAGTGTCCTACCTTACAGACGATTCTGTTCTCGTTCCTCTCGGTCCCGGGTCGTTTTGAGTCCTATTCGAAATTTCTCAGCAACAGCGGTCGATCCAGGATCCTGTCCTGCTGTCACGGTACTAATTGTGGCAGTGGCTGTTCCAGGGTCCTATCCTGTGGTCACGGCACCAGTTGTGACGTCGTCCCCTGGTCGCAGCGCCAACCGTGTCGTTCTATCCCAGTCTACCACGGCACCAACTGTGACGTCCTACTTTGATTCCCAGTCTGTAATAACACTCTTTCGCCATTTGTTACTTATCAAAATATCCTTTTATCCATTGTCTCTTAGCTGTGTGTGTGTTCTTGCTTATCACTCACGATTCGGTTCTTAGCCTCTCTTTTCCTTCTTTTCCCTTTCTGCCTCGTCAAATGGTGCCACATATATATTTATAACTGATTCCTACATGTATATATATACATATATAAATGCATATATATATATATATATATAAATATACATTTATAACTGATTCCTACATGTATACATATATATATGCATATATATATATATATATAACTGATTCCTACATGTTTTGGAAACGTTGTGAAAATACTGAAATATATAGGAATCAACAGATATATATATATATATATATATATATATATATATATATATATATATATATATATATATTAAATACTTCTTTATGCTTAACGTTTCTTTTATAGATACAAGTATTTTAAGTAAATGCTCTGTTTATAATAAACAGTATTAAATAACATTTACCGGCCTGAATGTCAGAGAAATTTTCATAGAAAATATTCGTTCTTTGACAGGATTCGAACCTGCATCCTATACGGAACCGTCATTTACGCTGACGTGCCTTAACCGACTCGGCCACAAAGGAGCGTTCGGTAGACAAGGTCGAATTTACTGCTTATAAACTCAATCTTCCATGAATCTCGTACATTCATAACTGCTCATGGCGTATCAAATGTAAACAAATGACATTAAGAAATGGACAAAGTCCGACAATTTATTTATTAAAGACATTTTTTATGTTTAACGTTCTTTTTATAGATACAAGTATTTTAAGTAAATGCTCTGTTTATAATAAACAGTATTAAATAACATTTACCGGCCTGAATGTATATATATATATATATATATATATATATATATATATATATATATATATATATATATATATATTTATAACTGATTCCTACATGCATATATATATATATATATTTGTTGATTCCTATATATTTCAGTATTTTCATAACGTTTCCAAAATGTTTTGTTAATCAAAATGTTTGCCGCCAATTAAATCAATTGTTATTTTATTGAATTTGTTTCCTCACGTGAGACTTGGTTTCGTTTACATGTTTTTGATTTTTGATTTTTTGTTTTTGTTCTTTCCTGCGTGTTTCGTATTTGTTTTACTTTCGGTTGTTTCTCTCTTGCTTTTTCTCAGATCCTGTTTCGTTTTTAAATGTCGAAATCGAAACTGCTGAAATGTCCGTTTCTGACAGCCATTTCCGGAGAAATTGCGACGGCTTCTGTCAATCAATGTTTGAGAAAGGGAGCGCTAAGGGAAATGATCGCAGTTTTATCAGACAGAAGCTAGAGACACATGATAGATAGATAGAGGGATAGATAGATAGATAGATAGATAGATACGAACAGACTGTATTAGATAGATAGATAGATAGATAGATAGATAGATAGATAGATAGATACGAACAGACTGAATTAGATAGATAGATAGATAGATAGATAGATAGATAGATACGAACAAACTGAATTAGATAGATAGATAGATAGATAGATAGGTACGAACAGACTGAATTAGATAGATAGATAGATAGATAGATAGATAGATAGATAGATACGAACTGACTGAATTAGACAGATAGATAGATAGATAGATAGATAGATAGATAGATAGATACGAACAGACTGAATTAGATAGATAGATAGATAGATAGATAGATAGATAGATAGATAGATAAATAGATAGATAGATAGATAGATACGAACAGACTGAATTAGATAGATAGATAGATAGATAGATAGATAGATAGATAGATAGATAGATAGGCATGCATATGGTACTCTGCCTCTCTTAACTTTTATTCGAATTCCTTATAAATGTACAGTCGGTATGAAAAAAAAATCAACGATGTGGAAAACTTCCTTTGATTCTATTCGTCATCTGCGAGTTAACTTAACGAACCCGACTGGAATTCAAATTCCGTTCTCCGATTTCTTTTTCCACATGTATAACCATTAAGCCACACCTAACATCCCATAATATAAAAAATATTATTATATTATATTAGTAATTACTTGCAGGATTACTTTTCTCTGCAATATATGGTGACAACGTCGTAATTACAAATCAGATGTTAATCCACTCAGAAGGAAAATCCTCTAGAGTGCTGCCATTGAATATTATCCAAATATTAATCTAAGCCTAGGTTTTTTCCCAATATCATCTTTCCTAACAGAATCACTACTCTCCCAAACCAACGCTCACAGCAAATATATCAAGAAATCAAAAGAAAACTGTTGAATCCGACAATACAAACAAATAACGCTTCTTTACGTGTCATGAAGCATCTAATAATTAGAAATTAATGTATATTATATAGAAATATAATAAATGTACTTTTTTTCCACACCGGTAGCCCAACTCTGTGATTCATGCTGAACGCAATCTTCGTGCGCTGAGTTAAAACTGAGCATTACATAATTTAAATTAATTTGATATCTAAAAATGTCTTAAAAATAATTGTCGAACTTTGTCCATTTTATAATGTGTGACGTCATTTGTTTACATTTGGATACGCATCGAGCAGATATAAATGTACGTGATTCATGGAAGATTAAAGTTTAAAGACAGTAGAATCGACCTTGCTGAGAGAACGCTCCTTTGTGGCCAAATCGGTTAAGGCACGTCAGGCTGTATGACGGTTGCGTATAGGATACAGGTTCGATTCCTGCCGGAGAACGAATATTTTCTGTGAAAATTTCTCGGACATTCAGGCCGGTAAACGTTATTAATACTGTTTATTATATAACAGACCATTTACTAAGATATTTTACCTATAAATAGAATGTATAAACATGAAAATGTCTTTAAATAATTGTCGGACTTTGTCCATTTCTTACCATATATATATATATATATATATATATATATATATATATATATATACAGAGTGTTCATAAAGTTCGTGTGCACTTTAAAAAAATTATAACTTTACTTGTATTTGCGATAGAAATAATCTGTAAAAAATGTTATAAAGTTTAATGTACCTAATTTTAAGTATAGCTCAAATAACTAATGTGATTTCAGGCATTACTGTAAATCAGTTGGCAAATGTTTTCCGTGAACTGCAAAATCGTATTACCCTTTGTATTGCTAATGATGGAGGGCATATGGAAACTTAAATAAAATTCCAATAAAACCTTAAAAAATATAGATTTACTTCTTTCTAATCCTTTTTACAAATTCATTAAACATGGCACTAGAACAGTCTACCCCAGTGAGCGAAATAAAGGGTTAAGTTCGACATTTCAACCACCCGAAGAAGGCCAGAGCGTACAACGGCCGAAACGTTATAATAAATATGGAGCCAAAGATGAGGACAATAGTCCGAAAAATGTAAATAATATATATATATATATATATATATATATATATATATATATATATATATATATATATATATATAGGCAGCAATTTTTCATTAATGCATGTTTCATTAAATGCCTATTAATTTATAACAGAAACCATTGGTTTATACCAATGGCTTCCCATACTTCTTGTTTCACTCTCGCGTGGTCATCTGTGACGTCACGAGCTGCGACGCGATTTTCGCTTCCGCGTCTCATATACACGGTTTGTCGTTGCTTTGAAATTTTTCATGCAGCAAGGGAAAACTATCATTGTTGTTTCGTCCGTGTGTTGTTTGATATATTGAAATTGTCTTTTTTGATAATGGCTTATGTAAGCCGAAAGCTTAGATTTGATTTAAACATGTATTAATATGGTGTTTTCCTTTCGTCCTTCAACGATAATGTGATTAAGCTTATCAGACAATATGAAAGGAACTTACTTAAAATAAATAGACAAAACTTTATATTATTTAATGAAACTTGTATTAATATATATATATATATATATATATATATGTACAAGGGTTGTAAGCACCTGGAAATTTCAAACAAATTTATTTCATTATGTGTAGGACTGCCTTCGTCAGTAATTACAGTTTTGTGCAGCTCCCTTCTTACAGTTTTTGAGGAAACTGGCTTCTCGAGAATGTAATTTTTGAATCTGTATTCTTGTGATCCTTCCTAACGATCCGCGTAAGACTTCGACCGTCCCAATCAGACAGCTTTCGCTTTCTTCCAGGAGGTTTTTTTCTTCTACTTCCTCAAACGCTGGCTAGACATTACTCATTGATACACCGAATAATTCAGCGGTTTTTGTTACACTAGCGCCTTCCATACGAGCACCAACAATTTGACCGCGTTTTAAATTCTGATAGATCTGACATTTTAATGAATTTTGATTAATTTCCTCTGATGATATCTGTAAAAAAGAAAACAACAATTTTAGTAAAAATAAGACATTAAAAATTAATAATAAATCAAAAAACATAAAAATAAAAAACACCGTTTAATGGTTTTTTATAGGAATTTCAAAAATTATGATTCTAACATTCTAGGTTTTCCTATTGTTTTAGCCAACCTCTCTCTCTCTCTCTCTCTCTCTCTCTCTTATATATATATATATATATATATATATATATATATATATATATATATATATATATGTATGTATGTATGTATGTATGTATGTATGTATATATGTGTGTGTACGTATATTGATGTAATAGGGAAGAACAGTTAGATTAATGATCCAAATTTCTTTAGTATATATGTTTTCATTTTTTTTAAAAACAGTGCTCGATACAGAAGTAGAGCTTAAATTAAATTTAAAAGAAACAAATAAAACACCAACAGTAAAATGGAAAATAATAAATAGAACAAGAACTTGTAAAACCTGGGATGACCCATGCCCTTTATGCCAACATAAAAAACTACACAGTATCAAGTTTCTAAAAAACAAAAATTTGTTAAATCAAAGAAATGAAGTAACGGTTTTTTTGCAGACACCACCAAATATACACCTTAAACAGTTGGTAATTTATAAATGGATAGAAAAAACTTTCAATACCATATATAAATAATTACACAGTATCATATAAAATGTATTAGCAAATTAAATAAATTTCAGACACGTAAAAACTATAAAATCAAAACACAACCCAATCATATCTAAGCAACTCTTTAAGAAACTATCAACAAAAAAACAAATAAATTAACGCCAAAAAGACTGTAAATAGAACATCAGTCAATAAATTTTAACAAATAGTAATAAAAACAACAGAGCCTTGGAAAAAGCCATTGTAGCCAGATAAAAATCCCTCAACCAAACCTTACACGACTCCAAAAATTTGACATATAATAAGCCTTCATACTTTCATCACCTTGATAACGAAAGAAAAAACCCAAATTACACCTCCATTTCCAACCTATAAATGAGTAAAACCTTTCTTCAGTTAGTTATTCTAAACATCGCTTGAGAATGAAACTGTGCTCTAAATTTTTAATTTAATTTTGAAATTAAACTGTAGGACTTGTGTCAAGATTCGCAACAGTAATTTCTGTGTCGCGATCGAATCATATTTTTTAAAAATAATTATATATATATATAACCTATTTTACATATATATATATATATATATATGTGTGTGTGTGTGTGTGTGTGTGTGTGTGTGTGCGTGTAATAGATACGTTAGTTAATAAAACAAGGCCCAACGAAAGGGTACCAATATAATTAGTACAAAAAACATTTATTAAGTATTAATTATTAACCATATGACAGAAATGAAGCACGGAAAGAAAGGTTTTAAGTTCGGAATTTTCGGACATGTATGTGTTCTTCATCACACGGAGCGAGAAATAAACAGAAAATGTGAATTACTCGCCGGCAGATGTTTTTTTAGACGGTGTATTTTCTGGTGGAAATCATATTGTTTGCAAAAACCCGATCTCTGATTCCTCGCTGTGCGAAACTTTTTATGAAAATAAACTTAAATGTAAAATTCTGATCTGAGAAAAAACGTTAGGTGGGTCTATTATTATTATTATTATTATTATTATTATTATTATTATTATTATTATTATTATTACGGGGTGAAGTAGGGGTGTAAGATTGTAAACATAGGTGAAGAGAGTTATAGGTTGCGAAGGCGGGCGAAGACGTCTCGCGTGTTGCCAGTTGTAGCCAAAAAATTATCCGACCAAGTCGTCAAGTTTAGAAAGACGGGCTGTGGTTAAAATAACATGTGATGAGAAAAAAATGAGGAGGGAAAATGGAATATATTTTAATAAAATATCATTAAATAAGATGAAAAGAAAAAAAGGAAAAGAACGAAATGTATAAAAATTTTAGATAAACATTTTGGAAATCTATTGTTAACAAAAAAATGGGTTACAAAAAATATTGGAGGAAAATCTGTGACAAAGTCGAAAAAAATTTTCTTGTGACGCGTTTCAACCTCAGGATGTCATCGGTTAGTGTGACTACGCATGCACACGAACGAGAAATGCTGGGAATTTTAAAGTTAATTGTTTTGTTTTTTTTATCTAACCGATTTCAATTAGATTCTTTTTCTTTTGGTAGTAGATATCCCACATTGTGTTAATAGACGTTCTGCCAGGAATGGTGAAAGAATTCACTACGTCGAAAATATCTAGAGAGTGTCTTGATCCCAAAATCAACTGCAGTAATTTAGCGCCCTGACTTCTCGCAACATTTCTCCATTCCTGGCAGAAATTCCATTATCACAGTGTGGAATATCTACAGGCAAAACTGATGGAAAGAAAAAGAATCTATATGAAATCCTTTTATCTACATAAAAAAAAAATAAATAAATAAAAATCCCACCATCCCTCATTCATACGCATGCGCAGTTACACTAACATAAATTTAGTTCGATGAGGTTTTAAAGAATGAAACGCATCGCAAGAAAACGTTTTACACTTTGTCACACATTTTTTCAAAATATTGTTCTTGATATATAAAATACATATATCGTTATCTCATATATATATATATATACTAGCAGCATGGCCCGGCGTTACCCGTGCTTGATTCAAAAATCGTACGGCTCGTACAGCAATCGCTATCACTTCACTTAAAATATTTTTGCCCTTTCTTACCTTTAAAGGAGTGCCCTTTGCCGTTCTGATGTTGCTACTTACTTCTTGCCCATCTCACACTGCGAATTTTTTCTAAGCTCTATACTAAACATTAAATCTGTTACGAAAAAAGAACTAAACAAAATGAACACAAAACGATCAGCTTTAAAAAAGGACTCGTAACTGGAAAAACCGATTGAAAAAAGAATGTTAACGACAAATACTTTTTCACATCCTACCCAGTTCTGCGGAATCAGAATCAACGTTGAGTTTAAGCAAGCGAATGAGCCAATTGGAGTAAAGTGCCATGCAGATTTAAATTTTTCCCACTTGTGACGAAAGCAGCTATCGATTTTTTTGCATGCTAGTTAACATTCGTGTCAGTCAGCTGTTGGCTCTCACGCTGGCCAGTAGAATCTTCCTGCGTATTCGTGGCAGCCAACTATAGGCTCTCACTCTGGCCAGTAGAAAATGGTCACAAACTACATGAAAACTGCCATAGAGGCATGAAAAAATCGATTATTTCCACTAGCGATCGGAGTTGGGAAATGCAAGATCAGTCCTGGCCTTCCTGCTAACTTGGAGCATGTGCATGTAAATTTTGGTGCAAATCCGTCGAAAATTGCGGCCGTGCATTCGTTCCACACACACACACATACTGCCTTATATATATATATATATATATATATATATATATATATATATATATATATATATATATATATATATATATATAGTTAGATTGGTGTGAATTTGTGACAATTTCCGATTGTCAGACAGCCTAGCGATCACAAATAGCGTGAAACGCAGGGTCAGTCACAAACACACATCAACTATATGTGTTAGTTCTATCACTGATATTGAGCGCTTTCCAATAAGTACCGCGCATATATATATATATATATATATATATATATATATATATATATATATATATATATATATATATTATGGTTATGTGGGGCGTACAACCTTGCATTTGGAAACAAGAATTAATCCACATGTACCTTCTAAAATACGACTTCGCAAAATGGATAACATATGTTATCTTCCCTCTACAAAAATGGAATCGGCTATTGCTCAACACCTCGTAGAGAATATACCCTGTGCCAAGTCATATACGAAAGAGTGGTTCAAAATTATTCACAAAGCTGGTTCCAATAATCATTTGAAGATTTTGGAATCAATCTGTATAGGATTACGGAAACCTTCTCTTTGCCGGCAGAAGGATTTTGTGAAATCACTTAATTTGTTGGGGGATATTTTATTTTAACTGTCCCTCGCTAATTATTTACACGCGATTTCCCCTCCCCTCGTTATAAATATATATACTTATATGTTATTGATTTTTGCGTGCCCCCCCCCCCGTTTTTTTGCTCATCATTTTCGTTGCTGTCCTTTTCGTTTAATTTATCAATTTTTACAACGATTTTCTCCTGATGAGATGTTGGACGAAAGAGCCTTAGGGACTATTACCATTAATAAATTCCTTGTTTTTAAAACAGTATACAGATTTTGTACCTATACGCATTTGTTTATATATATATATATATATATATATATATATATATATATATATATATATATATATATATATATATATATATGTGTGTATATATATATACATATATATATATATATACATATACATATATATATATATATATATAAATATATATATATATATATATATATATATATATGTATATGAGATAACGATATATGTATTTTATATATCAGGAACAATATTTGCGGAAAATGTATGAAACAGTTTTCTTATGACGCATTTCGTTCTTTAAAAACTTCATTGGGTTAAATTTATTATGTTGGTGCGACTGTACATGCGTATGAATGAGGCATGCTGGGAGTTTTTTAAATTTTTTTACTGGATTAAATATTTTTATATGTTTTATGTTAAATTTGTAATCTGTAATGGAAAATTACATGCTTTTGCAAATTGTTCTTGATTACATATCATTCCTCCTATAAATGCTCCTGTTTTAGTTTGGCCTTTTCTTTTTCCTTGGACCTTTCTATCTATCTCTCTCTCTCACACTCTCTCTCTCATCTTCTTTTTGTGATGTATACATAAGGTTAGTAAATGCAAAGCAGACGACAAATTTTCATATATACATCGGCAGTGTAAATTGGCTAGACTTTGTCCACATTCACATAAATACAGTAGTAAATACTGTAGGTTGAGTCTGCTGCTGGAGACGAATCTCCAGCTGTGCTAGTCTAACTTTCTGCCTCCGGGTAGAGAGGATCCCCAGACGAGGCTATTTTGAAATGCAAAGTCACGTCTCGGGAAACAGCTACCCGACCCCGTTTTATACAGGGTCTACGGGGAATTTTGGCTGAGCCTACGGGCTCGGATACCCTACATTAAATTCGGCCTTGTGCCACATCTGAACACGTGGGGTGGTTGGTAGATATCCTGCAGTTGAAGATTCGTCTCCGACTGTGCTGGTCAAACTCTCTGCCTCCGGGCAGAGAGAATCCCCAGACGAGGCTATGTCGAAGGATAAAGTCTCGTCTCGGGAGACAGTTACCCGACCCATTTTTTATAGGGGGTCTACGGGGAATTTTTGGCCGAGCCTACAGTCTCGGATACCCCCATTAAATTTTGCCTAATGCCACATCTGACTGCGTGGGGCGAGTGGTCTATATCCTGCAGTTGGATATTCATTGTGGAATTCACTTGACTCACTTCTAGCAGTTGACTACTACTTCTACGCGCCGCTGGCGAATCTTATATGTGTTGTTCTTGTCCTAACTATTATCGTTCATTACCAACCTTCGTGTGATTATTCTATTTAGTGATCTTCTCTAGCTTACAACAACTATCTTTCGCAAGAAATCGCGGCAATTCACCTTTTTCTCAGCTATGTATTAAATAGCAAGGTAGATATGAGTCTCTAGTCAGAGCTGGCAGCCATTCTAGGAGATGAGAAGCTCTGAATTCAAAAATTATCTAAATACCAAAACCCCGGATAAAGCAACGAGAAGCTATTATCTTCAAAAGCGATTAAGGCAATTCACCTTTTCACAAGGTGTGGATTAAATATCAGGGTAGACTGGGCTCTTTAGCCTTGATTGGCAGCTAATTTAATAAACGGACTACTGTGAAGCCGCGGTGGAAAGCAACGAGAGACCGCACAGTTATATTTCCCAATATGGCCTGGAAATTCACGGTTAACAATGAAACAGAATTTACAATCGCCTTTGTCCCAAAAAAGGCATGGCGTTATAAAATAGAAAATGACGATGGAATAAGTTAATTTTTCTCTTATAAGTGAAGAAGATTGAGAATCTCGCGTGAAGATCTTGTAACGGCCTTAAGTGTTATTATTGGGCGTTCGTCCAGATAGATAGATAGATAGATAGATAGATGTGAAAAGACTAAGAAATGTCTATATATCCATACACACATTTCTATAGATAGATAGATAGATAGATAGATAGATAGATAGATAGATAGATGTGAACAGACTAAGAAATGTCTGTATATCCATACACACACTCAGATAGATAGATAGATAGATAGATAGATAGATAGATAGATATATAGATAGATAGATAGATAGATGTGAAAAGACTAAGAAATGTCTATATATCCATACACACATTTCTATAGATAGATGGATAGATAGATAGATAGATAGATAGATAGATAGATAGATAGATAGATAGATAGATAGATGTGAAAAGACTAAGAAATGTCTATATATCCATACACACATTTCTATAGATAGATAGATAGATAGATAGATAGATAGATAGATAGATAGATAGATAGATAGATGTGAACAGACTAAGAAATGTCTGTATATCCATACACACACTCCGATAGATAGATAGATAGATAGATAGATAGATAGATAGATAGATAGATAGATAGATAGATAGACATTAGACTGAATTAGATAGATAGATAGATAGATAGATAGATAGATAGATAGATAGATAGATGTGAAAAGACTAAGAAATGTCTATATATCCATACACACATTTCTATAGATAGATAGATAGATAGATAGATAGATAGATAGATAGATAGATAGATAGATAGATAGATGTGAACAGACTAAGAAATGTCTGTATATCCATACACACACTCCGATAGATAGATAGATAGATAGATAGATAGATAGATAGATAGATGTGAAAAGACTAAGAAATGTCTATATATCCATACACACATTTCTATAGATAGATAGATAGATAGATAGATAGATAGATAGATAGATAGATAGATGTGAAAAGACTAAGAAATGTCTATATATCCATACACACATTTCTATAGATAGATAGATAGATAGATAGATAGATAGATAGATAGATGTGAAAAGACTAAGAAATGTCTATATATCCATACACACATTTCTATAGATAGATAGATAGATAGATAGATAGATAGATAGATAGATGTGAAAAGACTAAGAAATGTCTATATATCCATACACACATTTCTATAGATAGATAGATAGATAGATAGATAGATAGATAGATAGATAGATAGATAGATAGATAGATAGATAGATGTGAAAAGACTAAGAAATGTCTATATATCCATACACACATTTCTATAGATAGATAGATAGATAGATAGATAGATAGATAGATAGATAGATAGATAGATAGATGTGAACAGACTAAGAAATGTCTGTATATCCATACACACACTCCGATAGATAGATAGATAGATAGATAGATAGATAGATAGATAGATAGATAGACATTAGACTGAATTAGATAGATAGATAGATAGATAGATAGATAGATAGATAGATAGATAGATAGATAGATGTGAAAAGACTAAGAAATGTCTATATATCCATACACACATTTCTATAGATAGATAGATAGATAGATAGATAGATAGATAGATAGATAGATACTGGATCTACCGACATACATACATACATACATACATACATACATACATACATACATACATACATACATACATACATGCATATTGAATAGACTAAAATAGAGAGTAGGCAGATTTAGATAGATATGAACAAACTGTGAACAACTATATTTTCCAAGATGTCCTGGAAATTCACGGTTAACAACGAAACAGAATTTACAATCGCCTTTGTCCCAAAAAAGGCATGGCGTTATAAAATAGAAAATGACGATGGAATAAGTTAATTTTTCTCTTATTACTGAAGAAGATTGAGAATCTCGCGTGAAGATCTTGTAACGGCCTTAAGTGTTATTATTGGGCGTTCGTCCAAGGCAAATAGCTACTGGGGTTAAAAACTAAAAAAAAAAAAGCAAAAGTTCTGCTGACAATGCCATGAAAGTTTGCAACAAAACCGGTGGCCATTTGGAAAAGACCAGATGGGGAGAGCCACGGTGAAAATACGAATTGAACGGATGGCTTCCATTCAGCGACTTTCAATCAGCGCCATTGATAAAAAGAATTACATAAGGGACAAGTGAGTTGCCTAAAAACATTCTCTTCTGTTGTCTGGTGCTTGCAAATTGGATTACAAAAGGGTTGCGGCAAAAGTCCATACTACATTCGATTTGCTCGCTGTTCAAATTTAAGCAGTGAAAGGAATATTGGCGTAGTACCACAACGTAATATATATATATATCGATCACTCGATTGATAAATTGAAGGATAGATTGATAGTTATGAACACACTTAGATTCGAATACACTTAGAAAGAAAGAAAGAAATAAAAAAAAGAATGATAGATAGATAGACAGATATTGAGTAGACTAAAATAGATAGATGGATACATACATACATACATACATACATACATACATATATATATATTGAATAGACTAAAATAAATAGATAGATAGATAGATAGATAGATAGATAGATAGATATTGAATAGACTAAAATTGATAGATAGATAGATAGATAGATAGATAGATATTGAATAGACTAAAATAAATAGATAGATAGATAGATAGATAGATAGATAGATAGATAGATAGATATTGAATAGGCTAAAATTGATAGATAGATAGATAGATAGATAGATAGATAGATAGATAGATAGATAGATATTGAATAGACTAAAATAAATAGATAGATAGATAGATAGATAGATAGATAGATAGATAGATAGATAGATATTGAATAGACTAAAATTGATAGATAGATAGATAGATAGATAGATAGATAGATAGATAGATAGATAGATAGATAGACAATATTGCTGTAGCACCACAATATAAAATATATCAATCAATCTATAGCTCGATTGCTAGAGAGATTGATAGTTATAAAGAAACTGAGATTCGAGCAAACTTAAAAAGAAAGAAAGAAAGAAATAGATAGATAGATAGATAGATAGATAGATAGATAGATAGATAGATACTAGCAGTGTGGACATCGGAATCAACAATGCCGTGTGACTGTTAGTTTTCCACTTCAACGCTATTTTAGTCAGCATAAAGTGTTGATTCTTTATTTCTTATTGCCTGTATCATCAAATGTTCCATCTTCAAACCTTTGCTTTCATCGACACGGCAGGATGGTTTCTTTTCGTTTTTTTGTTTTTTTTCTCTGCTCTCCTTATTCATTTTTGCTTATTTCATATCCTGCCGAGTCCTTCTCGTTTTTTTTTCTCTCCTTCTACTCCCGTTTCTTCTGTAGTCGAATTCCGCTGTTTCATTTGTGTTCTTTTCCATTATGGCGTCCTACTTTTTAATCTCTAAGTTACCCTGGCTATTTTCTTTTTTTAATTCGATTTCGTTACTTTTCTTTGCTCCTTTCTATTCATCTTACTTTTACTCTTATTTTTGCCATTACCAGCATTTCCATCGTAATTATTTCATCCTATTTTTACCTGTTTCTTTTCTTTATATATATATATATATATATATGAAAGAAACCTGCTACAAAACTGCCAAGCTATCATAGCCTTTACGCATGCACCAAGGTCACGTGTCAAATATGGCCACCGAATTGATGGGGATTTGGCAAATTACAGTCTCTTATGAGATTTGGCTTTTTTTTTATATGAACGATACCATACAAAACTGGCTTATTTTCACTACCAACACTGATCTCAACTGAGATATATCTTCAATTTAAGTGACACGGACTGTAGCGTTACGGCTAACAAGCTGATCCCACAAATCAGTTTTTGGTGTCGTAATCTCTGAGTGTCCTTAACCTACAACCTCGTCTCATGCGAAGCTAAATTTCGCATTTCTCTAAGCACATTTCTGGTAAAGGTGATTGCAAACTGATGTGAATGGTTAACAAGTTTTGTTCTCACCAGTTCGGACGTTTATAGTTAGGATAGGCTATATTACTTCCACAGATTCGAATCGCCCTCGTTTCTTCTCTATTCCATTTGTAAGGAGGAAGTTCCACGCAGCTTTTTCTCAAGAACTGACATTTTGTCTATCTCCCTCGCGCATGAATGTTTGTCTCAACAACTGTGTAGTTACCCCACTTAAAAAAAAGTCACTAGGAGACGCTTTCTGAACCTATAAATACACTGTAATATTTTCTAGCATTCTATTATTCGTATTTTCTTTAGACACGCTAGGATTCAGGCCTAGCGTGGAAACGCGTTTCCCATTGGAAAATGCATTTGCAAACGCACAAACACACAGACGTAGGCAACTTAATTTTACTTCATTTTGTTCTAAGACTTCTACGCACATTTTACATGCACGAACAATTCACTCACGATATCATTGTCGTTGTCGCTCGAAACAGTGTAACCTTTTTCTTGTTAATAATAAATTATCTTTTGTTATATATATATATATATATATATATATATATATATATATATATATATATATATATATATATATATATATATATGCAATGAGAACGAGTCAACTACAAATTCAAACGTTCATAACATTAATTTAAAAAGAGCTCAATACAAAAGTAGAGCTATAATTCTTTATTATAGGTTATTAAAAAATATCGCGTTGTGGTAAGCAATCTGCTGTTGGTAGTATGTACGTTGGTGTTTGAGTTGGGAAATTCGTGTCTCCTGGAATGTTCATCCCACTACAAAAATGGCGGATTTGTATGTATGGCCGGGTAATAAAATACAAAAAACCAAGTTAAAGTAATTTAATGAAATTACTTTGCTATAAGAATTTAATAGAAATTACTTTAGTATAAGAATTTAAGGGAAACTACATTGCTACATGAATTTAATAGAAATTACTTTGCTATAAGAATTTAATGGAAATTATTAGGTTGGTGCAAAAATAATGACGTGATAATGTCGTTTTTTGACGTATTTTTAACGTCAAAAAACGACATTATTACGTCATTATTTTTGCACCAACCTAATACTTTGCTACAAGAATTTAATGGAAATTAATTTAGTCTAAGAATTTAATAGAAATTACTTTAGTATAAGAATTGAAGGGAAATTACTATAAGAATTTAATGGAAATTAATTTAGTCTAAGAATTTAATGGAAATTACTTCGCTACAAGAATTTAATGGAAATTATTGTAGTATAAGAATTTAATAGAAAATACTTTAGTATAAGAATTTAATGGAAATTACTTTGCCATATGAATTTGATGGCTATAAGATTATATTAGTTGGCTATAACAATTTAATGGAAATTACTTTGCTACAAGAATTTAATGGAAATTAATTTAGTATAAGAATTTAATGGAAATTACTTTTCTACAAGAATTTAATGGAAATTACTTTAGTCTAAGAGTTTAATGGAAATTAATTTAGTGTAAGAAATTAATGGAAATTATTTTAGTATAAGAATTTAATGGAAATTATTTTAGTATAAGAATTCAATGGAAATTACTTTAATATAAAAATTTAATGGAAATTATTTTAGTCTAAGAATTCAATGGAAATTATTTTGCTATAAGAATTCAATGGAAATTGTTTTAACATAAGAATTCAATGGAAACTTTTACAAATTATTTTACTTTTGCAATGCCATATGTACCAGAAATTAGATTCCTGTTTTTACTTGATTATTTTTACCACAAAGTGATCCAAACACATTATTCTTCGACTTCAGCAGCACAATTAATATTTTATATTGCTGTTTTTGTACAAGTGGCTGGAGCTGGTGACGTCTAGGAAACGAGACACTAATCGGTTCTTCTTACTACAAACTAACCTTGAAGAGAGTTAACCTGGGTCAGACCAGGTCAAAACACACATCATTCCTCACGTAAAATCAGTGATAACTTTTTTCACATTTACACCAATTGAATCGATACATCGATCCCAGCGTTTCATTAAGTGTTATGGCTTTTAATTCTTGATGGTGAATTGCCATAGGTCAGCGTTACACATCTGCCTGCGTTTCGCATCCTACACTTTTCCTCACGCAAGATTAACCATCATCCTTTTTACCGCCGACAATGAGGAGATTGTCCTCGGTGTTTGACCCTCAAACAACGCGCCGTCTCTTTCCTCAAAGGGAGCGAAATTAGACAAGAAAGGAGAAATGAAACGAATGACTGGCTGAAAATCACGAAAATGTCAGTTATCAGCGATGGCGACAGTTAGTTTGTGATTAGTCCCCATTCAAGCGCGCGAGAACCGACGATAAGTGTAGACGAGATTTGCAGTGATTTTCGAGAGCACGCTGCCATATGCGAAGGAAGTGCGCTCTTAAAAGCACTGGTTGACAGACGTCGCTACAGTCTTATAGTTGTAAGTTTCTTTAATACGAATATAAGAAAGAAAGAAAGAAATGGTTGAAACTATGAAGAAAGAAAAAATGTACATAATGAAGAAAAAAAGAAAGAAACAGACAAAAGGAAAGAAAAAGATGAGTCTGAAAAGAAGTCCTATATGAATGATTAAAATTATGTAAGTAATATAAAAAATAAGAAAGAAAGAAAGAAAGAAAGAAGGTTTAAATAATGAAGAAAGAAACAAACAAGAATGAAAAAGAAAAAACATGAAAGAAAAAAGATAAAAAGTAAACATGCTGAAAAAAGGTCTAAATGTCTGCATGAGGAAGAAAGAAAGAAACAAACAAACAAAAGATAGATAGATAGATAGATAGATAGATATATAGATAGATAGATAGATATGAAGAGTCTTAGATAGATAGATAGATAGATAGATAGATAGATAGATAGATAGATATGAAGAGTCTTAGATAGATAGATAGATAGATAGATAGATATGAAGAGTCTTAGATAAATAGATAGATAGATAGATAGATAGATAGATAGATAGATAGATATGAAGAGTCTTAGATAGATAGATAGATAGATAGATAGATAGATAGATAGATAGATAGATAGATAGATAGATATGAGGAGTCTTAGATAGATAGATAGATAGATAGATAGATAGATAGATAGATAGATAGATAGATAGATAGATAATGAAAACACACTTGGAGATAGATAGATAGATAGATAGATAGATAGTTAGATAGATAGATAGGAACAAATAGTAGCATGTAACATAATGTAAAAGAAAGAAAGAACGAAAGAAAGAAAGAAAGAAAGAAAGAAAGAAAGACAGAAATAAAAAAGAAAGAAAGAATGCAATAATAAATAAGTCTGCAACACAAAATACAAAGAAAGTAAGAAAGAAATATTTGAAATAATGTATGGAAAAGGCAAAAGAAAGGATGTTTGAATATGAGTAAGAAAGAAAGAAAGAAAAAAAGAAAGAACGAAAGAAAGAAAGAAAGATGCATAGATAGATAGATAGAGAGAGAGAGAGAGAGAGAGAGAAGAGTCTGAAATAGATAGATAGTTGGTGCAAAAAATAATGTCGTTTTCTCACATATGTTACTATGTGAGAAAACGACATTATTTTTTGCACCAACCTAATAGATAGATAGATAGATAGATAGATAGATAAAATGTACAAAGAAAGACAGAACATGAAAGACTTATGTACACAGAAAGAAACAAGCAAAGAGCAAAAATTATTTGAAAGAATGGAGGCAGGATAAAAAAAAAAGTAAGTAAAATTTAATATAAAGCTAAAAGAAAGTAAGAAAGAAAGAAAGAAAGAAAGAAAGAAAGAAAGAAAGAAAGAAACGTATACAACACAATGTACAAAGAAAGAAATCTGGAAAAAATGAAAGAAAAGACTGCAGGACAATGTACAAGAATGAAAAAATAAAAAGAAATAAAAAAACCGAATGACCTTTTCTTTCTATTAGTAAGTATATACTTTTTAGATTAATTTAGATCGATTTCGAGGACTTCAAGGTACCACATCGAAAGAGCTGCCATTTTGTTAGACATGTAAGAAGTATATTTAATTTTAGATGGGCTATTTCAGTTATTTTTGTTTTTTTTTCTTATATTGTCTTTAAATAAATTTAAAAAAAAGGTTCTAAGAGACAGCAAAGAATTTGGAGAAAAGAAGTCAGAATCAAAATCCTATAATAGAATATATTTCATGACATGATTAAAAGTGAAATTAGAAAAAAACGCACTAGAAAATGGAAATGATGGAGATCAGCAAAGAAATTCATGGAAACAATCAGTAAATGACAACTGAAATATTTTACACACATAATGAGGAAAAAAGGCTCGGAATATTTAACACTCACAGGAAAGTGTGTGTTAAATTTCAAAGTAAGTGTTAATACCCACCTCTGCAACATAGCTTCTCTGTACGTTTTCTATAAATACTTTCATGGTAATTGTTCTATTGAACTTTCCTCTATTGTATCTAGACTTTATGAATTTAAGCACAGTACTAGACTGGTGGCAATAAAGCCACTAAGACAATTTTTTTATCACCAGAATCTATCTTACATATTTATAAGTCTACAATTTGTCTTTGCCTTGAATATTGCTGCCATATCTGGTCTGGTGCTCCTGTTATGTATTTAGAAATTCTTGATAAAATACAAAGAAGAATCCGCAATGTTATTAGACCTGACCTGGCATCTCGGCTTCAGACACTTCCCCACCATTGTAATATAGTTTCCCTGTGCTTTTTCTATAAATACTTTCATGGCAGTTATTTTGATGAACTTTCCCTTATTGGGGCTAGATTTTAAAGTGTTGTTTTATTCCCCTCCGCCAACAGACAATGAATTTTACATATGGGGACTAGTTAGGACTTTCATAGAGACAATGTGGTATTATGGTGAGTGTAGTAAGAAAGGTAAGTAAGAAAGCGTTGCTTTGATGTAAGGAATATTGTGGTATGTTTGGGTCAGTGTCTATGGCTAGGGTTAGGGTTAAGACCTGCCTTTTCCCCATTCCTCTTTTTGGACCTTATGCCTCGTTTTGTAATATAATAAATATCACTTTCCTTTATGGAACTTAAACTTTATGAATTTAAGCGTAATACTAGATTGGCGGCTAGGTCTCATCATTTTAAAATTGAAATTGATAGATGTAAGTTCTATGTTAACAGTTTCTTCTATAGCACTTCTCATTTGTGGAACTCTCTTCTGGTTTCTGGCTCTCCAGTCAACTTTGATCTTCAAAAGTTTAAATGCAATGTCAATTGTTATCTTCTGTCTTCTTAATTCTTGTTCTTTTATTGTCCTTTCTCATTAATCGTGTTGTTTTGTTTTTTTGTTTTTTTTCTCATATTTTCTAACACTCAGTAACGACTTGGGGCTAAGTGACTTGGTATAAAATGATTTTTTTAAAAAGTAAGAGCAATTGAAGAAATCAGCAAGTAACATTTTTTAATCAATTCAGCTCCAATCAAGGCGATAATGCCACTAAGACGCAAGGGACAACTGGGACTAGAAGAGAATGTAAAGACTTTAGAAGAAACCAGAAACTCAATCAAAAGTGTGAGGAGGAGTATGAACCGGACGATAGACTAACCACTCTACTATTGTGGAAAAATAAAATGAAATAAAATTTCAGAGTTTAAACGGAGACATTAGAAGTATAGAATTGAAGTAGAATTTTCAACTTAATTTAGTAACATTCTACCTTGAGTGACCCTTGGGCCTTGTATTTGGTGAACAATTAATAAAAGAAATGCAGCCACTTGGATGGGTTGGACAGCAAACAGATAGATGGAGGAGAGTGACACAAATACAAAGATAGGTCGAAAAGAAGCTAGATAGAAAGATAAAGAGGGGTAATGAGCAGATTAAGATAGATAGATAGATAGATAGATAGATAGATAATGAATAGACTGATATGAACGGAATGAGATAGATAGATAGATAGATAGATAGATAGATAGATAATGAATAGACTGATATTAACGGAATCAGATAGATAGATAGATAGATAGATAGATAGATAGATAGATAATGAAGAGACTGATATGAACGGAATGAGATAGATAGATAGATAGATAGATAGATAGATAGATAGATAGATAGATAATGAATAGACTGATATTAACGGAATCAGATAGATAGATAGATAGATAGATAGATAGATAATGAATAAACTGATATGAACGGAATGAGATAGATAGATAGATAGATAGATAGATAGATAGATAATGAATAGACTATGAACGGAATGAGATAGATAGATAGATAGATAGATAGATAGATAGATAGATAGATAGATAGATAGATAGATAATGAACAGAGATAGACTGATGTGAACAGAATGAGATAGATAGATATATAGATAGATAGATAGATAGATAGATAGATAGATAGATAGATAGATAGATAGATAGATAATGAATAGACTGATATGAACGGAATGAGATAGATAGATAGATAGATAATGAATAGACTATGAACGGAATGAGATAGATAGATAGATAGATAGATAGATAGATAGATAGATAGATAGATAGATAGATAGCCATCAAGTATCGTCAAAGCAAAATAGATCTTTAATAAACAAAAGAGGAAGTCAAGTCAATTTTGAAGCAACCTCATTATCTGGAAGGACCTCAATTTTTATAACGCCAAATCTTATTAAAGAGTTTATTGTTCAAATAATGACTGTCACATCAGAGAGGTTCAGACACCGGCTACTCAACATCCATCATGGCCGACATCATGCGTGTCTGTTTATTATTCAATCACCTCTTTATCTTTCTTTCTACCCCCGCCCCCGCTTTTACTCGGAATTGGAGGTTCTTGCCTGGGGACCAACGGGTTGCCATTTTATCTAAGAGCCAATAAAATGTCTCGTTTATTTCTTTACACAACCTGGGATTCACGCGGTCGTTCCCAAAGAAGAGGAAACGCTGGAGTTTTAGAGGGAACGCTAAGAGCTATTAAAGCCTTTTCCTTATAAGGAAACATTTGGCATTAACTGACCGAGCAGACATTATGGCTCGAGTTACGCCATCGGGCTGGAATCAAATCGTACCGCCTGTTCTTCTCGTCCCCCTCATGGTAGGGCTGATATTAGCCGTTTCTCCCCCCCCCCCAATTAGCTTTCCAGGTTTTTAAAGTCCAGTAAATGTTATTGCTCTTTCCATTACTGCTCGGTCTTTCCTTCCTAACCTTTTATTTGTAGTAGTGTAGAATATCAACATTCTCCTCCGCTCAGAATCATTACTGTATTTCTATCTCTGTCAGTCTATTCAGATCTGTATCTTTCTATATCTAAATTTAATTTTCTCTCTCTTCTTCTTCTCTCTCTCTCTCTCTCTCTCTCTCTCTCTCTCTCTCTCTCTCTCACTCACTTTATTCATGTCAATTTTACGGTAACGGCAATATTAGCCGTTTTCTTATAAGGAAACATTCGGCATTAATTGACTCAGTAGCCAGTGCTACTCATTACGCTATTCTTCACTCAGGCCGGGATCGGAGCGCAACTCAGTTTGTCTTCGGGCTGAGCGCAACTAAAAAAACTATTGAAAAGTGTCCGGTTCCATGGGATTAGCAGCCCGTGGCAGTACCTCCCTCATTGCTCTAAAGAGGAGATAAGAGGTAGTAATACCGATGCTAGCTCAATCGACGGTTGCGGGAATTGGGCTATTGTTTGGAGCTGGCCCGGGTGCAAGCTCTCGGGATACCCACATCAAACTGACATTGTGTCACATCCTGCCAGCGTGAAGGCGACAGTGTCTGCCTTCGGGCGGCCAAATTACGTTTTATCTCTCAATAGTATTTCTGTCTTTGGATAGTGCACAACAAATAAATGAGGGATGCCGGGGATTCCAAAGCCGCGGCAGCACCTCCCTCATTGCACCAAATAAAGAGGGTCAATGAGATGTCGATACCAGCGCGACGTTGGTTGCGGGGACTTGGGTTTCCTTTAAACCGGGTTTGTGTCAAATCCCATCAACGTGTCGGGAGGCAGGGGGAGTAAATGCCATTCGTTTTATCTATCCTTCTTATCTTTAATGGTGTTATTAGCCGTTTCCTTATAAGGAAACATTTCGGCATTCATTGACCGATCATCCAGTGCTACCCGAGTTAAGTTTTTCTCTGGACATCGGGCTGGGATCAAAGCACAGTATTTACTCTCATCATCTCTAATGCTAATACTAACATTATCCAGTAGCTGTTATTGCTCTTTCCAGTACTGCTCGGTCTTTCCTTCCTAACCTTTTATTTGTAGCAGTGCGGAATATCAACATTCTCCCTTTCTCAGAATGATTAGTGTGTTTCTAACTCTGTCAGTCTATCCCGGTCTTTATCTTTCTATATCTAAGTTTATTTGTCTCTCTCTTTCTCCCGCTTTGTTCATGTCTGTTTTATGGTAACGATAATATTAGCCGTTTCCTTATAAGAAAACATTCGGCATTCATTGACCGAGCAACTAGTGCTACTCGAGTTAAATTTTTCTTCCCTCCCTGGCTATCGGGCTGAGATCAAAGTTTAGTATCGGTTCATTTCATCTCTAACCTTAACATTAATCGATTTCCTTATAAGGAAACATTTGGCATTCATTGACCGAGCAGCCGGTGATACTGTTGGTTAGGATTTATAAGAATCTTTCTACTAATGCAATTCCTCAGGAAAATGCATTTTTAAAGTCCAGTAGATGTTATAGCTCTTTCCGGTATTGATAATGGGGAGGGATCCCTTCCGGCCCTTTACTTTGAAGCTTTGGTTATTTCCTTATTTTCCCTTTGAGTTACAGATGCTATCCATTTTAGCTGTCGCGGCTGTTGAAAGTCTTTACATAATGTGTTTTCTGTTATCAGGCGCAGCTCTTTGGAAATCTGTAGCGCCTTCTCCGCGGGAATCGAAAAAAAAAATGGATGGTTCTCTCGCTGGTCTTAGAAAGCGGCTGTATACAGTTATCAGTTTATATCATTCTGAACGAATTCGGCGCCATATTAAAGCCTCGCTCTGAGACGAAGCTATTTAAGAACTAAGTCGATTTTTTTATATTTTCGTTTAGTAGCAATTTACTGTGTTATTACTTCCATTATTTACATTATTCGGACCGTTATCCTCATCTTCACGTCGTTTCGGGCGCTGTACGCTACGGCCTTCTTCGGGTGATTGGAATTTCGAAAAAAAATTTATTACCAGCAATACAATTTTGAAGTAAAAATATTACCAGAAATAGATTTTTGACAAAACAAAATATTACCAGCAATAAAAAATGTTGTCAACATTAAATAACCCACTGAGGTTGATATGCCGTTAAACAAAATAAACCAAACCAATCTAAACCAAAGATTACATATTCTATTCATAAGAATCTATCCTAAAAATCTTGTCGGCATTAAATAACCCATTGAGGTTGATATGCCGTTAAAAAAGAAAACCAAACCAATCTAAACCAAAGAATACATATTCTATTCATAAGAATCTATCCTAAAAATGTTGTCGGCATTAAATAACCCATTGAGGTTGATATGCCGTAAAACAAAATAAACCAAACCAATCTAAACCAAAGAATACATATTCTATTCATAAGAATCTATCCTAAAAATCTTGTCGGCATTAAATAAGCCATTGAGGTTCATATGCCGTTAAACAAAATAAACCAAACCAATCTAAACCAAAGAATACATATTCTATTCATAAGATTCTATCCTAAAAATCTTGTCGGCATTAAATAACCCATTGAGGTTGATATGCCGTTAAGCAAAATAAACCAAACCAATATAAACCAAAGAATACATATTCTATTCATAAGAATCTATCCTACAAATCTTGTTGGCATTAAATAACCCATTGAGGTTGATATGCCGTAAAACAAAATGAACCAGACCAATCTAAACCAAAGAATACATATTCTATTCATAAGAATCTATACTAAAATGTTGTCGGCATTAAATAACCCATTGAGGTTGATATGCCGTTAAACAAAATAAACCAAACCAATCTAAACCAAAGAATACATATTCTATTCATAAGAATCTATCCTAAAAATGTTGTCGGCATTAAATAACCCATTGAGGTTGATATGCCGTTAAAAAAGAAAACCAAACCAATCTAAACCAAAGAATACATATTCTATTCATAAGAATCTATCCTAAAAATCTTGTCGGCATTAAATAACCCATTGAGGTTGATATGCCGTTAAACAAAATAAACCAAACCAATCTAAACCAAAGAATATATATTCTATTCATAAGAATCTATCCTAAAAATCTTGTCGGCATTAAATAACCCATTGAGGTTGATATGCCGTTAAACAAAATAAACCAAACCAATCCAGACCCAAGAATACATATTCTATTCATAAGAATCTATCCTAAAAATCTTGTCGGCATTAAATAACCCATTGAGGTTCATATGCCGTAAAACAAAATAAACCAAACCAATCTAAACCAAAGAATACATATTCTATTCATAAGAATCTATCCTAAAAATCTTGTCGGCATTAAATAACCCATTGAGGTTGATATGCCGTTAAACAAAATAAACCAAACCAATCTAAACCAAAGAATATATATTCTATTCATAAGAATCTATCCTAAAAATCTTGTCGGCATTAAATAACCCATTGAGGTTGATATGCCGTTAAACAAAATAAACCAAACCAATCCACACCCAAGAATACATATTCTATTCATAAGAATCTATCCTAAAAATCTTGTCGGCATTAAATAACCCATTGAGGTTCATATGCCGTAAAACAAAATAAACCAAACCAATCTAAACCAAAGAATACATATTCTATTCATAAGAATCTATCCTAAAAATCTTGTCGGCATTAAATAACCCATTGAGGTTGATATGCCGTTAAAAAAGAAAACCAAACCAATCTAAACCAAAGAATACATATTCTATTCATAAGAATCTATCCTAAAAATCTTGTCGGCATTAAATAACCCATTGAGGTTGATATGCCGTTAAACAAAATAAACCAAACCAATCTAAACCAAAGAATATATATTCTATTCATAAGAATCTATCCTAAAAATCTTGTCGGCATTAAATAACCCATTGAGGTTGATATGCCGTTAAACAAAATAAACCAAACCAATCCAGACCCAAGAATACATATTCTATTCATAAGAATCTATCCTAAAAATCTTGTCGGCATTAAATAACCCATTGAGGTTGATATGCCGTTAAAAAAGAAAACCAAACCAATCTAAACCAAAGAATACATATTCTATTCATAAGAATCTATCCTAAAAATCTTGTCGGCATTAAATAACCCATTGAGGTTGATATGCCGTAAAACAAAATAAACCAAACCAATCTAAACCAAAGAATATATATTCTATTCATAAGAATCTATCCTAAAAATCTTGTCGGCATTAAATAACCGATTGAGGTTGATATGCCGTTAAAAAAGAAAACCAAACCAATCTAAACCAAAGAATACATATTCTATTCATAAGAATCTATCCTAAAAATCTTGTCGGCATTAAATAACCCATTGAGGTTGATATGCCGTTAAACAAAATAAACCAAACCAATCTAAACCAAAGAATATATATTCTATTCATAAGAATCTATCCTAAAAATCTTGTCGGCATTAAATAACCGATTGAGGTTGATATGCCGTTAAACAAAATAAACCAAACCAATCCAGACCCAAGAATACATATTCTATTCATAAGAATCTATCCTAAAAATCTTGTCGGCATTAAATAACCCATTGAGGTTGATATGCCGTAAAACAAAATAAACCAAACCAATCTAAACCAAAGAATACATATTCTATTCATAAGAATCTATCCTAAAAATCTTGTCGGCATTAAATAACCCATTGAGGTTGATATGCCGTAAAACAAAATAAACCAAACCAATCTAAACCAAAGAATACATATTCTATTCATAAGAATCTATCCTAAAAATCTTGTCGGCATTAAATAACCCATTGAGGTTGATATGCCGTTAAACAAAATAAACCAAACCAATCTAAACCAAAGAATATATATTCTATTCATAAGAATCTATCCTAAAAATCTTGTCGGCATTAAATAACCCATTGAGGTTGATATGCCGTTAAACAAAATAAACCAAACCAATCCAGACCCAAGAATACATATTCTATTCATAAGAATCTATCCTAAAAATCTTGTCGGCATTAAATAACCCATTGAGGTTGATATGCCGTAAAACAAAATAAACCAAACCAATCTAAACCAAAGAATACATATTCTATTCATAAGAATCTATCCTAAAAATCTTGTCGGCATTAAATAACCCATTGAGGTTGATATGCCGTTAAACAAAATAAACCAAACCAATCTAAACCAAAGAATATATATTCTATTCATAAGAATCTATCCTAAAAATCTTGTCGGCATTAAATAACCGATTGAGGTTGATATGCCGTAAAACAAAATAAACCAAACCAATCTAAACCAAAGAATACATATTCTATTCATAAGAATCTATCCTAAAAATCTTGTCGGCATTAAATAACCCATTGAGGTTGATATGCCGTTAAAAAAGAAAACCAAACCAATCTAAACCAAAGAATACATATTCTATTCATAAGAATCTATCCTAAAAATCTTGTCGGCATTAAATAACCCATTGAGGTTGATATGCCGTTAAACAAAATAAACCAAACCAATCTAAACCAAAGAATATATATTCTATTCATAAGAATCTATCCTAAAAATCTTGTCGGCATTAAATAACCCATTGAGGTTGATATGCCGTTAAACAAAATAAACCAAACCAATCCAGACCCAAGAATACATATTCTATTCATAAGAATCTATCCTAAAAATCTTGTCGGCATTAAATAACCCATTGAGGTTCATATGCCGTAAAACAAAATAAACCAAACCAATCTAAACCAAAGAATACATATTCTATTCATAAGAATCTATCCTAAAAATCTTGTCGGCATTAAATAACCCATTGAGGTTGATATGCCGTAAAACAAAATAAACCAAACCAATCTAAACCAAAGAATACATATTCTATTCATAAGAATCTATCCTAAAAATCTTGTCGGCATTAAATAACCCATTGAGGTTGATATGCCGTTAAACAAAATAAACCAAACCAATCTAAACCAAAGAATATATATTCTATTCATAAGAATCTATCCTAAAAATCTTGTCGGCATTAAATAACCCATTGAGGTTGATATGCCGTTAAAAAAGAAAACCAAACCAATCTAAACCAAAGAATACATATTCTATTCATAAGAATCTATCCTAAAAATCTTGTCGGCATTAAATAACCCATTGAGGTTGATATGCCGTTAAACAAAATAAACCAAACCAATCTAAACCAAAGAATATATATTCTATTCATAAGAATCTATCCTAAAAATGTTGTCGGCATTAAATAACCCATTGAGGTTGATATGACGTTAAACAAAATAAACCAAACCAATCCAGACCCAAGAATACATATTCTATTCATAAGAATCTATCCTAAAAATCTTGTCGGCATTAAATAACCCATTGAGGTTGATATGCCGTAAAACAAAATAAACCAAACCAATCTAAACCAAAGAATACATATTCTATTCATAAGAATCTATCCTAAAAATCTTGTCGGCATTAAATAACCCATTGATGTTGATATGCCGTTAAAAAAGAAAACCAAACCAATCTAAACCAAAGAATACATATTCTATTCATAAGAATCTATCCTAAAAATCTTGTCGGCATTAAATAACCCATTGAGGTTGATATGCCGTTAAAAAAGAAAACCAAACCAATCTAAACCAAAGAATACATATTCTATTCATAAGAATCTATCCTAAAAATCTTGTCGGCATTAAATAACCCATTGAGGTTGATATGCCGTAAAACAAAATAAACCAAACCAATCCACACCCAAGAATACATGTTCTATTCATAAGAATCTATCCTAAAAATCTTGTCGGCATTAAATAACCCATTGAGGTTCATATGCCGTAAAACAAAATAAACCAAACCAATCTAAACCAAAGAATACATATTCTATTCATAAGAATCTATCCTAAAAATCTTGTCGGCATTAAATAACCCATTGAGGTTGATATGCCGTTAAAAAAGAAAACCAAACCAATCTAAACCAAAGAATACATATTCTATTCATAAGAATCTATCCTAAAAATCTTGTCGGCATTAAATAACCCATTGAGGTTCATATGCCGTAAAACAAAATAAACCAAACCAATCCACACCCAAGAATACATATTCTATTCATAAGAATCTATCCTAAAAATCTTGTCGGCATTAAATAACCCATTGAGGTTCATATGCCGTAAAACAAAATAAACCAAACCAATCTAAACCAAAGAATACATATTCTATTCATAAGAATCTATCCTAAAAATCTTGTCGGCATTAAATAACCCATTGAGGTTGATATGCCGTTAAAAAAGAAAACCAAACCAATCTAAACCAAAGAATACATATTCTATTCATAAGAATCTATCCTAAAAATCTTGTCGGCATTAAATAACCCATTGAGGTTGATATGCCGTTAAACAAAATAAACCAAACCAATCCACACCCAAGAATACATATTCTATTCATAAGAATCTATCCTAAAAATCTTGTCGGCATTAAATAACCCATTGAGGTTCATATGCCGTAAAACAAAATAAACCAAACCAATCTAAACCAAAGAATACATATTCTATTCATAAGAATCTATCCTAAAAATCTTGTCGGCATTAAATAACCCATTGAGGTTGATATGCCGTTAAAAAAGAAAACCAAACCAATCTAAACCAAAGAATACATATTCTATTCATAAGAATCTATCCTAAAAATCTTGTCGGCATTAAATAACCCATTGAGGTTGATATGCCGTAAAACAAAATAAACCAGACCAATATAAACCAAAGAATACATATTCTATTCATAAGAATCTATCCTAAAAATCTTGTCGGCATTAAATAACCCATTGAGGTTGATATGCCGTAAAACAAAATAAACCAGACCAATATAAACCAAAGAATACATATTCTATTCATAAGAATCTATCTTAAAAATCTTGCCGGCATTAAATAACCCATTGAGGTTGATATGCCGTAAAACAAAATAAACCAGACCAAAATAAACCAAACAATACATATTCTATTCATAAGAATCTATCTTAAAAATGATGTCGGCATTAAATAACCCATTGAGGTTGATATGCCGTGAAACACAATAAACCAGACCAATTTAAACCAAAGAATACATATTCTATTCATAAGAATCTATCCTAAAAATCTTGTTGGCATTAAATAACCCATTGAGGTTGATATGCCGTAAAACAAAATGAAACAGACCAATCTAAACCAAACAATACATATTCTATTCATAAGAATCTATACTAAAATGTTGTCGGCATTAAATAACCCATTGAGGTTGATATGCCGTTAAACAAAATAAACCAAACCAATCTAAACCAAAGAATACATATTCTATTCATAAGAATCTATCTTAAAAATCTTGTCGGCATTAAATAACCCATTGAGGTTGATATGTCGTAAAACAAAATAAACGAAACGAAACGAAACGAAACGAAACGAAACGAAACGAAACGAAACCAAACCAAACCAAACCAAACCAAATATGATTTACGGTCATAAAATGTTTGCTGGAACCGATGTTTGATTGCATCATCGAGAAAAATAATAAAATGTGCGTCCATCAAACTATCTTTCGAATTTCTTTTCACTACTCTGGTTATTTTAGAAGCCCTCGATAATCGGGATCGTTAAGAAGAATGTGTTTCCTTCGTTTGAACCAATTTTGTCCCGGCAAAATGGTTCCAATCCTTAATGCTGTGAAAAAAAAAAGTCTTTTAAATATACTGCGTGTAACAGTAAAATTGTCCAAATCGTGTAAACACATAATTGTCCATTACACAAAATGTTTAAGATCTAAAAAAAAAAAAAAAGATAAACTAAATGATTTTTCTTTTTTTTTTTCTAGGTTTTCAAATAAGACGTTTAGACAACTCGACACGATTTATCAGCGCCACTATATATTCCCAACTGAGCAATGGTGAGAGGAAAAAATTATTCAGGCCTTCAGTAATGGTACGAACATTCATATTCTGGCTTCCATCTTCAAAGTCCATCACGGACCATCCAGAGAACGGTGAATAAGTTTTAAAAAGCAGGTAACAGTCGAGCGTAAAACTGAATTAAGTGGTCACGACCCCAAGAGGGATCATCATTTCAATTTAAACCTAAAGAGACCAATTAGAAAAGATCTAACTTAGTCCATAAGACATCTGACACGTTACAGAAAAGTTTCAGCTATGACAGTCCAAAGATCAATGTAAAAATACTTGAAAATGTAATAATACGTGTAACCTGTGAGGCCACTTGTTACTCTAGGACAGAAAGAAGGTGACAGAGATCGAAGATTATCTTGAATAAATTGGAAAATGACCTTAAAATAATATATATATATATATATATATATATATATATATATATATATATATATATATAAATATATATATATATATATATATGAACTTTATTTAAATCCTTCATTAGCTTCCGATCCTTAGCTATGATTAATTAATGATGAACATGTCATTTTCGTCTGTGATCGATTTCATCACGATTTTTCTCTTAAGCTTGAGAGTAATTATATATTCTTATTACTCAAATTACTGTGACGTCGTCCCCTGTTCGCTGCGCCAACCGTGTCGTTGTATCCCAGTCTACCACGGCACCAACGGTGACGTCTTACTTTGATTCCCAGTCTGCCTACCCACGTTGTGATTTGATCTAGGCAGAGGAAATCAATCAGTCATCGGGGCCGTACTGCAAACCGAGTCCAACGGGGGTGATACCACAAAAATACGCATAAATGGCAATAAAATGAAAACTCAAAAGTTCAAAGTATCAAAGAAAAAGGTAACAAACTTGATGTCTAGTTGTTCGATACATAGGACTGCATCTATCTCCCGACCCGTTCTATGGATTGTGACACGTCGTTTTCCGCTAGGCAAGTTTTAACACTTCAAGTCCTCTGCTCTCTAAGAAATTGGTGTTTCGGTGGGTCTTTGGACGAAAGTCAAAAGAAAAACTTATTTCGGTGATCTGGATCTAAGTCGCTCTTCAAAATAATTGTTCTTGGTTTGAAGATGTGGGTCCGGAAAATGTGCGGGAATCTTGGTCAGCTATCTGCGAGGCTTGCCTCAACCGGAGACTGACTCTGGGAATTGCTGGGTCTCGACTCATTTCTGCTCGTTGTGGCTTCGTTTATATGGGCGCCGACCAAAACCGGGGTGAGTTTGTCGGCGCTGGGGGGTTCCTCGATAATTCTAAATACATATCCACCTCTCTGGTTAGGAATTTCCACCTTTTTCCATTTTTGAGAACCTTTCCTCACTCCCACCTTCTCATCATACTTCAGAGGGGCGTGAACTGCCCTCCCCACATCTTCGTGGCAACCTCTCTTACTCATCCTCCAGATGGGCGGGAACAGCCTCCCTCGTGCATCACGTGTTTACCACTCAACCAATGATGTCTTAGTCGGGCGTGGATGAATCTGCGGCTTTGTTTCAGGAAGAGAAAAAAATATCTTGCTTAAAAAAAAAAAATTATCTCTTCCCTTTTCTTCCCCTTAATGGTTTATCATTTCTCCAGCCGCGAACGGGGCAATATGACAATGGCGGTCATAACTCTTGTTCTGCACGTGGTTTACGTCAGGTATTTTATCGCTAATTATCAGAATGTGTGGTCTTCTCGACATGGTCTCAAAAAGGAACATCTCCAAAGTTCCAGTCGGTCTGTCGCCTCGAAGAAAGAAAAAAAAACACATTCATTTTCTTTCGGCACAATTCCTTATAACAAAATTTTATTATCGCAGGCCAAGGATGCTCGTGGATGGTTTTTTTAATTTTTCATATCTGTCTAAGTCTTTTTAGTTGTCTGTTTTTCGTCACTTAACGAAATAACATTTTCATTTGAATTTTTCTCTCTCTTTCTCTGGCCAGCCGGTCTGTAGTTGATAATAAGATGTCTTCCGTACCAATAGTTTGTTTTCATATCTTTAGATAACACAGCCGATGCCAAAACATATCTGATTCTTTCCTTCTTTCCCTTTCTTTTTACTCAGAATTTCCCTGTCATTGTAATGACACTCTTTCGCCATTTGTTACTTATCAAAATATCCCTTTATCCATTGTCTCTTAGCTGTGTGTGCCTTCTTGCTTATCACTCACGATTCGGTTCTTAATCTCTCTTTTTCTTCCTCTCCCTCTTTTCCCTCTCTGTCTCGTTAAATGGTGCCACAGTACAATAGTGTTATAAAAACCTCAGAGAATTCCGGTAAGATATCTTTAATCATATCTAAGATACAATGGTTCAAAGCTTAATCTAAGAAATTGAAAATTACCAATGCTCCCAGAAAAATTAAATTTCGTCATTAAATGACCCATAAGGAGTTGATACGCCGTTAAACAAACTTAACCAAAATAAACGATATAGCCCAAAGTTGTCGCCATTTTGTTTTTGTTTGTTTTTTGGTATCGTCTGCTTTCCTCATTTATTTTCTGTATTGATTTTCTTTTCTTTTCTTTTTGTTAACGTTTTCGTAGAGAGAAATCTTTTGTATCGATTTGACTTACTTTCCTTTTAGCAGTTCAGGTATCTTCAACATCATTTACTATGAATTTTTGTAAGAGCTGGAATCTTAAACAAAAAAACAGACAAAGGAATAAAAATGGAAACCAAATTTAAGTCAACGTTGGCAAAAAATGATTTAGTTGTTCTAGCGTTCCTCGGCTATTTATGAGCCTAACGTGTGTCAGTTTTTTTCTGTTTATTTGCTTACACGTCAAAAATACTGAACGTAAGCGATTATGGTTCTCCAGAGTTCCTAGTTTTTATTCTCTTTAAATCGCCTTGATTTCTTGGAAAGTGGTTTCCGGCTGCTTTCGCCATTGTTTTGAATTTAGAATTATTCTTCTTTTTTAAAAGTCCCATGTCACTTCAGGGCGTAGCCGATCGCGACTCTCCAAGTATAAACCTGAACCAGCTCAAAAAGAAAATCACCTAAACTCTTTAACATTTCTTTCTCCAACATCCGTTATATTCGTACCAACTTCTGCAGTGTGCAAATCGTTCCTTTTTGATAAGTTTCCTGATCTACTAGCTCTCTGCGAGACTAACTTTAACTCGTCCATTACTTCCTCTGATTTATAAATTCCTGACTACCTTCCTCTCCTTAGAAAGGACCCTAAAATCCACATGCATAGGATGGGAGTTTTATGCCCATGATCATCTTCCCTTAGCTATGAAACTCTCTTTGGAATCTCCAGACAACTCGTATATGTGTCTCCGTCTATCTCTTCTTAATTCAGTAAGCTATCATTTCTTTCTCTATCGTTCCCCTTCCTCTCAAGACTGTGGTGTACTCGATAGCATTTCCGATAATATAGACAAACACATTTCTCTACATCCGTTTGCACACTAAATTGTGTTCGGTGACTTTAACGCCTACCATACCATGTGGCTTAAACACTCTGTAACTGACCTCGATGGCATCCAAACCCTTAACTTTTCAATCACTCAATCCCTCGGGCAAGTTGTGGACTTTCCTACACGTTTTCCCAGTAACCCTGACAGCAACGCTTCCCGTTTTGATCACTATTTTACCTCCATTCTTGAATCTTGTCGCGCTACGCAGCTCTGCCCTCTTGGCAACTCTGATCACGCAGTGGTATCTATTAACGTCTCCTTCCACTCCCCCTGCAGTCACGAGCCTCCTACTAACAGAATATCTTTCTGTTATCAATGAGCAGACTCGGACTCGTTCCGTGATTTCCTTCGCGACGTCCTTTGGAATGTGATTTTTAATCACCCCGTTCATAAATTTGCGTCTGAGGTCTCCTCCCGTGTAAAAACCGACATCGAGGCTTTCATCCCAGCAAAAAAGTAAAAAGTTAAATCGCGCTCATCACCTTGATTCTCCGTTGCTTGATGAGCTACTATAACTCATAGGAATCACCTATTCCGTCTGTACCGGGGCAGCATGTCTGATTGTAACAGACGTCTCTTTGCTCGTAAAGAGTGCAAGTGTGTCCTCATTTAAGCAAAGTTATTATTTGCTGATAGAATAAAACAACGTATTGCATCTCACAAATTTGGTTCTGCATCCTGGGTAAGACGATACACTACGTCCAATAGCAAGGCCTCCGATCAGGAGGTTATTGGGAGCGTGGAACCACCTCTTAATTGCTGGTGTTCCCAGGTCCACCCTGACCCAGGGTGGTAGCACCTGTTAGGGTCCCAGCTATGGGCAAATAGTTAACACCCAAACTTGTGTAAAAATAGGTTTTAATACCAGAAATACATTATAATAAAAAAAATATTACCAGCAATAATTTTTGAAAGAAAAATTATTATCAGCAATACTTTTAAAAAAAAATACGAGCAATACAAACAGTTATACATTCTTTGAAAAAATATGACCAGCTATAGATTTCTTCAAGGAAAAATATTACCAGAAATAGATTTTTGAAGAAAAGCATATCACCAGCAATAAAAATGTTGTCGGCATTAAATAACCCATTGAGGTTGATATGCCGTAAAACAAAATAAACCAAACCAATCTAAACCAAAGAATATATATTCTATTCATAAGAATCTATCCTAAAAATATTGTCGGCGTTAAATAACCCATTGAGGTTGATATGGCGTAAAACAAAATAAACCAAACCAATCTAAATCAAAGAATACATATTCTATTCATACGAATCTATCCTAAAAATGTTGTCGGCATTAAATAACCCATTGAGGTTGATATGCCGTAAAACAAAATAAACCAAACCAATCTAAACCAAAGAATACATATTCTATTCATATGAATCTATCCTAAAAATGGTGTCGGCATTAAATAACTCATTGAGGTTGATATGCCGTAAAACAAAATAAACCAAACCAATCTAAATCAAAGAATACATATTCTATTCATACGAATCTATCCTAAAAATGTTGTCGGCGTTAAATAACCCACTGAGGTTGATATGCCGTAAAACAAAATAAACCAAACTAATCTAAACCAAAGAATACATATTCTATTCATACGAATCTATCCTAAAAATGGTGTCGGTATTAAATAACCCATTGAGGTTGATATGCCGAAAAACAAAATAAGCCAAACTAATCTAAACCAAAGAATATATATTCTATTCATACGAATCTATCCTAAAAATGTTGTCGGCGTTAAATAACCCATTGAGGTTGATATGCCGTAAAACAAAATAAACCAAACCAATCTAAACCAAAGAATATATATTCTATTCATACGAATCTATCCTAAAAATGTTGTCGGCGTTAAATAACCCATTGAGGTTGATATGCCGTAAAACAAAATAAACCAAACCAATCTAAACCAAAGAATACATATTCTATTCATATGAATCTATCCTAAAAATGGTGTCGGCGTTAAATAACCCATTGAGGTTGATATGGCGTAAAACAAAATAAACCAAACCAATCTAAATCAAAGAATACATATTCTATTCATACGAATCTATCCTAAAAATGTTGTCGGCATTAAATAACCCATTGAGGTTGATATGCCGAAAAACAAAATAAACCAAACTAATCTAAACCAAAGAATACATATTCTATTCATACTAATCTATCCTAAAAATGTTGTCGGCGTTAAATAACCCATTGAGGTTGATATGCCGTAAAACAAAATAAACCAAACCAATCTAAACCAAAGAATATATATTCTATTCATACGAATCTATCCTAAAAATGTTGTCGGCGTTAAATAACCCATTGAGGTTGATATGCCGTAAAACAAAATAAACCAAACCAATCTAAACCAAAGAATACATATTCTATTCATATGAATCTATCCTAAAAATGGTGTCGGCATTAAATAACCCATTGAGGTTGATATGCCGTAAAACAAAATAAACCAAACCAATCTAAATCAAAGAATACATATTCTATTCATACGAATCTATCCTAAAAATGTTGTCGGCGTTAAATAACCCACTGAGGTTGATATGCCGTAAAACAAAATAATCCAAACTAATCTAAACCAAAGAATACATATTCTATTCATACGAATCTATCCTAAAAATGTTGTCGGCATCAAATAACCCATTGAGGTTGATATGCCGAAAAACAAAATAAACCAAACTAATCTAAACCAAAGAATACATATTCTATTCATACGAATCTATCCTAAAAATGTTGTCGGCATTAAATAACCCATTGAGGTTGATATGCCGTAAAACAAAATAAACCAAACTAATCTAAACCAAAGAATACATATTCTATTCATACGAATCTATCCTAAAAATGTTGTCGGCATTAAATAACCCATTGAGGTTGATATGCCGTAAAACAAAATAAACCAAACTAATCTAAACCAAAGAATACATATTCTATTCATATGAATCTATCCTAAAAATGTTGTCGACATTAAATAACCCATTGAGGTTGATATGCCGTAAAACAAAATAAACCAAACTAATCTAAACCAAAGAATACATATTCTATTCATAAGAATCTATCCTAAAAATCTTGTCGAGCTGAATGCATAACATACATTGAATTAGATATATAGATACATAGATAGATAGATAGATTACAGCAGACTGCCTAAGATAGATAGATAGATAGATAGATAGATAGATAGATAGATAGATAGATAGATAGATAGATAGACTGAATAAGATAGATAGATAGATAGATAGATTAGAGCAGACTGCCTAAGATAGATAGATAGATAGATAGATAGACTGAATAAGATAGATAGATAGATAGATAGATAGATAGATAGATAGATAGATAGATAGATAGATAGATAGATTAGAGCAGACTGCCTAAGATAGATAGATAGATAGATATATAGATAGATTAGAGTAGACTGCCTGAGATAGATAGATAGATAGATAGATAGATAGATAGATAGATAGATAGATAGATAGAAACTAGACAGAATTAAAGAGATAGATAGATAGATACTAGACTGAATTAGATAGATAGATAGATAGATAGATAGATAGATAGATAGATAGATAGATAGATAGATAGATTAGAGCAGACTGCCTAAGATAGATAAAAAGATAGATAGATAGATAGATAGATAGATAGATAGATAGATAGATAGATAGATAGATTAGAGCAGACTGCCTAAGATACATAGATAGATAGATAGATAGATAGATAGATTAGAGCAGACTGCCTAAGATAGATAAATAGATAGATAGATAGATAGATAGATAGATAGATAGATAGAGAGATAGAGAGACAGATACATACATACATACTAGACTGAATTAGATAGATAGATAGATAGATAGATAGATAGATAGATAGATAGATAGATAGATAGATAGATAGATAGATAGATAGATAGGTTGGAGCTGACAGCATAAGATACATTGAATTAGATAGATAGATAGATAGATAGATAGATAGATAGATAGATAGATAGATAGATAGATAGATAGATAGATAGGTTGGAGCTGACAGCATAAGATACATTGAATTAGATATATAGATAGATAGATAGATAGATAGATAGATAGATAGATAGATAGA
>OZ010614.1:41675684-41678184 GCA_963932145.1 Acanthosepion lycidas
AGAGAGATAGATAGATAGATAGATAGATAGACTGAATAAGATAGATAGATAGATAGATAGATAGATAGATACATAGATAGATAGATAGATAGATTAGAGCAGAGTGCCTAAGTTAGATAGATAGATAGATAGATAGATAGATAGATAGATTGAATTAGATAGATAGATAGATAGATAGATAGATAGATAGATAGATACTAGACTGAATTAGATAGATAGATAGATAGATAGATAGATAGATAGATAGATAGATAGATAGATAGATAGATAGATAGATTGGAGCAGACTGCATAAGAGATAGATAGATAGATAGATAGATAGATAGATAGATAGATAGATAGATAGATAGATAGATAGATAGATAGATAGATTGGAGCAGACTGCATAAGAGATAGATAGATAGATAGATAGATAGATAGATAGATAGATAGATAGATAGATTAGAGCAGATTGCCTAAGATAGATAGATAGATAGATAGATAGACAGACAGATAGATAGATACTAGACAGAATGAGATAGATAGATAGATATATAGATAGATAGATAGATAGATAGATACTAGACTCAATTAGATAGATATATAGATAGATAGATAGATAGATAGATAGATAGATTAGAGCAGACTGCCTAAGATAGATAGATAGATAGATAGATAGATAGATAGATAGATAGATAGATAGACTGAATTAGATAGATAGATAGATAGATAGATAGATACTAGACTGAATTAGATAGATAGATAGATAGATAGATGGATAGATAGATTAGAGCAGACTGCCTAATATAGATAGATAGATAGATAGACTGAATTAGATAGATAGATAGATAGATAGATAGATAGATAGATAGATTAGAGCAGACTGCCTAAGATAGATAGATAGATAGATAGATTGATACTAGACTGAATTAGATAGATAGATAGATAGATAGATAGATAGATAGATACTAGACTGAATTAGATAGATAGATAGATAGATAGATATATAGATAGATAGATAGATAGATAGATAGATAGATAGGTAGATAGATAGATAGATAGATAGATAGGTAGATAGATAGATAGATAGATACTAGACTGAATTAGATAGATAGATAGATAGATAGATAGATAGATAGATAGATAGATATATGGATAGATACTAGACTGAATTAGATAGATAGATACATAGATAGATAGATAGATAGATAGATAGATAGATAGATAGATAGATAGATAGATTGATAGATAGATAGATAGATAGATAGATAGATAGATAGATAGATAGATAGATAGATACATAGATAGATAGATAGATAGATAGATAGATAGATAGATAGATAGATAGATTGGAGCAGACTGCATAAGAGATAGATAGATAGATAGATAGATAGATAGATAGATAGATAGATAGATAGATAGATTGGAGCAGACTGCATACGAGATAGATAGATAGATAGATAGATAGATAGATAGATAGATAGATAGATAGATAGATAGATAGATAGATAGATTGGAGCAGACTGCATAAGAGATAGATAGATAGATAGATAGATAGATAGATAGATAGATAGATAGACTGAATTAGATAGATAGATAGATAGATAGATAGATAGATTAGAGCAGACTGCCTAAGATAGATAGATAGATACTAGACTGAATTAGATAGATAGATAGATAGATAGATAGATAGATAGATAGATAGATAGATACTAGACTGAATTAGATAGATAGATAGATAGATAGATATATAGATAGATAGATAGATAGATAGATAGATAGATAGATAGATAGATTGAATTAGATAGATAGATAGATAGGTAGATAGATAGATAGATAGATAGATAGATAGATAGATACTAGACTGAATTAGATAGATAGATAGATAGATAGATAGATAGATAGATAGATAGATAGATAGATAGATAGATTGGAGCAGACTGCATAAGAGATAGATAGATAGATAGATAGATAGATACTAGACTGAATTAGATAGATAGATAGATAGATAGATAGATAGATACATAGATAGATAGAGAGATAGATTTAATTAGATCGATAGATAGATAGATAGATAGATAGATAGATAGATAGATAGATAGATAGATATATACTCGACTGAATTAGATAGATAGATAGATAGATACATAGATAGATAGATAGATAGATAGATAGATAGATAGATAGATAGATAGATAGATAGATCCTAGACTGAATTGGATAGATAGATAGATAGATAGATAGATAGATAGATAGATAGATAGATAGATAGATAGATAGATAGGTTGGAGCTGACAGCATAAGATACATCGAATTAGATAGATAGATAGATAGATAGATAGATAGATAGATAGATAGATAGATAGATTTGAGCAGACTGCCTAAGATAGATAGATAGATAGATAGATAGATAGATAGATAGACTGAATTAGATAGATAGATAGATAGATAGATAGATAGATTAGAGCAGACTGCCTAAGATAGATAGATAGATAGATAGATTGATACTAGACTGAATTAGA
>OZ010614.1:41688184-41690684 GCA_963932145.1 Acanthosepion lycidas
ATAGATAGATAGATAGATAGATAGATAGATAGATAGATAGATAGATAGATAGTTTGGAGCAGACTGCATAAGAGATAGATAGATAGATAGATAGATAGATAGATAGATAGATAGATAGATTAGAGCAGATTGCCTAAGATAGATAGATAGATAGATAGATAGACAGACAGATAGATAGATACTAGACAGAATGAGATAGATAGATAGATATATAGATAGATAGATAGATACTAGACTCAATTAGATAGATATATAGATAGATAGATAGATAGATAGATTAGAGCAGACTGCCTAAGATAGATAGATAGATAGATAGATAGATAGATAGATAGATAGATAGACTGAATTAGATAGATAGATAGATAGATAGATAGATACTAGACTGAATTAGATAGATAGATAGATAGATAGATAGATTAGAGCAGACTGCCTAATATAGATAGATAGATAGATAGATAGATAGATAGATAGATAGATAGATAGATAGATAGATAGATAGACTGAATTAGATAGATAGATAGATAGATAGATAGATAGATAGATAGATAGATTAGAGCAGACTGCCTAAGATAGATAGATAGATAGATAGATTGATACTAGACTGAATTAGATAGATAGATAGATAGATAGATAGATAGATAGATAGATACTAGACTGAATTAGATAGATAGATAGATAGATAGATATATAGATAGATAGATAGATAGATAGGTAGATAGATAGATAGATAGATAGATAGGTAGATAGATAGATAGATAGATACTAGACTGAATTAGATAGATAGATAGATAGATAGATAGATAGATAGATACTAGACTGAATTAGATAGATAGATACATAGATAGAAAGATAGAAAGATAGATAGATAGATTGATAGATAGATAGATAGATAGATAGATAGATAGATAGATAGATAGATAGATAGATAGATAGATAGATTGGAGCAGACTGCATAAGAGATAGATAGATAGATAGATAGATAGATAGATAGATAGATAGATAGATAGATAGATAGATAGATAGATAGATAGATAGATAGATAGATAGATTGGAGCAGACTGCATACGAGATAGATAGATAGATAGATAGATAGATAGATAGATAGATAGATAGATAGATAGATAGATTGGAGCAGACTGCATACGAGATAGATAGATAGATAGATAGATAGATAGATAGATAGATAGATAGATAGATAGATAGATAGATAGATTGGAGCAGACTGCATAAGAGATAGATAGATAGATAGATAGATAGATAGATAGATAGATAGATAGATAGATAGATAGATAGATAGATAGATTGGAGCAGACTGCATAAGAGATAGATAGATAGATAGATAGATAGATAGATAGATAGATAGATAGATAGATAGATAGATAGACTGAATTAGATAGATAGATAGATAGATAGATAGATAGATAGATTAGAGCAGACTGCCTAAGATAGATAGATAGATACTAGACTGAATTAGATAGATAGATAGATAGATAGATAGATAGATAGATAGATAGATAGATACTAGACTGAATTAGATAGATAGATAGATAGATAGATAGATAGATAGATAGATTGAATTAGATAGATAGATAGATAGGTAGATAGATAGATAGATAGATAGATAGATAGATAGATAGATAGATAGATAGATACTAGACTGAATTAGATAGATAGATAGATAGATAGATAGATAGATAGATAGATAGATAGATAGATAGATAGATAGATAGATTGGAGCAGACTGCATAAGAGATAGATAGATAGATAGATAGATAGATAGATAGATACTAGACTGAATTAGATAGATAGATAGATAGATAGATAGATAGATAGATAGATAGATAGATAGATAGAGAGATAGATTTAATTAGATCGATAGATAGATAGATAGATAGATAGATAGATAGATACTCGACTGAATTAGATAGATAGATAGATAGATAGATACATAGATAGATAGATAGATAGATAGATAGATAGATAGATAGATAGATAGATAGATAGATAGATAGATAGATAGATACTAGACTGAATTGGATAGATAGATAGATAGATAGATAGATAGATAGATAGATAGATAGATAGATAGATAGATAGATAGATAGATAGATAGATAGGTTGGAGCTGACAGCATAAGATACATCGAATTAGATAGATAGATAGATAGATAGATAGATAGATAGATAGATAGATAGATACTAGTCTGAATTAGATAGATAGATAGATAGATAGATAGATTTGAGCAGACTGCCTAAGATAGATAGATAGATAGATAGATAGATAGATAGATAGATAGATAGATAGATAGACTGAATAAGATAGATAGATAGATAGATACATAGATAGATAGATAGATAGATAGATAGATAGATAGATAGATAGATTAGAGCAGAGTGCCTAAGTTAGATAGATAGATAGATAGATAGATTGAATTAGATAGATAGATAGATAGATAGATAGATAGATAGATACTAGACTGAATTAGATAGATAGATAGATA
>OZ010614.1:41695684-41698184 GCA_963932145.1 Acanthosepion lycidas
GATAGATAGATAGATAGATAGATAGATAGATACTAGACTGAATTAGATAGATAGATACATAGATAGAAAGATAGAAAGATAGATAGATAGATTGATAGATAGATAGATAGATAGATAGATAGATAGATAGATAGATAGATAGATAGATAGATAGATAGATTGGAGCAGACTGCATAAGAGATAGATAGATAGATAGATAGATAGATAGATAGATAGATAGATAGATAGATAGATAGATAGATAGATAGATAGATAGATAGATAGATAGATTGGAGCAGACTGCATACGAGATAGATAGATAGATAGATAGATAGATAGATAGATAGATAGATAGATAGATAGATAGATTGGAGCAGACTGCATACGAGATAGATAGATAGATAGATAGATAGATAGATAGATAGATAGATAGATAGATAGATAGATAGATAGATTGGAGCAGACTGCATAAGAGATAGATAGATAGATAGATAGATAGATAGATAGATAGATAGATAGATAGATAGATAGATAGATAGATAGATTGGAGCAGACTGCATAAGAGATAGATAGATAGATAGATAGATAGATAGATAGATAGATAGATAGATAGATAGATAGATAGACTGAATTAGATAGATAGATAGATAGATAGATAGATAGATAGATTAGAGCAGACTGCCTAAGATAGATAGATAGATACTAGACTGAATTAGATAGATAGATAGATAGATAGATAGATAGATAGATAGATAGATAGATACTAGACTGAATTAGATAGATAGATAGATAGATAGATAGATAGATAGATAGATTGAATTAGATAGATAGATAGATAGGTAGATAGATAGATAGATAGATAGATAGATAGATAGATAGATAGATAGATAGATACTAGACTGAATTAGATAGATAGATAGATAGATAGATAGATAGATAGATAGATAGATAGATAGATAGATAGATAGATAGATTGGAGCAGACTGCATAAGAGATAGATAGATAGATAGATAGATAGATAGATAGATAGATACTAGACTGAATTAGATAGATAGATAGATAGATAGATAGATAGATAGATAGATAGATAGATAGATAGAGAGATAGATTTAATTAGATCGATAGATAGATAGATAGATAGATAGATAGATAGATACTCGACTGAATTAGATAGATAGATAGATAGATAGATACATAGATAGATAGATAGATAGATAGATAGATAGATAGATAGATAGATAGATAGATAGATAGATAGATAGATAGATACTAGACTGAATTGGATAGATAGATAGATAGATAGATAGATAGATAGATAGATAGATAGATAGATAGATAGATAGATAGATAGATAGATAGATAGGTTGGAGCTGACAGCATAAGATACATCGAATTAGATAGATAGATAGATAGATAGATAGATAGATAGATAGATAGATAGATACTAGTCTGAATTAGATAGATAGATAGATAGATAGATAGATTTGAGCAGACTGCCTAAGATAGATAGATAGATAGATAGATAGATAGATAGATAGATAGATAGATAGATAGACTGAATAAGATAGATAGATAGATAGATACATAGATAGATAGATAGATAGATAGATAGATAGATAGATAGATAGATTAGAGCAGAGTGCCTAAGTTAGATAGATAGATAGATAGATAGATTGAATTAGATAGATAGATAGATAGATAGATAGATAGATAGATACTAGACTGAATTAGATAGATAGATAGATAGATAGATAGATAGATACTAGACTGAATTAGATAGATAGATAGATAGATAGATATATAGATAGATAGATAGATAGATAGATTGAATTAGATAGATAGATAGATAGATAGATAGATAGATACTAGACTGAATTAGATAGATAGATAGATAGATAGATAGATAGATAGATAGATAGACTGAATAAGATAGATAGATAGATAGATAGATAGATAGATACATAGATAGATAGATAGATAGATAGATAGATAGATTAGAGCAGAGTGCCTAAGTTAGATAGATAGATAGATAGATAGATAGATAGATTGAATTAGATAGATAGATAGATAGATAGATAGATACTAGACTGAATTAGATAGATAGATAGATAGATAGATAGATAGGTTGGAGCTGACAGCATAAGATACATCGAATTAGATAGATAGATAGATAGATAGATAGATAGATAGATAGATAGATAGATAGATAGATAGATAGATACTAGTCTGAATTAGATAGATAGATAGATAGATAGATAGATAGATTTGAGCAGACTGCCTAAGATAGATAGATAGATAGATAGATAGATAGATAGATAGATAGACTGAATAAGATAGATAGATAGATAGATAGATAGATAGATAGATAGATAGATAGATAGATTAGAGCAGAGTGCCTAAGTTAGATAGATAGATAGATAGATAGATAGATTGAATTAGATAGATAGATAGATAGATAGATAGATAGATAGATAGATAGATAGATACTAGACTGAATTAGATATATAGATAGATAGATAGA
>OZ010614.1:41708184-41710684 GCA_963932145.1 Acanthosepion lycidas
GATAGATAGATAGACTGAATAAGATAGATAGATAGATAGATAGATAGATAGATAGATACATAGATAGATAGATAGATAGATAGATTAGAGCAGAGTGCCTAAGTTAGATAGATAGATAGATAGATAGATAGATAGATAGATAGATAGATAGATAGATAGATAGATAGATAGATAGATTGAATTAGATAGATAGATAGATAGATAGATAGATAGATAGATAGATAGATAGATAGATAGATAGATAGATTGGAGCAGACTGCATAAGAGATAGATAGATAGATAGATAGATAGATAGATAGATAGATAGATAGATTGGAGCAGACTGCATAAGAGATAGATAGATAGATAGATAGATAGATAGATAGATAGATTAGAGCAGATTGCCTAAGATAGATAGATAGATAGATAGATAGACAGACAGATAGATAGATACTAGACAGAATGAGATAGATAGATAGATATATAGATAGATAGATAGATAGATAGATAGATACTAGACTCAATTAGATAGATATATAGATAGATAGATAGATAGATTAGAGCAGACTGCCTAAGATAGATAGATAGATAGATAGATAGATAGATAGATAGATAGATAGATAGATAGACTGAATTAGATAGATAGATAGATAGATACTAGACTGAATTAGATAGATAGATAGATAGATAGATAGATAGATAGATAGATAGATAGATAGATAGATAGATACATTAGAGCAGACTGCCTAAGATAGATAGATAGATAGATAGATAGATAGATAGATAGACTGAATTAGATAGATAGATAGATAGATAGATAGATTAGAGCAGACTGCCTAAGATAGATAGATAGATAGATAGATTGATACTAGACTGAATTAGATAGATAGATAGATAGATAGATAGATAGATAGATAGATACTAGACTGAATTAGATAGATAGATAGATAGATAGATAGATAGATAGATAGATAGATAGATAGATATATAGATAGATAGATAGATAGATAGGTAGATAGATAGATAGATAGATAGATAGATAGGTAGATAGATAGATAGATAGATACTAGACTGAATTAGATAGATAGATAGATAGATAGATAGATAGATAGATAGATAGATAGATACTAGACTGAATTAGATAGATAGATACATATATAGATAGATAGATAGATAGATAGATAGATAGATTGATAGATAGATAGATAGATAGATAGATAGATAGATAGATAGATAGATAGATAGATAGATAGATAGATAGATAGATAGATTGGAGCAGACTGCATAAGAGATAGATAGATAGATAGATAGATAGATAGATAGATAGATAGATTGGAGCAGACTGCATACGAGATAGATAGATAGATAGATAGATAGATAGATAGATAGATAGATAGATAGATTGGAGCAGACTGCATAAGAGATAGATAGATAGATAGATAGATAGATAGATAGATAGATAGATAGATAGACTGAATTAGATAGATAGATAGATAGATAGATAGATAGATAGATAGATAGATAGATTAGAGCAGACTGCCTAAGATAGATAGATAGATACTAGACTGAATTAGATAGATAGATAGATAGATAGATAGATAGATAGATACTAGACTGAATTAGATAGATAGATAGATAGATAGATAGATATATAGATAGATAGATAGATAGATAGATAGATAGATAGATAGATAGATTGAATTAGATAGATAGATAGATAGATAGATAGATAGATAGATACTAGACTGAATTAGATAGATAGATAGATAGATAGATAGATAGATAGATAGATAGATAGATAGATAGATAGATAGATAGATTGGAGCAGACTGCATAAGAGATAGATAGATAGATAGATAGATAGATAGATAGATAGATAGATAGATAGATAGATACTAGACTGAATTAGATAGATAGATAGATACATAGATAGATAGATAGATAGATAGATAGATAGATAGAGAGATAGATTTAATTAGATAGATAGATAGATAGACAGATAGATAGATAGATACTCGACTGAATTAGATAGATAGATAGATAGATACATAGATAGATAGATAGATAGATAGATAGATAGATAGATAGATAGGTAGATAGATAGATAGATAGATAGATACTAGACTGAATTAGATAGATAGATAGATAGATAGATAGATAGATAGATAGATAGATAGATAGATACTAGACTGAATTAGATAGATAGATACATAGATAGATAGATAGATAGATAGATAGATAGATAGATAGATAGATTGATAGATAGATAGATAGATAGATAGATAGATAGATAGATAGATAGATAGATACATAGATAGATAGATAGATAGATAGATAGATAGATAGATAGATAGATAGATAGATTGGAGCAGACTGCATAAGAGATAGATAGATAGATAGATAGATAGATAGATAGATAGATAGATAGATAGATAGATAGATAGATTGGAGCAGACTGCATACGAGATAGATAGATAGATAGATAGATAGATAGATAGATAGATAGATAGATAGATAGATA
>OZ010614.1:41723184-41728184 GCA_963932145.1 Acanthosepion lycidas
AGATAGATAGATAGATAGATTTGAGCAGACTGCCTAAGATAGATAGATAGATAGATAGATAGATAGATATATAGATAGATAGACTGAATAAGATAGATAGATAGATAGATAGATAGATAGATAGATAGATAGATAGATAGATAGATTAGAGCAGAGTGCCTAAGTTAGATAGATAGATAGATAGATAGATAGTTTGAATTAGATAGATAGATAGATAGATAGATAGATAGATAGATAGATAGATACTAGACTGAATTAGATAGATAGATAGATAGATAGATAGATAGATAGATAGATAGATAGATAGATAGATAGATAGATAGATAGATAGATAGATTGGAGCAGACTGCATAAGAGATAGATAGATATATAGATAGATAGATAGATAGATAGATAGATAGATAGATAGATAGATAGATAGATAGATAGATAGATTGGAGCAGACTGCATAAGAGATAGATAGATAGATAGATAGATAGATAGATAGATAGATAGATAGATAGATAGATAGATTAGAGCAGATTGCCTAAGACAGATAGATAGATAGATAGATAGACAGACAGATAGATAGATACTAGACAGAATGAGATAGATAGATAGATATATAGATAGATAGATAGATAGATACTAGACTCAATTAGATAGATATATAGATAGATAGATAGATAGATTAGAGCAGACTGCCTAAGATAGATAGATAGATAGATAGATAGATAGACTGAATTAGATAGATAGATAGATAGATAGATACTAGACTGAATTAGATAGATAGATAGATAGATAGATAGATAGATAGATACTAGACTGAATTAGATAGATAGATAGATAGATAGATATATAGATAGATAGATAGATAGATAGATAGATAGATAGATAGATAGATAGATAGGTAGATAGATAGATAGATAGATAGATAGATAGATACTAGACTGAATTAGATAGATAGATAGATAGATAGATAGATAGATAGATAGATAAATATATAGATAGATACTAGACTGAATTAGATAGATAGATAGATAGATAGATAGATAGATAGATAGATAGATTGATAGATAGATAGATAGATAGATAGATAGATAGATAGATACATAGATAGATAGATAGATAGATTGGAGCAGACTGCATGAGAGATAGATAGATAGATAGATAGATAGATAGATAGATAGATAGATAGATAGATTGGAGCAGACTGCATACGAGATAGATAGATAGATAGATAGATAGATAGATAGATAGATAGATAGATAGATAGATAGATAGATAGATAGATTGGAGCAGACTGCATAAGAGATAGATAGATAGATAGATAGATAGATAGATAGATAGATAGATAGATAGATACTAGACTGAATTAGATAGATAGATAGATAGATAGATAGATACTAGACTGAATTAGATAGATAGATAGATAGATAGATAGATAGATAGATAGATAGATAGATAGATACATAGATAGATAAAGAGATAGATTTAATTAGATCGATAGATAGATAGATAGATAGATAGATAGATAGATACTCGACTGAATTAGATAGATAGATAGATAGATAGATAGATAGATAGATAGATAGATAGATAGATAGATAGATAGATAGATAGATAGATAGATAGATACTAGACTGAATTGGATAGATAGATAGATAGATAGATAGATAGATAGATAGATAGATAGATAGATAGATAGGTTGGAGCTGACAGCATAAGATACATCGAATTAGATAGATAGATAGATAGATAGATAGATAGATAGATAGATAGATAGATAGATACTAGTCTGAATTAGATAGATAGATAGATAGATAGATAGATAGATTTGAGCAGACTGCCTAAGATAGATAGATAGATAGATAGATAGATAGATAGATAGATAGATAGATAGACTGAATAAGATAGATAGATAGATAGATAGATACATAGATAGATAGATAGATAGATAGATAGATAGATTAGAGCAGAGTGCCTAAGTTAGATAGATAGATAGATAGATAGATAGATAGATTGAATTAGATAGATAGATAGATAGATAGATAGATAGATAGATAGATACTAGACTGAATTAGATAGATAGATAGATAGATAGATAGATAGATAGATAGATAGATAGATAGATAGATAGATAGATAGATTGGAGCAGACTGCATAAGAGATAGATAGATATATAGATAGATAGATAGATAGATAGATAGATAGATAGATTGGAGCAGACTGCATAAGAGATAGATAGATAGATAGATAGATAGATAGATAGATAGATAGATAGATAGATAGATTAGAGCAGATTGCCTAAGACAGATAGATAGATAGATAGATAGACAGACAGATAGATAGATACTAGACAGAATGAGATAGATAGATAGATATATAGATAGATAGATAGATAGATAGATACTAGACTCAATTAGATAGATATATAGATAGATAGATAGATAGATTAGAGCAGACTGCCTAAGATAGATAGATAGATAGATAGATAGATAGTCTGAATTAGATAGATAGATAGATAGATAGATACTAGACTGAATTAGATAGATAGATAGATAGATAGATAGATAGATTAGAGCAGACTGCCTAAGATAGATAGATAGATAGATAGATAGATAGATAGACTGAATTAGATAGATAGACTGAATTAGATAGATAGATAGATAGATAGATAGATAGATTAGAGCAGACTGCCTAAGATAGATAGATAGATAGATAGATTGATACTAGACTGAATTAGATAGATAGATAGATAGATAGATAGATAGATAGATAGATAGATAGATAGATAGATAGATAGATACTAGACTGAATTAGATAGATAGATAGATAGATAGATATATATATAGATAGATGGATAGATAGATAGATAGATAGATAGGTAGATAGATAGATAGATAGATAGATACTAGACTGAATTAGATAGATAGATAGATAGATAGATAGATAGATAGATAGATAGATAGATAGATAGATACTAGACTGAATTAGATAGATAGATAGATAGATAGATAGATAGATAGATAGATAGATAGATAGATAGATTGGAGCAGACTGCATAAGAGATAGATAGATAGATAGATAGATAGATAGATAGATAGATAGATAGATAGATAGATAGATAGGTTGGAGCTGACAGCATAAGATACATTGAATTAGATAGATAGATAGATAGATAGATAGATAGATAGATAGATAGATAGATAGATACTAGACTGAATTAGATAGATAGATAGATAGATAGATAGATAGATAGATAGATAGATAGATAGATAGATAGATACTAGACTGAATTGGATAGATAGATAGATAGATAGATAGATAGATAGATAGATAGATAGATAGATAGATAGATAGATAGATAGGTTGGAGCTGACAGCATAAGATACATTTAATTAGATAGATAGATAGATAGATAGATAGATAGATAGATAGATAGATAGATAGATACTAGACTGAATTAGATAGATAGATAGATACATTAGAGCAGACTGTCTAAGATAGATAGATAGATAGATAGATAGATAGATAGATAGATAGATAGATAGATAGATAGATAGATAGATAGATAGGTTGGAGCTGAATGCATAACATACATTGAATTAGATACATAGATAGATAGATAGATAGATAGATAGATAGATAGATAGATAGATAGATAGACTGAATAAGATAGATAGATAGATAGATAGATAGATAGATAGATAGATTAGAGCAGACTGTCTAAGATAGATAGATAGATAGACTGAATAAGATAGATAGATAGATAGATAGATAGATAGATAGATAGATAGATAGATAGATTAGAGCAGACTGCCTAAGATAGATAGATAGATAGATAGATAGATAGATAGATAGATAGATAGATAGATAGATAGATAGATTAGAGCAGACTGCCTAAGATAGATAAAAATATAGATAGATAGATAGATAGATAGATAGATAGATAGATAGATAGATAGATAGATAGATAGATAGGTTGGAGCAGAATGCATAACATACATTGAATTAGATAGATAGATAGATAGATAGATAGATAGATAGATAGATAGATAGATAGATAGATAGATTAGAGCAGACTGCCTAAGATAGATAAAAAGATAGATAGATAGATAGATAGATAGATAGATAGATAGATAGATAGATAGATAGATAGATAGATAGGTTGGAGCAGAATGCATAACATACATTGAATTAGATAGATAGATAGATAGATAGATAGATAGATAGATAGATAGATAGATAGATAGATAGATTAGAGCAGACTGCCTAAGATACATAGATAGATAGATAGATAGATAGATAGATAGATTAGAGCAGACTACCTAAGATAGATAAATAGATAGATAGATAGATAGATAGATAGACTGAATTAGATAGAGAGATAGATAGATAGATAGATAGATAGATAGATTAGAGCAGACTGCCTAAGATAGATAGATAGATACTAGACTGAATTAGATAGATAGATAGATAGATAGATAGATACTAGACTGAATTAGATAGATAGATAGATAGATAGATATATAGATAGATAGATAGATAGATAGATTGAATTAGATAGATAGATAGATAGATAGATAGATACTAGACTGAATTAGATAGATATATAGATAGATAGATAGATAAATAGATAGATAGATAGATAGATAGATAGATAGATAGACTGAATAAGATAGATAGATAGATAGATAGATAGATAGATAGATAGATACATAGATAGATAGATAGATAGATAGATTAGAGCAGAGTGCCTAAGTTAGATAGATAGATAGATAGATAGATAGATAGATAGATAGATAGATAGATAGATAGATAGATTGAATTAGATAGATAGATAGATAGATAGATAGATAGATAGATAGATAGATAGATAGATAGATAGATAGATTGGAGCAGACTGCATAAGAGATAGATAGATAGATAGATAGATAGATAGATAGATAGATAGATAGATAGATAGATAGATAGATAGATTGGAGCAGACTGCATAAGAGATAGATAGATAGATAGAT
>OZ010614.1:41740684-41850684 GCA_963932145.1 Acanthosepion lycidas
AATATATAGATAGATACTAGACTGAATTAGATAGATAGATAGATAGATAGATAGATAGATAGATTGATAGATAGATAGATAGATAGATAGATACATAGATAGATAGATAGATAGATAGATAGATAGATAGATAGATAGATAGATAGATAGATAGATAGATAGATAGATAGATAGATTGGAGCAGACTGCATAAGAGATAGATAGATAGATAGATAGATAGATAGATAGATAGATAGATAGATAGATAGATAGATAGATAGATAGATTGGAGCAGACTGCATACGAGATAGATAGATAGATAGATAGATAGATAGATAGATAGATACTAGTCTGAATTAGATAGATAGATAGATAGATAGATAGATTTGAGCCGACTGCCTAAGATAGATAGATAGATAGATAGATAGATAGATAGATAGATAGATAGATAGATAGATAGATAGACTGAATAAGATAGATAGATAGATAGATAGATAGATACATAGATAGATAGATAGATAGATAGATAGATTAGAGCAGAGTGCCTAAGTTAGATAGATAGATAGATAGATAGATAGATAGATAGATAGATAGATAGATAGATTGAATTAGATAGATAGATAGATAGATAGATAGATAGATAGATAGATAGATAGATAGATAGATACTAGACTGAATTAGATAGATAGATAGATAGATAGATAGATAAATAGATAGATAGATAGATAGATTGGAGCAGACTGCATAAGAGATAGATAGATAGATAGATAGATAGATAGATAGATAGATAGATAGATAGATAGATAGATAGATAGATTGGAGCAGACTGCATAAGAGATAGATAGATAGATAGATAGATAGATAGATAGATAGATAGATAGATAGATAGATTAGAGCAGATTGCCTAAGATAGATAGATAGATAGATAGATAGACAGACAGATAGATAGATACTAGACAGAATGAGATAGATAGATAGATATATAGATAGATAGATAGATAGATACTAGACTCAATTAGATAGATATATAGATAGATAGATAGATAGATTAGAGCAGACTGCCTAAGATAGATAGATAGATAGATAGATAGATAGATAGATAGATAGATAGACTGAATTAGATAGATAGATAGATAGATAGATACTAGACTGAATTAGATAGATAGATAGATAGATAGATAGATAGATAGATTAGAGCAGACTGCCTAAGATAGATAGATAGATAGATAGATAGATAGATAGATAGATAGATAGATTGATAGACTGAATTAGATAGATAGACTGAATTAGATAGATAGATAGATAGATAGATAGATAGATAGATAGATAGATTAGAGCAGACTGCCTAAGATAGATAGATAGATAGATTGATACTAGACTGAATTAGATAGATAGATAGATAGATAGATAGATAGATAGATAGATAGATAGATACTAGACTGAATTAGATAGATAGATAGATAGATAGATAGATATATAGATAGATAGATAGATAGATAGATAGGTAGATAGATAGATAGATAGATAGATAGATAGATAGATAGATATATAGATAGATAGATAGATAGATAGATAGGTAGATAGATAGATAGATAGATAGATAGATAGATAGATAGATAGATAGATAGGTAGATAGATAGATAGATAGATACTAGACTGAATTAGATAGATAGATAGATAGATAGATAGATAGATAGATAGATAGATAGATAAATATATAGATAGATACTAGACTGAATTAGATAGATAGATAGATAGATAGATAGATAGATAGATAGATAGATAGATAGATAGATAGATAGATAGATTGGAGCAGACTGCATAAGAGATAGATAGATAGATAGATAGATAGATAGATAGATAGATAGATAGATAGATAGATAGATAGATAGATTGGAGCAGACTGCATAAGAGATAGATAGATAGATAGATAGATAGATAGATAGATAGATAGATAGATAGATAGATAGATAGATAGATTGGAGCAGACTGCATAAGAGATAGATAGATAGATAGATAGATAGATAGATAGATAGATAGATAGATAGATAGATAGATAGATAGATAGATCTGAGCAGACTGCATAAGACAGATTGAATTAGATAGACAGATAGATAGATACATAGATAGATATATAGATAGATAGATATATTGGAGCAGACTGCATAAGAGATAGATAGATAGATAGATAGATAGATAGATAGATAGATAGATAGATAGATAGATAGATTGGAGCAGACTGCATAAGAGATAGATAGATAGATAGATAGATAGATAGATAGATAGATAGATAGATAGATAGATAGATAGATAGATAGATCTGAGCAGACTGCATAAGACAGATTGAATTAGATAGACAGATAGATAGATACATAGATAGATATATAGATAGATAGATATATTGGAGCAGACTGCATAAGAGATAGATAGATAGATAGATAGATAGATAGATAGATAGATAGATTGGAGCAGACTGCATAAGAGATAGATAGATAGATAGATAGATAGATAGATAGATAGATAGATTGGAGCAGACTGCATAAGAGATAGATAGATAGATAGATAGATAGATAGATAGTGATTCCTAAAAAAGTATTTCATCTATAAGCAACCTCAAATCAACTTACTATAAATATTTAGCAATTGATTTCCCAACTGAATCCTTCATGCGTTTTAAATGCGCCAATGAGGTTATTTAAAATTTCTTGTTTATCTTTTCGTTCCTTTAGACCTTCACCGTTCACACGAGACAAATGATGTTAAGATAGCTGCGATCTTGTGGGTGGGGGTTGGGTGGGGGTTGGGTGGGGCCAGAGAATGTGTGCAAGTCCAAGACGATAAATTCCCTACGAGCCAAATATCCGTGATGCGAAGAGAGAACTGTTAAGCCGTCATAAATGTCCGCTCCCCTACCTACAGTCTGTGTAAACAACATTTTTATCACCTTGCGGTCAGGGGATGCTTGCTTGTAGTGTTTCCACTGTTTGCTTTAAATCTTCGATTCCGGTTCGGACTAATGAACTCAGGTTACATTTTGAGTTCCTAATCTCCGGTGGAAATTCTCAGAGTCTACCAGAAAACGAGGCAGATGTGTCCTGTAAATATCAACTCTTTTCGTCTACTATATATATATATATATATATATATATATATACAATTTTATTATTATTATATATATGCGGAACTTATTGGAAAGCGCTGAATATCAGTGATAGAGCAAACATATATATATATATTAGGTTGGTGCAAAAATAATGACGTAATAATGTCGTTTTTTGACGTTAAAAAATACGTCAAAAAACAACATTATTACGTCATTATTTTTCCACCAACCTAATATATATATCGCTATTTGCGATCCAATTAAATATATACATATATAATTGGATCGCAAATAGCGATATATATATATAACCTCTTCATTTTATATATATATGTATATATTATTTGTTTATATTTTACTTTTTATGGATACAACTTGAGTAAGACGGGAGAGAGATCCACAAATGAGAAGTGCAAGAGAAGAAACTGTCTGCATAGAACTTACGGCTACCTCTAGCCAGCTCACCTGTGAATTGATGAGATCTCGAGGCCAGTCTAGTACTGGGCTTCAATTCAGAAAGTCACAGGATATATATATATATATATATATATATATATATATATATATATATATATATATATATATATATATATATATATATATATATATCCTCACATTATGAAATGGACAAACTCTGACAATTATTTTAAGACATTTTTAATGTTTACATTGTTCTTTTCTTATAGACACAAATATTTAAGTAAATGCTCTGTTTATAATAAACAGTATTAACAAAAATTTACCGGCCCGAATATCCGAGAAATTGTCAAAGAGAATATGCGTCTTTCGACAGGAATCGAACCTGTGTCCTATACGGAACCGTCATATAGCCCGACGTGCTTTTTACCGATTTCGCCACAGAGGAGCGTTTCGATTAGCAAGGTCGATTTTACTGTTTTTAAACTACAATATATATCCTCCTTAACATCAACACAGGCGGGCACTCTCGCATGCATTCAATTGTACAAATGGCGAATAGCCTCCAGCGATGAATTATTCAAAGCTGTCTTTATTCAATGTTGTTGTTTTTTTTGTTTTTTTTCCCAGAGTTAAAAAAAAAGAAATGAAACATTTTCCCGGAAGTAGATGTGCGTGGCATGGAATTATTCTGATTGAAGTTTTGATACAATCAAATCTTTTGGATTTCAGTTTGAACATAAAAGAGAAACGAGAGAAAGAGAGAGAAAAAAAAAAACCCCAATGACAGCCGATTGACCCATCACAAAACAAAAGTGTGCCAAAAAAAAAAAATGCGAAGAAGCAAACATACATTGAAAGCGGGTAAGTAGCCGTTTTGTAAAAGCTTTTTTCCCTTCTACGTTTGGCACGCATAACATGTCTCCCGATTGGTTAAAAAAAAAAAATAAAACAGTGAATGAAACTGACGTCATCAGCGGATGGTGATCATTTTGAATTCTTTGAAGATTGTGGGGCTTTATTTAATGGCTTTTGAAGATGATGCATAATCTGCCACGCTTGATGAGAATTACTCGAATACCTAATTTCCAGACTCACACGAACTAGTCAGCCAATGCAGCCATCGGGTAAAAAAAAAACTTAAAAAGAGGTGCGGCGAATAAATGTACTACATTTGGTGCGAATGTAGCTAGCTAGCTAGCTAGATAGATAGATAGATAGATAGATAGATAGATAGATAGATAGATAGATAGATAGATAGATAGATAGATAGATAAAAAAAATATCAGTTGAGCCCGATCGTCACAGTGTTCAAGACAAAGCTATTATAAATTATATATATACATATATATATATATATATATGTATATATATATATATATATATACATACATATATATATATATATATATATATGTATATATATATATATATATATATGTATATATATATATATATACATACATATATATATATATATATATATATGTATATATATATATATATATATATATATATATTTAGTTATATATATTAACTGACTGAGATAGATATATATTATATATATTAACAGACAAATATAGATAGATAGATAGATACCAGACTGATATATATATATATTTATATATATATATATATATATATATATATATATATATATATATATATTAACTTAGATAGATAGATAAAGAAATAAAAAAATATCATTTGACCCCAATCGCCACAAAGTTCAAGACAAAACTATTCGAAAAGGAGCCATAGCAGTATGAAATTAATAACATATCCTATAACGAATATTCTACATTAAACTATCCATGATCATCAGCGAATTCTTTGGTTCTATGATCCGCAAAGCATTGTTGATCGCCTCAGCAGATAAAAACCACTTGAGCGACAAGTAGTATGAATTTCGCTCTTCTAGTTCCACTGCAGATGTCTTTACTGTGATAACACGCAGCATCAGTGCTACACTCGATAATATATATAGAACGAGAGCTATCGTTTTACATATCTCAAAGACCTTTGACAAGGTGCCGAATAAACATACACAAACTCTCCATAGATAGAATCTCTGGAAGAGTCTTTGCAATTATCAAGTCCTTCTCATCGGGGAGGTCTTTGAAAGTCGTTGTCAATGGTCAAGGCTTCTTTTGATGCCCATAAGATCGTCGCACAAGGCTTATTTCTCGGTCCTAACCGCTTTCTGGCTCATATTAACGACCTGACCAGGAGCATTCTTAAATCGTTAGTAAATGTATTTGCATGTGACTCAATGGAATTGCACTCATTCACGAGTGCAATTCCAAAACTCTAGAGCATCAGAGCCTGGCAGCTGATCTCTCGTCTGATCTGACACAGCTCTAACAGCTCAATAGAGAAAAAACTAGCTTGTAACTTTCAATAACTAAAAAACCAAGCTCGTAACATTTTGTCAACATCGGGCTGGCCTTGGACTCTCACGAGCCTCTGATGAAGGATTACACCCTCAGAGAGGCTCCTTGCTTCGGACGCCTGTTGGGGCTCAAGTTAGCCCCTGACTCTAAATGGCTTCATCCATACGACCCATCGCCAAGAAAGCTCCTTATACCGTCCCAGTAAGTACGACTCCACTTGCAATGCTCTATATTTGTGTGGGGAAAATTGTGAAAATGGCCTACCTCGAAAACGCCCGCGAATTTGTGCGTCATGCAAACTGCGATTGTTTAACAATAAAAAATGGCGGCGCCCATGTTTTATGCCGGGCGGTCTCAGACAGTTAACGCGAAGTCTCGTTGTCTCGTCATTCGCATGCAAATTATGGTCGGTCCTCGGCCGTATAAAGCAGGCACGTTTTTGTTTCTGGGCACTGAGCTTTTCGCTCGTGAGAACGTTGGACGTGTGACACTGTTTTGTTGATTACCCTCCTCGCGGTTCTTATCTGCTAGTATCAGTTGAGTCGTTTCTCTACCACTACAATTTGAAAGTGTCAGATCAGGCCCCAAATGAAATAGTCTGAAACTATCCAACCACTTTTTCAAGCCTCGACAGAGTTCAAAAGCGTTCACGCTACCTTGTAGGCAATAAAGTATTTTTGACTCTACAACGCCATTTTTCAAAATCATTTCACCCGAAGCAAGGTAATAAAGTGACTTAGACATTTTTTTATCGCCAGAATATATTTTAAATATTTATTAGTCTACCATTCGACTTTGCTCTGAATATTACTGTCATATATGATCTAGTGCTCCTGCTATATATTTAGAAATTCTTGATAGAATCCAAAGGAGAATCTGCAATGTTATTGATCTTGACCTGGCATCTCGGCTTCATCTCCGTTCCAATCGCCGTAACATGGCTTCCCTGTAACTTTTCTGTAAATATTTCCATAGCAAATGATCTGATGAACTTTCCTTTACGGTACCTAGACTTTATGAATTTAAGCGCAGTACTAAATTGACAGGCCTGGCGGCAAGGTCTCATCATTTTGCTGTTGAAATGGCTAGATGTAACCGTAAGTCCTATGCTAACAGTTTCTTCTATCACACTTCTCGCTTGTGGAACTCTCTTCCTCTTCATTCCCTTTGCATTGCATTGATAATGCTATAGAATGCGGAGGCCACGGCCAAAAGGATCAGCAACTGGGCAACTTTTCTCGCACAGGCGGGATGTGGCGGGTCTCTCACTGCTCTATCTCTGCTTCCATGAAAATGCTCGGATGAACTACATTCTTTGGATCTGTGAGGTCTAAACTTCACGGCTAGGACCCGCCATGGGCCTTACATAGTATCAAGCCAATTTAATTCCCACATTATGCATCGGTGTGATTTAAGTTCCACTCGAACAGCTTCTTTTCGCGAACGACTGCTCTGTGTAACAGACTCCCAAGGGGATGTTTCCCCGATCACTACAATCTTGACCTGTTCAAGTCTAGAGTTAACCGTTATCTTCCCCTCCTATCCGTATAAACTGCCTCTTAACCTAACCCTCTACCTCGATTGGTCCCCGGGCCTTGTACAGGATGACCCTTACTGTAAAAAAAAAATGATGGATTGACTTTGTCGGGAGTTTGGATATAAGTCCAAAACGGCACGAATTCAACAGAGCGCCGCAAGAATTTTGAAGCGTCGATACGCTTCCCACACCCATGTTCAAGAGACAAGCTAAGACCACGTGCGGAGGGCGGCTAAGCCAACAAGGGAAATGCATTTCCGTGACGTCATTCCTCCTGCTGCCTCTTAGAATCTAAGCTGCCACGTCTGACCCTCTATTCTAATAAAAACGATTCTTCCTAAGTGGCGCTGCTTTGTGGAACAGACTTCTAATAGGATGCTTCACCGACCAATACAATCTTAACCTCCTCAAGTCCATGGTCAAGTTATTTATTCGACATACTGTCAACCCCTTGCAGCCGTTTTCTCAAATCAATCATTAAAAATGGTATCCAGCGAATGAACCCTGTACGTCTTAGAGAAGACCAATCCTCTTCGAACCTCGTGGACTGGTGCTACAGAATCGCAAGCAAAGGACTGTACCAAACAACAGAAACACATCACACAGAGGTTTCAAAAGCAGCAACAGCAGCTAAAATGGATATCGCATGTAACTCGAAGAGAAAGTAAAGCCATTATGAAGATGTTGCTGCTTTAAACAAAAGGTTAGGAAGCAAACTCCTCACCCATCAATATTTGAAAGAACTATAACAGTTACTGGACTATTTACCTGAAAGTTATTTTAATAGAATGATTTTTAAATTTCAGCCAACTGTAGTGGTACTGGTTGCTCGCTCGATTAATTCTGAATGTTTCCTTATAAGAAAATGGCTAATATTACCATTATTAAAGATGATGAGAACAGATACTACTCTTTGATCCTAGTCGGATGGCCAAGGAGTGAAGAAAAGAGTAACTCGCTTAGCACTGACTGCTCGGTCAATGAATGCTAAATGTTTACTTATAAGGAAACGACTAATGTTCCCATTACGATTAGAGATGAGGAGAACAGATACTACACTTTGATCCCAGCCGGTTGACCAGGGAGTGAAGAAAAGCGTAATTCGCGTAGCACTGGCTGTTCGGTCAATGAATGTTGAAGGTTTCCGTATAAGGAAACGGCTAATATTACCAATATCATTACTATTTTTGTAACTTGAAATAGTGAAATGAATATGTCTGTTCTCATCATCTGCATTTATTAAATCCTTGTGGGCTGGCGCTACAGGATCACAAACACAAAAGGTATCAAATAACAAATCATATCATTTAAGGAAATTGAACAGCAAATGGATCATACATGTAACTCGAAAAGAAAATGATGACATAACATATTGATATTGCACACTACTTCAAACAAAAGGCTAGGAAGGAAACTTCCATTAGTACTTGAAAGAGTCATAATAGCTACTGGACTTAAGAAACCTATTTACCTGAATAATTGTTTTAAGAGAAAGATTTTATTGATGTTTTGTGATGTGTAGAGCCATGATCGCCTCCGCCCTGAAAGGACACGGCACATAAAAAGAAAATAAGGGCCAAAAAATGTGCGTAAGTGTGTGTGTGTGTGTGTGTGTGTAATTTTGTGAAAAATAATGCGTTTGAGAGTGCGTGAGTTTTAATTGTGAGTAGGTGTATAAATGGCTACAAATGTGTGTGCGTGTGAGAGAGTGAGTGTGTGCATTATGCGTGAGTCTGAATTAGTGTGTAAATGTGAGTGAATTTATGAGTGTGAGTTCATGTGACGTAGCGTGTTTATGTGTGTGTGCGTATGAACTGAGTGCCTGACTTTTGAATGAGTAGTTGTGTGTACGTGAATGTGTGTGTTCGCAAGTGTGAGAATCTGAGTCAATGTCTTTTGGGTGGATTTAACTTTGTGTGCAAATGTGTGTGTTTGTGTGCATCTGTGTGTAAGAGAGAGAGAGAGAGAGAGAGAGAAGGCGTACGTCAATGTGATTGCGTAAATGTGTGTGTGTGTGTGTATGTGTTTTACAAAGAAAGGGAGATCTATATAATGTCTTCGCTGCCTTAAAAACAAGACTGTTTTTTTATCGTCGCCCGAATTTCTAACGCCAGCTTCATTGTATATATATTGATACTTTTTTCTTTTTACTATCTTTCCTCGCGGATTGCTGTATAGTCTTACTCACCGATTTTATCCTTCCATCCTTCCATACATTCGTTTCGATTTTTTTACCCTCCATTCGTCTTCTACCGAACAAGCCATTTGTCAACCAACATGTTTTCTTTTTTTTCTTTTTTTTTTTTCGCCGTGCAAACCAATAACTAAAAATTCTCTTTCGGATAATTTGCCAAAAGTAAAAGACCTTGTGGACCAAATTTGCGTTGGAATCAGACAAAATCCTTTCCGTTTTCTTCCTCCAATGACCAATTCCTGTTTTTTCTATGACCGTGTCTGGCATCGATTCCTGTCTGTAAATAAGTGAACATATTAGAAAAAAAGAAAACGCCAAAAGAAATAGAATAAATCTAAGATGCAGTAAAAGAAAGGTACATATCGCCTGGGAAAAGCAAACAGATGGCAGGACGCGTAGATATTAAATTGGCTAAAAGTGGAGGCAGCAGAAATGTAGTTTTACAAAAGGATACAGAAAATTCTATGCACGGAACAAGTAAGCAACGGGCAGGTCTTAAAGGAAATGGCAACGCTGGTGAAGAAAACCAGGAAAAGATAGCTGAAATTTCATGGTCACAAAATGAGGAAGAAGGGCTTGGAAAACTTAACACTCACAGGGCACATTGAGAAAAAGCGAGATAGGTGCAACGCAGCGAGCTACTTATCTGACGAGGTCATGTGAATTGACGAAGAGAAAGTTCTGGGGTGTCATGATCGCTCATGTCCTGAAGAGACATGACAAATAGACGAAGAAGTTTTAGATAGATAGATAGATAGATAGATAGATAGATAGATAGATAGATAGATAAGAACAGAAGTATACAAGATGGATAGATAGATAGATAGATAGATAGATAGATAGATAGATAGATAAGAACAGAAGTATACAAGATAGATAGATAGATAGATAGATAGATAGATAGATAGATAGATAGATAGATGTGATCAGCCTTAGTATAGATAGATAGATAGATAAGAACAGAAGTATACAAGATAGATAGATAGATAGATAGATAGATAGATAGATAGATAGATAAGAACAGAAGTATACAAGATAGATAGATAGATAGATAGATAGATAGATAGATAGATAGATAGATAAGAACAGAAGTATACAAGATAGATAGATAGATAGATAGATAGATAGATAGATAGATAGATAGATAGATAGATAGATAGATAGATAGATAGATAAGAACAGAAGTATACAAGATAGATAGATAGATAAGAACAGAAGTATACAAGATAGATAGATAGATAGATAGATAGATAGATAGATAGATAGATAGATAGATAGATAGATAGATAGATATGATCAGCCTTAGGATAGATAGATAGATAGATAGATAGATAGATAGATAGATAGATAGATAGATAGATAGATAGATAGATAGATATGATCATCCCGGGCATAGATAGATAGATATGAATATTGTCGTTAAGATTTTGCTGGCCATATCCTGGAAATGTTATGGAACGCTACAATTCAAATTTAATTCGAAGATACCCTTATCGTATAAGTGACATCATGGTTAAAACATTTCCACAGAACTCAACAGCATCAGCATATATTTGTCATATATCTTTTACGTATTATTATTATTATTATTATTATTATTATCGCATATACATATTAGATATGTTATGCACACTTTTATATACTGTCACGTGTGGTGAAAGATATTTAACGTGTTTCTTTTGTATAAGCCTTGAGTATTTTGAACAGTGATTTTGCTATTACCTAGTAATATTTGTCTCACGCTAATACTTGCATTTCTGGTTTTTTGAAATGTTATCATTGATATGGTGAACGAATTGCACTAAGTCGATAAGTGACAAGTTAACCCACGAGAGAGTGTGGTGCATCTGCGACCAATGCATGAATTCAACGTTGTCTTTTTTTAATCATTGATATCGGAGATGCAATCTCCACAAAGATATAAGACCGTCCTGGGTATGGCGATAAACTACATCAGCGTCCTGGGTAAGACGATAAACTACGTCCAACAGCAAGGCCTCTGATCAGAAGGTTTTGGGGAGCGTGGAACCACCTCTTAATTGCTGGTGTTCCTGGGGTGGTAGCACCTGTTAGGGTCCCAGCTATGGGTAAATAGTTAACACCCAAACTTGTGCAAAAATAGGTTTTAATACCAGAAATACTTTGTAATAAAAAAAAATATTACCAGCAATAATCTTTGAAGGAAAATTTATTATCAGCAATAGTTTTTTTTTTTAAAAGTACTAGCAATACAAACAGCTATACATTCTTTGAAAAAATATTACCAGCTATAGATTTCTTTAAGGAAAGATATTCCTAGAAATAGATTTTTGAAGAAAAACATATTACCACCAATAAAAATTTCGTCGGCATTAAATAACCCATTGAAGTTGATATGCCGTAAAACAAACCAAACCAAACCAAAGATATAAGATAAAATGTTTTTTGGGGGATAACTGGAATTTTTAAGGGCCCTAGTTATTTGTAAATATTAGACTAGATAATCTGAACTTTTTACGGTAAACGATAAAACTAAAATATTTATTGTGATCAGCAACTAATATGCGCCGGTGAATTATATGTAACGAAATAAATTTCATGCTGCTTAACGTTCATTCGTCATCCCTAATTAGTATACACCACTCTTGGCTAGTCATGTGACCTTTAACGGGAGATTAGTGACGCCCTACTGTACACATAAATGATTTTTTTGGTAGACTCAGTGCATAGAATATTCCCAGTCACGGGATTTAAAAAAGAAAACACAAACTCTTGCAAGATGGAGTGCTAGATTTATGAGTAATATGTGTAATATTCGCTAGCTTTCCCTTTCAGAGTCGGGGAGTAGGCATGTGACGCATTTCTGCACTTTGTTAGCGTTTTCTCTTTCTGTGAAATAAAACTCATTTATGTTCTTCTGAATTCTGCCTAGCTTTCTTTCATTTTTTTGTTTTGGTCAGGTAAACGTCTGTCTGTTAAACATCGGTACCTGCAATGTGTACTAATAAGACGGTAAACTCAACATTTATCTACTATATTAACAACACACAGTTCTTTATAATGACTGAGTCGATATTTGAACAAATAAAATAAAAGTCAAAATAACTGTGGACCAAGTTTTATCTGGATGAATCAGTCAAAGTTTGTTTTATAACAAATTGGTTGATTTGTTTTTGCGGGTCACCAAACTTGCTGTGGAGTAAATACTAGACCCCGGTTACAATATGAAATAGTTCATTACTATAAACAGCTCCAAGTCAGAGGTAAGACTGGCAGGCGTCTCGACCCAGGCAGTTCACTGCCGGGATCGCGACAGGCAAGTCACATTGTCGGTCAAAGGAAGCTGTTCGCCGAATTCAGAAGTACGAGACCTAATACCTGCATCCGGTATTAAAGCGTAGAAATGAGAATGCTCGACAGACGGATATATATATAAAGAACAATAAGATATATAATCCGGTGTCCTTAAATAATATTTAAAAATAAATTTAAAAAGTGCGACCTGGTAATATACGTACTTATATTTAACGTGAAAAAATAATTTTATATACTGTAAGTAATTCTATTACATTTACTTGTTTTATAAATAATAAAAATATAGTCTATTAAAATTAACAGTGAAAATATTTTAAAGTTGTATTTAAAATTGTAGTTAAAACGAATTCTAAGCTAAACATCTTTTAAAATTGTATTTAAATAAAACGTATTCTAACCTAAAGACTTCCCTCAAAGTACTACAAGCACTTAAAAGAATCCAATAAAACACCTACAGTAAAATGAAATTATGATGAAAAGCTATAAGATGTAAGCCATTGAATGACCCATGTCATATGAAAAGCTAGAAGATGTAAGCCATTGAATGACCCATGTCCTTTTTACTTACATGTGAAACAATATATTACTAAGTTTATAAAAAATAAATAAATAAATAAATAATAAAATTTACTACATCAGAGAAATGAATTAGCTATTTTTGCCGTAATTGTCATAAATTTTAACTTAAATAATATTTAAATATAAAATTTTAAAAATCGTAATATACATACTTATACTTGATATGGAAAAATAGTTTTACTTACTGTAAGTAATTCTAATACATTTACTTCTTTTAAAAAGAAATATAGTCTATGAAAACTAAGAGTGAAAATATTTTAAAGTTGTATTTAAAATTGTAGTTAAATAAAACGGATTCTAACCTAAACATCTTTTAAAATTGTAATTAAGTAAAACGTATTCTAACCTAAAGTCCTCCCTCTAAGTACTACAAGCACTTAAAAGAATCCAATAAAACACCTACAGTAAAATGAAATTAATATGAAAAGCTAGAAGATGTAAGCCATTGAATGACCCATGTCCTTTTTACTTACATGTGAAACAATATATTACTAGGTTTATATAAAAAATAAAAGTTTACTAAATTAGTGAAATTAATTAGCTATTTTTGCCGTCATTGTCATAAATCTTACTTAAATAATATTTAAATATAACTGAGAAAAAATTGTTACCTAATAATATACATACTTATACTTGATGTGGAAATAATTCTACATACAAGTAAGGGATTCTAATACATTTACTTGTTCTTAAAACTTGTTCTTATATTAAAAATTAAAAGTGAAAATATTTTTCAAATCGTAGTTAAATAAAACGTATTCTAACCTAAACACGCCCCAAAAGAAAAAAATGCCGTAAGAATTTTTGCCGTTAACAATAAAATTAAAAAAAAATCCAGACGACATGCATTTAACGGATGTCAGATTTCATTGAAGAATACATCCCTACCCCTACCAAAACGTAACTAATAACTGATACATCAAAATACAGCGATAATGAACATGCAAACACTCCTTGTCTAGATGAATGGATTTCTCTGTATCCTTGGAAACGTGAATTATGATTTTTGCTGTGTATTTAAAACCCAGTAATTTTAAAAGTTACTCCAAAATTCGCTTGAGGATGAAATTTAATTTAATTACAAATTTAATTTAATTACAAAATTAAATTCGGAGCTTTCAGCTTCCATTTTTGAAACATGGTTAGAACTGTGTAGCAAAAAAAACTTATTTTTAATCAATTAATTTGTTATATATATATATATATATATATATATATATATATATATATATATATATATATATATATATATAAAGTTCGTGTGCACTTTAAAAACATATTGCCTTTTTTGTACTTGCGATAGAAATAATCTGTAAACAATGTTATAAAGTTTAATGTACCTAGTTTTAAGTATAGCTAAAATAACTAATGTGATTTCAGGCATTACTGCAAATCAGTTGGCAAATGTTTTTCCGTGAACTGCAAAATCGTATAACCCTTTGTATTGCTAATGATGGAGGACATGTGGAAACTTAAATAAAATTTCAATAAAACCTTAAAAAATATAGATTTACTTCTTTCTAATCCTTTTTACAAATTATTTCTATCGTAAATACAAATAAAGTTATAAATTTTTTAAAGTGCACAACAACTTTATGGACACCCAGTATTTATATATACATATATATATATATATATATATATATATATATATATACACACACACACACACATATATATATATATATATATACACACACATATACACAAACCCACAAACGCTTTGGCAGCCTCTCGCACACCACAGATAGTGTGTAAGGTCCAGGTATCGGAAGAGTTGTCCAAGAGTAACTGACGAAATACTAAACGGAGAAAACAAGTAATATAGATTCAAGCGTCATATTTTCATTTAATCAGCACCTCCAATTCAATATGCCCTATTTGAAAAATCTTTTACGGTAGAAAATCTAATATGTAATTACAAAAGAAAAGGAGACTGACATTTAATATGGAAGAACTTAAGGATAAAAATAATGGGAGTTTACCGGTTGTCGCTCCTCACTCGTCAGAACTCGATCGAAGAATAAAATAGCAAATGTACCAACTAAAAAGACAAAGGAAAAACTAATGCACCATTATTAGTAATAGACTAAACAGAGAATATCTACGAGCCGACCTAGTCCTGGGTATGAAGGATAAACTACATCCGGGATATTAAAGGTTTACGGGAGCGTCTTTATTGCTGTTGTTGTTCCCAAGTCCAAACTTGGTAGCAGCTGATAGCACCTGATAGTATCCCAGATATATGTAAATAGTGAGCCCTAAAACAAAAATAAAACACTTTTTTCTTTTTTTTAAACGTTTCATCCCAAGCAAGGCGGAAAGCCCCTAGCACGCAAGGGGTTAGAGAGAGTTGGAGCGAAAGCAAAGAGGAGTGATAGAGAAAAGGATGAAGTGAAGGATAGGGGATAGATCAGGGCAACTGGAGACGTCGATTGACATTACATTTGAATAGCTAGATATTATAGCTATCAGGGAAACAGGAAAAGGGGAGGGAGTTCCACAGGCGAGAGGTGCGAGACATGAAGCTATTGGAGTAGAAGAGACAGCTACATTTAACAGTTTCGACAGTGAAAGGGTAAGAGCGAGATGCCAGCCTTGTGGAACGCTTAAATTCATGAAGTCTGGGAACCAGCGAAAGCAGCTCATCGGAGCAATTACCGTGAAAGTATGTGTAAAAAAGCCAGAGGGAGGCGATGGCACGTCTGTGAGAGAACGACTGCAAACGAGATGCCAGATCAGGGCCAATTAAATTGCATATCCGTCTCTTGATCTTGTCAAGAACTCCGAGGCAAACAGAAGGGGCTCCAGACCATATATGGCAGCAATACTCCATGCAAGGGCGAATGGTTGATTTGTAAATTTGAAGGATCGACTCCGGCGAGAAAAATTTCCTGACGGGCACAGGGAGCCAACTTTCCTTGCGGTAGACAAAGCTATTGACTCAATGTATTTGTTCCATCTCAGATTAGCGGACAATATAAGACCGAGCAGTCGCAAAGAGGTGCTCTCGTGGAGTTAAGCGTCAGACATTCTAATGGGGGATAGGGATGGTTCTCTCTGGTGACTAATAGAGAGCAGTTTTGTTTTTGAGGCATTAAAGTTAACCAGCCAATTCCTGCCCCATTATAAAAATACAAAAATACCAGCAATACATTTTTATATTAAAAAAATACAACAAAACAATTTCTAGCAAAATAACCAATAATATATTTTATCTGTAGTTGAAGGAATGATAGCGCGTTTAAAATATATTTAATTGAATTCGTAAAATTGTGTTCAAAATATTTAGATTTCGGCATTAAATAACCCATACAAGTGTTGATATGCCGCTAAACAAAATCAACCGACCAAATATGAAAGAACTCTTTCATAACATCAATCCATATAACACCCTACGATTTCTTTAAAAAATCAAACTACATTCCAAAATATAACTAAACTATTTTACATGCGAACTATTTCTGCAAATAGTTTAGGCGCCTCGAGGCGGTGTAATGGTTAGCAAGCTCGTCTCGCTAGAACAATTACGACTGGGTGGTGAGTTCGATCCTCACTAGGTGCCCCTACTTTCGGCCTTGTGCCACATCTAAGCTACGCTTGGAAAATCACTTGGCCACCTCGACGTGATGTAATGGTTAGCAAGCTTGTCTCGCTAGAACAATTACGAGTGAATAGAGAGTACGATCCTCACTGGGTGCTCCATACTTTCGGCCTTGTGCCACATCTAAGCTACGCTTGGAAAATCATTTGGGCATCTCGACGTGGTGTAATGGTTAGAAAGCTTGTCTCGCTAGAACAATTACGAGTGAATAGTGAGTACGATCCTCACTCCGTGCTCCATACTTTCGGCCTTGTGCCACATCTAAGCTACGCTTGGAAAATCACTTGGCCACCTCGACGTGGTGTAATGGTTAGCAAGCTTGTCTCGCTAGAACAATTACGAGTGAATAGTGAGTACGATCCTCACTGGGCGCTCCATACTTTCGGCTTTGTGCCACATCTAAGCTACGCTTGGAAAATCACTTGGCCACCTCGACGTGGTGTAATGGTTAGAAAGCTTGTCTCGCTAGAACAATTACGAGTGAATAGTGAGTACGATCCTCACTGGGTGCTCCATACTTTCGGCCTTGTGCCACATCGAAGCTACGCTTGGAAAATCATTTGGGCATCTCGACGTGGTATAATGGTTAGAAAGCTTGTCTCGCTAGAACAATTACGAGTGAATAGTGAGTTCGATCCTCACTCGGTGCCCCCTACTTTCGGCCTTGTAGCACATCTAAGCTACCCTTGGAAAGTCACTATTTCTGCAAATAGTGTAAAAAACGATGACTCATCCCAGAAATTCCATTCAGCAGCTTGGAGGCTTTGAGGGACGTGGAACCACCTCACCTCACAGTTGCCGTTGTTCTCAGAACCACCCAGACTAGGGGTGGTAGTACTTATTAGGGTCCCAGCTTTGGGGGAAAAAAAAAAACACTATGAAAATATAAAATTACATTTTCATGGTAAAAATAACAAAAATATACTTTTATACTAAAAAATTACCAACAGTATCTATTTATAATTAAATTACCAAGACTACATCAACCAACATGAAAGAACTCTTTCATGATATTAATCTATATAATATCCTACAATTTCTTCAAGAAATCAAACTGTATTCCAAAATATAACTTCAATTAAACTACAACATAAAATATACATATCACTGCCTTTAGTAATTATATCCACACAAACATATATAGGCACAAAAGCTGAGTATCATCTACCATGTATTCAGTTGTGAAAGCAGAATAACATATATCACATTTTTATTACTTCAAAGAATATTAATTCAGAGTATTAAATGACACATAAGGAATTGATATGCCGTTATATAAACAAATCAATCAATACAAGCAGATTATATTAAGACCTAGCAGCCATTCCGTCTATCTACACAGGGAAGTTTGCCCTGCCTGGGCGTAATGAAAAGTATTTCAAGATGGAAGTCAGAATGATATCTGCATAAAATTGAGAACATGTTCTTACGATTTTTTTTTTTTTTTTTTTTTTAAATTGGATGCTCTACGATTATCAGGCCCCGATGACACAGTAAACTTATTCAAAGTATTTCGAAGCTGGCCTCTTCTAATGAACGCCCGAACATGCTAGCAACATTCTCCTCCTCCTCCTCCTCCTCCTCCTCCTCCTCTTCTGAAGAAGAAGAAGAAGAAGAAGAAGAAGAAGAAGAAGAAGAAGTTGAGTTGTTTTGTCTCTACAGTCAGCGTTGAACTCACCTTTAAAAGAATAAATACTGGAAAATAGGCAGGTTCTCCTTATAGGGAGATTTTTTTTTAAACATGGACCTAAATGAGAATATCACTCGAGGAAAAAACTATTTGAGCATTTATTCTTTGTGGCACTACGGTATGTGTGTCTCAACGGCTGTTGTGATGCGTCTAGTGTGGTAGTCTGTAGTGGTAGTGCTTGTTGCTTCTCGCTTTCAGTTACCGCCGCTGGCTAGCAGCAATGCGAAAAGGTGAGCCGAATGCGTAAGTCTTCCCCTGCCAGTATATAGCCCCTCCATCAGCAAGCCCTATGTAATGCCTCCTCGTGGCGATACATGGTAACCGAGCACCTTGCGTACTTGGGGGGGGAGGGGGAGTTTGATCCCCTTAACATACGGCATGCAGGCCCACCGGTGTGTAGACACACCCTGTGGTCCACGAACCAAACCCCAGCTATGGGTTAAATATCTCCACTGCCTTGTGAAAATCTTTGGGAGAAGAAAAGGCTAAGGAGTAAACCCTACAGAAACCCGGAGTAGATCCCCTAAGGTGGATGGACGGCACTTTGTGCTACCTTCCAGCAACTCCTGCAGGCGCGCTGGTACCAAACTGTATTGGTCCATCCTCTCCTTTGGACTCTGTTAGCAAGGCCAAGAGGGGGAACTAGACCTACGGACAGCTCTAGTTCTCCATATATCCCGCCCAGGCTCGTAGCGCACTGCGCTAATCTATCGTCTCCCGAGACGGACGGATGCCGAACGAACTACGGCATACATACCGGGTAGGAGGTTGACTAGTTCGAAGGATATCTTGGAAATAAGGTCTTCAGTTAATTCTCTGCTGCGGTGTCTGGTTATAATGCTCACAGACATCCTCATTTTCTCTCCCCGCTAAATACGTCTTCAAATACCATTTAGTAAAGCTCTAGAATCTTGAAAGAATTCAAAATGGCTCCCATCTGCTGATGACGTCATTTCCGTCGTTATTTTTTAAACAATCAGAGAACGTGACCAGTATGCTAAGCTATTGGTGTAGACAATGTCTTTCACAAATGGTTACTTAACAACTTCGAATCTTTTGGGGTTTTTTAAAACACGTCTTTAGTTTTTTTGTCTTTTTTTTTTTTTTTTTTTGTTTCTCTTTTATATCCAGACGCAAATCCAAATGATTTCTTCGTTTCAAGCCTTCCGTCAGAATAATTCCATGCCACGCATGTTAAATAAAATCCATTTAGTTCCAGGAAAAGCTTCCTTTCTTCTCTGGGATCAACAAACGTAAAGAAAAGATTGATCACGACGTTAAAATAAAAAGAGAAAAATCGAAGAATTAAGAGTAGCCGTTAATTTTTTTTTTTTTTTTTGTTTATCAATTCACCCCAAGCAAGGCGTTAATGCTACCAGTACGCAGGTGGTTACAGGCAGTAGTGCTACCCTAACGGTTCGCGCCAACCGATTCTTAAAATTATAAAAGCTTAGCAAACCAATTATTGGATTATCCAAGAATAATCTTATATATTAATAGCCGGTGGTCTAGGGAAAATGTTAGTTACGCTACGCTCGAGCGCGCGCCTAGTAAAAAAAGTTGCAAATTTTCTAGTCAAAAACATGAAGGGTCTTTCATTGGGTCTTTGGGACTGCAGTGATTTAGTTTGAATGTGGCTAAGAAACCATAGCACAAAACAACGTAATATATCAAGCCACGATAAAATCACCAGATAATGAAGAAAAAGTATACATAGGAGTAACTGAAGGACCCTGGAAACAAAGAAATTATGCACACAAAACATCTTTCACAGTTTCAATAGTAAATATGCGAACAGCACAATGCTTTCTAAGTATATCTGGGAAATTAAAAACAAAACGCACATCACACCAAAAATATCTTGGAAAATAAGGAAAAGATCATCAGCCTACAACAACCAATCAAAAACTTGCAAACTTTGCTTGGAGGAAAAAATAGCTATCATTACCTTCCCAGACCAAAATAAATAATTAAATAAAAGATCCGAGCTCATCTCAAAATGCAGACATGGAAACAAATTTTTACTACGTTACTTAAAAATCGAAAACTGAAAAAAAATTAAAATAAAATAAAAAATAAAAATAAATAAACAAAATGACAATAAATTAAGCAAAATAAATTAGCCCAAACAAATTACCAAACAACACCCGTTAGAATAGGCGAAATAAAATAAATAAATAAAAATAAAAAACAAAATCAATGAACCCAAATAAATAAACAATAAACAAATTAACAAACCATTATGACCAAAATATTAGTTAAACTATAAAACTCAAACCAAAAATCGGACGAAAAAAATAGCTATAACTGTTAATATAACGATAAAAGAAAAATAAATACTACGTCACTTAAAAATCGAAAACCGAAAAGTGTAAATAAAAATATACAGTATAATAAATAAGTAATAAAAAAGAAGTAAAATAAATTAATATAAATTCATCCAAATAAGTAAATAAACTAACAAACCGATCCCGATAAAGTAACCGCTAGAAAAAAACAAATAAAGACAATAAATCCAAATAAATACATGAAGTAATAAACAAATTAAAAACTGCTCCCGCCAAAATAATAGCTAGAATAAACTACAACAATCAACCCCAAAATAGAATAAATAGCTTTAATTATCTTCCCAAACCAAAACAAAACTATTAAATAAGCGATGTAAACAAATTTTTTCTTCGATAATAAAAACACCGACTAATAAAAATAAATAAATATGTAAGATAAGAAATGAAAATAAAAAATAGAAATGAAAATAAAGAATAAAAAGAAAAAGAAATAAAAAGAAGCAAAACAATTTAACCCAAATAAATAAATAAACAAATAAACGGCTTCCGCTAAAATAACCGCCAAAATAGACTATCCACAACGCACCTGTGACCCGTATATATAAATAGCCGAGAAAAATGACAGCACTCGTGACCTGACGATTGCATCTAGCATAAAAGAGACTGTCGACTCTAAGTGTTGACTTCTATGTTCACTTTTATATTTATATATATATGTGTGTGTGTGTGTGTGTGTGTGTGTGTGTGTGTGTGTGTGTGTGCGTGCATGCGTGCGTGCGTGCGCGGGTGTATGGTACGATGGATGAATTGTCGTCTAAATGACGCAAAAATGAAAATAACACTGACATCTCATTTTAACAGGTATATTTACCAAAATTGCACAAAAATATCTTGAAATACTAAAGAGTAAATTTATTTAATAAAATTGTCACTGGTGTCAACCACGGCCTCCAGACATCTTCGGAATCTTTTGCAACTCTTCCGATCGGTCTCTTTGTTTAAGTTGGAGGATGCTGTCACAATCCTTGCTTAAGTTCATCTTTGGTTTTACAAGGAGTTTTGTTGGTCTCTCGCTCAACTGTGCCCCACACATAATAATCAAGGGGGTGCAGCCTAGAAAGTTAGATAAGGTGTGATATAATTGCAGAAATTGTCTGACAGCCATGACTGGGTTCTCCTGCTTGTGTGTCATGGTGCAGAGTCCTGTTACCAGACATAGGGTTTTCCAGCGGCCACCCTCTTGATTTAGAGCAGCACTAACTCCTCGAGGCACTTGATGTTGACCTCCGTGTTGATTCTGAGGCCCGGTAGGAAGTTGAATGGTGCCATGATGTCGCCATGATGTCGCCATCACCAGCGATCAGTCCAAAAACCTTCGTAATCACTATTGGACTCATCCAACTCTTTGGGAATCCTCTGCACTCTCCTCAGAATGCCATCCGAACACTCTGAAATGTTTGCATTGGAGCTTCCGGCGCGAATGCCAAGCAGTACAGCATGCCGTTTCAAAAATTTCTAGCGGAGTTGCTTCCATCATGTTGCTCTTTTTCTCACAGACCGTGCCCAACTTACCATACTATACTGTGCAGTCGACAAAATCAAAAACAAACACCGTCATGCTCGAAATTAAAAATATGAAATGGTGATAATTTACTCATTGCACCATATATATATATATATATATATATATATATATATATATATATATATATATATATATATATGTTTGTGCTTGCGTGTGGTGTGTGTGTCAGTTTAAATAGGGAATATTTTGGGAGCATGTTTTCATTAAGTCTCATTGAATAATTTAGACAATTTTTGTCTACTTATTTTCAATAGGATCCTCTCATATTTGTAATAACTCCTCCCCACCAACTAACGTGTTGCAGAAAAGCAACATTGTATATGAATTTAAATGTCCATTGGAAGATTGTATCTCCAAACAGAAAAAAATAATATATCAGTTGGTCATACTAATACGACGTTGTCACGACGGTTGACTTTTCATTTGAATGACGCATCAAACATGCCATAACATTTACAACAGCATACCTGTTCACATTCAAAATTTAGGAAAATTCTTGTTGAAAATAAATCTATACTTTCTCTTGAAAATAATACACATAAACTAAAAATCCTTGAAACTATCTATATTTAAAAACTGAACCAATCTTTAATAAAAATTAATTACGAAAATTGCGCAAATGTTTAAAAATGTTTACAGTAGATAGTTTAAAACGTCTAGGTTTTAACTAAGCGATTTATAATTCTTTTTAAACACATTGGACATACCATAACTTAATTACTTCCCCTGACATTTATATCGTGGAATTTAAATCGTACAGTACATAAGCTTAGCGTTTTTCACTTCACAGGTAAAAAATTTACTTTCACATGAACACAACAATTTTATCTTACAAAATGGTGAGCATAACAATTTTTGTCTTAGAAAAAGAACACCCTGACGATGACAGTGTGCTAATGTCGAAAATACTCGGAATAAATGAATATGTATCAGTATGGTAATACTCATCTCTCTGTCTCTCTGTCTCTCTCTCTCTGTCTGTCTCTCTCTCTCTCTCTCTCTCTCTCTCTCTCTATATATATATATATATATATATATATATATATCTGTCTGTCTATCTGTCTGTCTATCTGTCTGCAGGTATGTTCACTCTAGGTTTCATACCTAGTCTAGCTGAATAATTTTGATTGTCTCTATCTACCTTCCTCTGCCTGCCTCTCTGTTGGTCTATATGACTGGCAATTTATTTAATTCTGTTCATATCTATCTATCTATCTATCTATCTATCTATCTATCTATCTGTCTGTCTGCAGGTATGTCCCCTCTAGCTTTCATACCTAGTGTAACTGAATAATTTTAATTGTCTCTATCTACCTTTCTCTATCTGCCTCTCTGTCTGTTGGTCTATATGACTGGCAATTTATTTAATTCCGTTCATATCTATCTATCTATCTATCTATCTATCTATCTGTCTGTCTGTCTGTCTGCAGGTATGTCCCCTCTAGCTTTCATACCTAGTCTAACTGAATAATTTTGTTTGTCTCTATCTACTTCTCTCTATCTGCCTCTCTGTCTGTTGGTCTATATGACTGGCAATTTATTTAATTCCGTTCATATCTATCTATCTATCTATCTATCTATCTATCTATCTCAGTCTCTTCTTTATCTATCTATCTATCTATCTAGTGAAGAGTAGGCTCACCTATCACCCGGTTCACAAACCTCCTTGGTCTTTTGAACAGAAGTAGACGTTTATACCTTGTTTCCTGTTTAGGATTGGGTTTCCGCCTCTTTCTAAACCCTACTTCAGCACTATACTTCTAAAATCTCCGCCTAAACTCTGAAATTTTTTTTATTATTTATTTATTCGATTTTTTTTCTTTAATAGGAGCAGATAGGCTCGCCTAGCGCCCTATTCTTCCTCCTCGCCGGTTTTTAGTCAGGAATAGATGTTTATCCTTTATTTCCTGCTTACGATTGAATGCCGGGCTTTGTGTAAAGTCCTTTTTCTTTACTTCCACATCCTTTTGTCTTAGTGACATCATCGCCTTGCTTGAGGTGAATTGATTAAAAATACATACGGTAATTTAGTGTAAGAATTGACCTATTGCGTTTCGCAAAAGAAATATTTATTTCAATAGATCGATATTTCAAAAGACTGATATCGATAGACCGACATGAAACGATTGATATCAATAGATCGACGGGAGAAGCTTGATATCCATAAACCGACGTGAAAAATTAGCAAATTCTTATATCAGTAGATCGGCATGAAAAGATTGAAATACGTAGAACGACACGAAACGACTGATATCAATCGTGAGACATGAAACGGTTAATACCGATAGACCGACATGTAAGGATTGATATCCATAGATCGATCTGAGAAGGTAAAGATCAATAGTGAGGCTTGAAAAGATTCATATCCACAGATCGATATGGCAATACTGAAATCAATAGATCGATATGAAAATACGGATTTCTATAGAACGGCATTAAAAGACTGATATCCATTGACATGAAAAGAATGATATCAATAAATAGAAATGGAAAAATTGATATCAATAGACGGACACGAAAAGATTGATATCAATAGACGGACACGAAAAGATTGATATCAAAAGACGGACACGAAAAGATTGATATTAATAGAAGGACACGAAAAGATTGATATCAATAGACGGACACGAAAAGATTGATATCAATAGAAGGACACGAAAAGATTGATATCAATAGACGGACGCGAAAAGATTGATATCAAAAGACGGACACGAAAAGATTGATATGAAAAGACGGACACGAAAAGATTGATATCAATAGACGGACGCGAAAAGATTGATATCAATAGACGGACACGAAAAGATTGATATGAAAAGACGGACACGAAAAGATTGATATCAAAAGACGGACACGAAAAGATTGATATCAATAGACGGACGCGAAAAGATTGATATCAAAAGACGGACACGAAAAGATTGATATTAATAGATCTACATGAAAACGTGGATATCAGTGGATCGATATGAATGATTGATATCAATAGACTAACACGGAAAAGACTGATATCAATAGACCCGTGGACTCGATTGTGGGACTTACGCGCCACAGAGGGGGGGGATTTATTTTTATGGGGGACGTGTGGAAATCGCCATTCGAGAATAATTTATTAATGGCGATGTTTTCTTAGTAAAATTGTGTCAATGAGTGTGTGTACGAGTTAATACATACGCTACATATATAATATATATGCATAAAAATATTTGTGTGCATGTATGTGCATGTATACATAAGCATGAACTGTATATATATATATATATATATATATATATATATATATATATATATATATATAAGGCTTCATTGTAATAATTTATTTCACCAGAGACTTTTATTTTTCTCTGGATCTTCAGACATCACTTTCAAAAGGTGAGACGAAAAATGAAATTAAAATTTACACTTTTCACGGGTAGTATTAAGCTTATATAAGTTGAATTAGAGGGTGATGATGAATGGTGTGAGAGACATGGTCGAGTTTAGAGAAGGAAGGGAGAGATTTAAAATATATTTTTATATTTCTTTTTAATATAATACTTAATATGAGGAAGGAGGGGGTAAGGATCAGACATTGACCTAGCTAATCGGTCAACTCAACGGAAATTATATGGGGAAAGAAAAAGGAGAAAAAAGGGGAAATATATATATATATATATATATATATATATATATATATATATATATATATATATAGTAAAGGTAATAAATCCGTTGGTATGTAATCCAAGTGGATTCGTCTAGCTGAAACATTGAAATGGATAAATTCTGTATTAATTTTTTGACAGCTGCCACAGTTAAATTTCTAATTCCGACAATGGTTTTTCTATATATATTTAATATATATATATATTTATATATATATATGTGTGTGTGTGTGCGTGCGTGCGTGCGTGCGTGCGTGTGTGTGTGTGTGTGTGTGTGTGTGTGTGTGTGTGGCTGTCGGTTTCTAGAAACTGAGGTCCATTACCTTCATAGGTCGTAAAAGCATCGCCGATAGGCGTAGGTCAACAGCCCGCGTCGATCAACGACGTGAGAGTCCACGATATATATATATATATATATATATATATATATATATATATATATATATATATATATTAATAACACAATATTTTTTTATAAATATTGCAAAATTCTAAAATTAAATGACAATACTGTTGCATACATGTTGTTGCATGTTCTTAAGGAAGTTAATGACTTTTGGGGCTTCCTCCATGTGAATAGGAGTTCAACTTTTGAATAAGTAATTTCTATGGTAACGCTTTCTTCTACCACACTTTGCAATACCAACGATAGCCATCTTGATAGGCATTTAACCAAAATGACCGGTTGCACTGTAGGCTGTTTCGAATGAGCCCTCGTTACCTCCTGAGCAGTGCAGCACGGTTGTGGGTTCCCTAAGATGATTCCGTGCATTTTACAGCTCAAATGACTAGAGGTAACCGTAAGTTCTATGCTAACGCTTTCTTCTACCGCACTTCTCGCTTGTGGAAACTCTCTTCCGGCTTGTTGCTTCCCAGTCTACTTTGGTCTACGAAAATTTAAATGCAATGTCAGTCGTTATCTTCTGTCTTCTTAAACTGTGTTCTTTTATTGTTCTCATTCCTGAATAATGTTTTTTTTTCTTTTTCTTATGTTCTTTCACGCTCGGTAACGCCTATTACCGGCTTTGTTTGGGGTGAAATGAAACAGGGCGAAAGAAGTGAATTTCGAAAACAATATTTGGATATTTGTACATAGATTTTTTTTTTAAGGATCTTGGCATTTTGTTCCACGACTTTTCGCCATCTTTGAAGCGGTTTCACGATTCCATCTTCGCGGAACTTAGCATCTTCTTCGGTGATGAACTAGTCGATGTGTTTTTTTTTTTTTTTTGTTTTTTTTTTTGTTTGTTTTTTTAAGGCTACCAGAAAACTGAAGTTCGGTAATCCTTCACTTAAGCGGCGTAAAATAAACTGCCATTCCCTGAACGACATAAAATCAGTAAGACCAAGCCACATACTTTTCATTATAATTAAGCACTATTACAACGACTGATGGGGGACTGTGCCACAAATAAGTGCTGAAAAAATGGACCTTTCTTGTACTACCGACGCGACAAGAATTCGTGAATATGCAACGTTGTTAAGGAAACGTTGCCAAACGTCCATGACTGTCGAACTCTGCCCCGGCAGAGAGAAACCCAGACGAGGCTTTGCCGAAGGTCAAAGTTTCGCCCGGGGAGGTAGACAGGCCCTGAACCCTTTTATACAGGTTCGAAGGGAATATTTTTGCCGAGCCTACGGGCTCGGAGAACCCACGATAAACCGGCCTTGTGTCACATACTACCCACGTGGGTGGGACGTTAAATATAACGTTATTCAAGTGCTCTTCATGCTGGATACCGTTCTACGCCATATTGCGACTCCAGCCATAAACATACTAGATCAGTTACTTTAGTGGTAACCTGCTGTTACCAATGAATGTTTACTTGATTTGCAATACCAGCGATAACCATCTTGATAGGCATTTAACCCAAATGACCGGTCGCACCGGTTGCAATGTAGGCTGTTTCGAATGAGCCGCCGTTACCCGCTAAGCAATGCAGCACGGATGTAGGTTCCCTAAGATGATTTCCGCGCTCCGATAAGCACCAGTCTTCTTACAAAATATCTTCTAGCGATAATAAGTCATTCGGATCGACGATTGACAGTCGGGCGCTCGTTCTACCACGTGATATGACTGAAACAAAATGGGACCAGTTTATTTTACGAGGTTTATGTGAAGCACAGAAATCTGACATTATTTTGCGTCGCTTATGCGAATGATTACCTGAAGTGATTCTCATTAAGAGAATCTCCTAAGTGTCAAAAGTGGTGATCCAAGAATGCAAATGTAGGTGATTACAGCGAGTGTAGTGGGACATCTCCGGCAAACTGTACCAATTTGCGCCGTGTTGGCAAAGTAACGTGAGGCCCAGCGTCTCCTCGATAGAAAATGACCACTTTTCGATTGGCCAATACCGGACAATTTTTCAATAGGTAACAGCACTTGTCTTTAATCGGCCCAATTTGGGGATAGTACTTGTCTTCAATTGGCCCAATTTGGGGACAGTACTTGCCTTAAATCGGCCCAATTTGGGGATAGTACTTGTCTTTAATTAGCCCAATTTGGGGATAGTACTTGCCTTAAATCGGCCCAATTTGGGGATAGTACTTGCCTTAAATCGGCCCAATTTGGGGATAGTACTTGTCTTCAATCGGCCCAATTTGGGGACAGTACTTGCCTTAAATCGGCCCAATTTGGGGACAGTACTTGCCTTAAATCCGCCCAATTTGGGGATAGTACTTGTCTTCAATCGGCCCAATTTGGGGGCAGTACTTGCCTTAAATCGGCCCAATTTGGGGATAGTACTTGCCTTAAATCCGCCCAATTTGGGGACAGTACTTGCCTTAAATCGGCCCAATTTGGGGATAGTACTTGTCTTAAATCGGCCCAATTTGGGGAGAGTACTTGTCTTCAATCGGACCAATTTGGGGACAGTACTTGCCTTAAATCCGCCCAATTTGGGCACAGTACTTGCCTTAAATCGGCCCAATTTGGGGATAGTACTTGTCTTCAATTGGCCCAGTTTGGGGACAGTACTTGCCTTAAATCGGCCCAATTTGGGGATAGTACTTGTCTTCAATCGGGCCAATTCGGGGACAGTACTTGCCTTAAATCCGCCCAATTTGGGGATAGTACTTGCCTTAAATCCGACCAAATTCGGGATAGTACTTGTCTTTAATCGGCCTAATTTGGGGATAGTACTTGCCTTAAATCGGCCCAATTTGGGGACAGTACTTGCCTTAAATCGGCCCAATTTGGGGACAGTACTTGCCTTAAATCCGCCCAATTTGGGGACAGTACTTGCCTTAAATTGGCCCAATTTGGGGATAGTACTTGTCTTCAATTGGCCCAATTTGGGGATAGTACTTGCCTTAAATCGGCCCAATTTGGGGATAGTACTTGTCTTTAATCGGCCCAATTTGGGGATAGTACTTGCCTTAAATCGGCCCAATTTGGGGATAGTACTTGCCTTAAATCGGCCCAATTTGGGGACAGTACTTGCCTTAAATCGGCCCAATTTGGGGATAGTACTTGTCTTCAATCGGCCCAATTTGGGTGCAGTACTTGCATTAAATCGGCCCAATTTGGGGATAGTACTTGTCTTCAATCGGACCAATTTGGGGACAGTACTTGCCTTAAATCCGCCCAATTTGGGCACTGTACTTGCCTTAAATCGGCCCAATTTGGGGATAGTACTTGTCTTCAATTGGCCCAATTTGGGGGCAGTACTTGCCTTAAATCGGCCCAATTTGGGGATAGTACTTCTCTTCAATTGGCCCAATTTGGGGATAGTACTTGTCTTCAATTGGCCCAATTTGGGGACAGTACTTGCCTTAAATACGCCCAATTTGGGGATAGTACTTGCATTAAATCCGCCCAATTTGGGGATAGTACTTACATTAAATCGGCCCAATTTGGGGATAGTATTTGTCTTCAATTGGCCCAATTTGGGGGCAGTACTTGTCTTTAATCGGCCCAATTTGAGGATAGTACTTGCCTTAAATCGGCCCAATTTGGGGATAGTACTTGTCTTTAATCGTCCAAATTTGGGGGCAGTACTTGCCTTAAATCAGCCAAATTTGGGGATAGCACTTGTCTTCAATCGGACCAATTTGGGGACCGTACTTGCCTTAAATCCGCCCAATTTGGGGACAGTACTTGCCTTAAATCCGCCCAATTTGGGGATAGTACTTGCCTTAAATCAGCCCAATTTGGGGATAGTACTTGTCTTTAATCGGCCCAATTTGGGAATAGTACTTGTCTTCAATCAGCCCAATTTGGGGATAGTACTTGTCTTCAATCGGCCCAATTTGGGGACAGTACTTGCCTTAAATCGGCCCAATTTGGGGATAGTACTTGTCTTCAATCGGCCCAATTTGGGGATAGTACTTGTCATCAATCGGCCCAATTTGGGGATAGTACTTGTCTTCAATCGGCCCAATTTGGGGATAGTACTTGTCTTCAATCGGCCCAATTTGGGGACAGTACTTGCCTTAAATCGGCCCAATTTGGGGATAGTACTTGTCTTCAATCGGCCCAATTTGGGGATAGTACTTGTCATCAATCGGCCCAATTTGGGGACAGTACTTGCCTTAAATCGGCCCAATTTGGGGACAGTACTTGCCTTAAATCCGCCCAATTTGGGGATAGTACTTGCCTTAAATCCGCCCAATTTGGGGATAGTACTTGCCTTAAATCAGCCTGATTTGGGGATAGTACTTGTCTTTAATCGGCCCAATTTGGGGATAGTACTTGCCTTAAATCGGCCCAATTTGGGGATAGTACTTGTCTTTAATCAGTCCAATTTGGGGGACAATACTTGTCTGAATTCAGCGTCTGATTCTGAAGAATCATTTCGTAATATACGATACCCTTTTAATTACACTATGCACGCAGCGTCGCGTCAGTCTTTGTTTTTCCCGCAAGACATTTTCCGCGCAACATTGTTGTAAACAATCTATTTTCATCACCTATAATCGTTCTTTTCATTAAGGTGCCGTTTTATTTTGGCGTTTAAGCAATGACTTATAGATTTATTAAGGCCATTAATTTATAAGTCGGAAGAGAATTCCACAAGCGAGAAAATTATTTTGCTTGATTTTATTACTGATTCTACAGATTTTGCATTTCTGCCAGTTTAGAGATTGTGGCTCACTATAATCTGGATCTTTAAGCCAAAAGAGACGTTTTATGGTAAATATCGAATAATTTGGAGTATGAAGAATAACCCACATGAGGAAATGGTACGTTGAAGAATTCTTCATTCACCATGCTATTTACAGATGAACCCTTTTCTCAATAACTTAGTATTCTACTGCGAATTGGTGGGTCCAATTTTCAATACAATCTTTCACCCAATACAAGACCCAAGGGCCACTCAAGTTAGAGGTTTACAGAATGAAGCTGTTAAATAGAAGTAAGAGCTGCATTTTATCAAGTTATGCGTAGGTAACGGTTGACCTTAGATTTAAAGCGGTTAAGATCGTAATGATCAGGGAAGCATCTTCTAGGGAAGAAAAAGTCTGGGTGAAACTTCCTCCTTACTAATGGAATACGAAATGAATGTCTGGGGCAAGTGTACGGGGCAGAGTGCTTCCTAGATTTAAAGGTCGAAACTGATGGAACGAAGGAATGTATCTTGTCTGAACACTTACCATAAAAATAGTGACAGAGTAGCCAGAGGCTAGCCACCTTTCGTCTGTGGGGTAAGTGGTGGTAGGATGGAAAATAATTCACCACTTGCGTAAAAGCTTTCAATTTTATTGGTGTAACAGAATATGTCCTGTTTCAGACTGAGATAAAAAAAAAAAAACATCTTGGGAGCAAAAATTCCCCAACGAATGAATGTCATCATGACTTTTGTTAGCAAATTCAATTGTAATGACATTTTTAGGCGGAGTTTTCTTTTTAACATCATGGGGTGTCTTCAAAACGTTTGTGTCAATAATGTCAAGGAGGTCGTAATGCCACATTGAAATCGATTGTCATAAAACGTATCCATTTCTAAAATGCCGAATGCCATCACCTTAAGCAATTTCTTTATGGCAATTTTAAAAGGCTTTCGAATGTCACAAAACAAGTTGCAAATATCCATACAAGATAGATAGATAGATAGATAGATAGATAAATAGATATTGTGTGTGTATTTAGGCGGCAATTTTTCATTGATGCATGTTTCTTTAAATAATTTTGAAATTTTTCATGCAACAAAAACAAACTATCATTATTGTTTTGTCCGTGTATTGGTTGATATATTGAAATGTAATTGTAATCTTTGATAATGGCTTATGTAAGCCGAAAGCTTAGATTGGATTTAAACATGCATCAATATGGTGATTTCCTTTCGTCTTTCAATGATAATGTTATTAAGCTTATCAGACGATATGAAAGGAAATTACTTAAAATAAATAGACAAAACTTGTCTATATTATTTAATGAAACATGCATCAAGATAGATAGATAGATAGATAGATAGATAGATGCGTATATTTCGACAGCATATTTTCATTAAGACAGGTTTCGTTAAACAATTTAGACATGTTATGTCTTCTTATTCTCCTTCTTTGGCTAAGTCTTCACCTGAATAAAACGTCCAATATCTCTAAATATTTACAACAACATACCTGACCACACTCGCAATTCAGAAAAATCCTCGTCGAAAATACCTCCATACTTTTCCACGAAAAGAATAAACACAAACTAAAAATTCTCGAAGATATTTATTATTAAAAAAATTGAAACCAAACCTCAATAAGAATTAATTACGAATGCTCCACAAACATTTTAAAATGCGTACAATAGATAGTCTTTAAATGATCCTTGAATGGACTTTGAAGATAGAAGCCAGAGTATGAATGTTGAAGACCTGAGTGATCTTTTCCTTTTCACCATTGCTCAGTTGGGAAGACAATGTGGGACTGACACAAAACGATTTTAACCTGTTCTCTTTCTAGCTGAATAACTCAAAGGGTTTTTCAGTGATTATTACAATTAATGGTGTCAAGAAGGCTAAATAATAGCCCTAAGTTGAAATGATGACCCCTTTTGCTGTTGTGACCTCCAGATCCAGTCTCCCTCTCTAATGTTCCCTCTTTTTTAAACTTGTTCACAGTTCTCTTGGCCAAAATTTGAATTTGATGTTCGTTGAATTGACTTTGAAGGTGGAAGCCAGAGTATGAATGTTGGTACTATTACTGAAGGCCTGAATTAACTTTTTCGTCACACCATTGTTCAGTTGGGAAGACAGTGGTGCTGAAACAGAACGATTCTAACCCGTTCGCTTTCTAGCTGAGTAACTCAAAAGGTTTTTCAGTGATTCTTACAACAAATGGCGTCAAGATGGCTAAACATCTTAACTGAAAACCTGGAAAAAAGAAACACAATTCGTTTAGTGATTTTTTAGATATTAAACATTTTGGGGGATGGACAACACGATTTGGACAATTTTTCAAGATGATCTTCGCCCTCTCTAACCTTCTAACTTTCTGTCCTGGAGTGACAAGGTGCCTCGCTGGTTTCACGTACGATTTCATTTTCAAGTCTGTTTTCACTGCTCTTTGGACTGTCATAGCCGAAAGGCATCTCTCATTTACTAAATTGAATTGAGTTGGATCTTTTCTAATTTGATCTCTTTAGCTGAAATAATGATTCCTCTTCCTGTTGGTACTCTTAGTGAAGGCCTGAATTATCATTTTCCTCTCACCATTGCTGAGTTGGGAAGACAGTGGATCTGACACAAAACTATTTTAACCTGTTCTCTTTCTAGCTGAATAAAATTTTCAGTGATTCTTACAACAAATGGTGTCAGGATGGCTAAGCATCTTACCTGAAAACCTGGGGGGGAAAAGAAACACAATTCGTTTAGTGATTTTTTAGATATTAAACATTATTGGGGGTGAACAACACGATTTGGACAATTTTTCAAAATGATCTTCGCCCTTTCTAACCTTCTAACTTTCTGTCCTGGAGTAACAAGGTGCCTCGCAGGTTTCACGTACGAATTCATTTTCAAGTCTGTTTTCACTGCTCTTTGGACTGTCATAGCCGAAAGGCATCTCTCATGTACTGAATTGAATTGAGTTCTTTTGAATTGAGTTCTTTTTCCTCTCACCATTGCTGAGTTGCGAAGACAGTGAATCTGACACAAAACGATTTTAACCTGTTCTCTTTCTAGCTGAATAAAAGTTTCAGTGATTCTTACGACAAATGGTCTCAAGATGGCTGAACTTATAAATGTCTAAGCTAGATCGTCGTTGATAGGAAAAGAAGAATCCGTCTTACTTCTTTTTCTTTTGAAATCTTCTAGCTTCACTTGACTTACGCTTCCATTCATTTACACTATTAAAATAAACTCCCCGACCAGCTTAAACATTCGCTTTAACCTCAAAGGAAAAAAACTTAATACGAACAAAAAATATCAGGAGGTAATGCTATTGAAACTCTATAAACTTTTGCCAATTAACCTTTCCTTAAAATGGCACGAAGCCAAATACTTCTTTAAGCATTCTACCTACCCACCCCAAAACCTTCAAAGGGGTACCTCAGACCTGGCAAGGCAATTTTTCAAATAATTTCTTTCATTCAATTCCGCGTTCTTTATTCGAATTTTCACTTCTTTAAAACTGAATCGAACAAATCGATACGTGTTCATTTCACACGTCCTTTGAGGAAATTGATCACTGATCGCCAGAGAGAGAGATCGATAATTGATTTAATCAAGATACGTTTCAAGGTGAGAATGGCCTTTATTGTTTTAACATTCTCTGAATGATTTGAGAGGCGTGCCTATGTACTCCTGTTTGCGTGTGCGTAAGCCTTTTGTGTTGTGCTTGTTGCAAATCTTTATAACTTCCGATCCTTGAGTTTGCATTTCGCAAGCGAATACAACCAAAGAAGAAACTATTTGAATAGAACTTGCAGTTACATCTGACAATTTCAGCTGTAAAACGACGAGACTTAGCTGCAAATTTCCTTGAATTCCTGAAATCATGTTACCCAACGGGAAAATTCACAAGAACAATTACTAGAGAAACTACTTACAGAAAAGGCGACGGGAAAGTGACTGGAGTCGAGATGCCAGGTCAAGACCGAAAATATTGCAGATTCTTCTTTCTAGGGTTTTGTCAAGAATTTCTAGATACATAGCAGAGGCACCAGACCAGGAATATTTGATGAACAGATAAACGGTTATATAAATGCAAACTGTTCTAAATATATGGATGCGATGAATAAATTGTCGTCTGAATTGCGCAAAAATGAAAATAACACCGACGTCTCATTTTAACAGATATCTTTACCAAAATTACATATCTTGAAATACTAAAGAGTAAATTTATTCAATAAAATCGTCATTGGCTTCAACTACAGCATTCAAACGACTTCGGAATCTCCCGCAACTCTTTGGGGCGATCTCCTTGTTTAAGTTGGGGAATGCTGCCATAATCCTTGCCATCAGTTCATCTTTGGGGTAACAAGAAGTTTTGTTGGTCTCTCGCTCAACTGCGCCCCACACATAATCAAGGGGGTTGCAGTCTGGGGAGGTGACTAAATGTAAGGAGTGATGTAGTTGCAGAAATTGTCTGGCAGCCATGACTGGGTTCTCCCGCTTGTGTCGCATGGTACAGAGTCCTGTTGCCAGAGATATGATCTTCCAGCAGTCACCCACATGATCCACGGCAGCACTACCTCCTCAAGTCACTTGATGTAGTCCTCCGAGTTGATTCTGAGGTTCTGAAGATGAATCAGTGATCACTCCAAAAACCTTCGTATGCACCATTAGACTCATCCAACTCTTTCAGAATCATCTGCACTGTCCTCAGATGGACACCTAAGCACTCTGAAATGTTTGTATTGGAGATTCCGGTGCGAATGCCAAGCAGTAGAGTGTGCCGTTTCCAAATTTCTGAGAGAGGACATTGCGTCATGGTGCTCTTTTTCTCACAGACGTTGCACAATTGACCCGACACTACTGTGCAGTCGACAAAATCAAAAACAAACAAGGCGCATGCGCGAAATTAAAAATATAATATGGCGACAATTTACCCATCGCACCTTGTATATATATTAAATTACCTAAAAAATGTGTCTGTGTTTTTTTTTTTTGGGGGGGGGGTTGTATTGTTTTTTGTTTTTTGTTTTTTTCATTAGATGTTATATTGTTGTGGCCTGTTTAGAGGCCAGAAAGAAAGACACGTAAGACTAAGGTAGGTTGAACAAGTGTATTGAAATAACAGATATATACAAAGCAAGAGTGTCAGTAATAAGCAGTTAGAAGTGTCCGTCCGAAAGGCCAGGTTACGGCTGCTCACGACTCTCTTACAACTATATTTAACAGCCCCCCCCCCACGAGGAATGTATGTGGCACAAGGCCGAGTCTAACGTGGGTTTCTCCGAGCCTGTAGGCTCGGCCAGAAATATTCCCTTAGAGCCCGTATAAACGGGTTTGGGATTTGTCTACCTCCACGGACGAAACTCTGCCCTTCGGCAAAGCCTAGTCCGGGTCCCTCTCTGGCAAAGCAGAGAGTTCGGCAGAAGTCGCCCACAGTCAGAGACTACCCTACGACTCTTCCTAGAAAGTCTCGCAGTTAGTATTTATGAGAGGAGGAAGAGTTCATTATACTGTAGGAGGGTTTACCACAGCATATATACATATCAATAAAGGCAAACGTATACACAGAGACAGGGGTGCATATACACGCAGAAAGTTTAGGTTAACGCAGTTTTGATTAATGTAACGACTTAGCAATTTTTAAAGTCAAACGTAAACCTGTAGGGAGCAAATTACAAGGAATTAATATATGGATAAACACAGATCAGGCGGCTATAGATTTGGTTTTCACTAGAACCAAAATGATAGGCAGGGTGCGGTTTGTCCAAGAGACGAAAATGTAAATATACCCGGTTTGCATTTGAGGCAAAAAGTGGATATAGGTCCGGTTTACATTAGAATAGAAACGGTAGACATAGATCCGACTTACACTGGAGTTAAAAAAAAAAAGACGTAAGCATGGATCCGGTTTACACTTGAGCCAAAAAGTGGATATATGATCGGTTTACAATACAGGGTGGTCCGAAAATCTTGTCACGCCTATATAATATAATTTTGTATTTTAAGATGGCTGACACGAAACTGATGGCGTTCATACAGACCTTCTCGGTGTGTGACAGCGTCAATGAAAGTCAATAAACTGAATCCAGTACATGGGCTTTGTATTACTGTATTACTTGTTCTTCTATTGGTCTCATTAGTTTTTGGGAAGGGGTGGCAGGACTTTCGGAGCACCATTTAGATAAATATGAATAGACTGAAATATAGATTAATAGATATGAATAAACTGATAGATAGATAGATAGATAGATAGATAGATAGATAGATAGATAGATAGATACTAGACTGAGATAGATAGATAGATAGATAGATAGATAGATAGATAGATAGATAGATAGATACTAGACTGAGATAGATAGATAGATAGATAGATAGATAGATAGATAGATAGATAGATAGATACTAGACTGAGATAGATAGATAGATAGATAGATAGATAGATAGATAGATAGATACTAGACTGAGATAGATAGATAGATAGATAGATAGATAGATAGATAGATAGATAGATAGATAGATAGATACTAGACTGAGATAGATAGATAGATAGATAGATAGATAGATAGATAGATACTAGACTGAGATAGATAGATAGATAGATAGATACTAGACTGAGATAGATAGATAGATAGATAGATAGATACTAGACTGAGATAGATAGATAGATAGATAGATAGATAGATAGATAGATAGATACTAGACTGAGATAGATAGATAGATAGATAGATAGATAGATAGATAGATACTAGACTGAGATAGATAGATAGATAGATAGATAGATAGATAGATAGATAGATAGATAGATTGTTGTACGAAAATCTTGTCACGCCTACATAATCTAATTTTCTATTTTAAGATGGCTGACATGAAAATCGTGTTTATACAAACCTTTTCGGCGTCAATGAAAGCGAATAAACTGAATCCAGTACATGGGCTTTGTATCACTGTATTACTTGTTCTTCTGTTGGTCTCATTATTTTTGGGGAGGGGGTCACAAGACTTTTGGACTACCCTGTAGATAGATAGAGTGTGGTCCGAAAATCTTGTCACCCCTACATAATCTAATTTTCTATTTTAAGATGGCTGACACGGAAATAATGGCATTCATACAGACCTTTTCGATGCGTGACAGTGTCAATGACAGTGAATAAACTTAATCCAGTACATTGTCCTTTGTATTACTGTATTACTTGTTCGTCTATTGGTCTCATTACGCCATAATAGGAGTGACAAGACTTTCGAACCATCCTGAAGAATGAAAATAGGTTTACATGAGCCCAGTGTTCACTAGAGACTAAAACGTAAGCATAGGTTCGGTTTAAATCTCGGTCAAAAAGTAGATAGAGGTTCGGTTTAAACCTCGGTCAAAAAGTAGATAGAGGTTCGGTTTAAACCGTGGTCAAAAAGTAGATATATCAGGTCATCCCATAAGTTCTGTACGAATTTTAACTTTTTGTTCAAATGAACGAAATTTAAAGAGTATTTTATAATGTCTAATGGAGCTGAACATTATTTTTATGTTTAGATGCATTTAAACTGATCAAATTTTATTTCAGAGAACAATAAAATTAAATTGTGTTTGATTAAAACCCTGCTAACATGGAAGTACCCAAGAATCATTTGAGGCACATAATGCTTTATGAGTTCAAGAAAGGAAACTCAGCAGCCGAAGCGGCTAGAAACATTCACTCAGTTTATGGAGAGGAATGTGTGAATGAAAGAACTTGCAGAAGATTGTTTGCAAAATTCACAGGTAGAGATTTCACCCTTGAAGATGAAGATCGAACCGGACGTCCAGTTGAGTTTGATGAAAAGCTTCTTGAAGCAACCCTTGAAGAAAATCTTTCTTTATCAGATGAGGACTTGGCAGTGGTTCTCAGTTCAAACCATACAACTGTTCATCGTCATCTTCAATAACTTGGAAAAGTTCCTAAACTTGGAAAATGGGTGCCTCATGAATTGTCTGAAAACAACCTCAAATCCCGAGTTGACAATTGCTCTTCTCTCCATTCTCGCCAACTTGTTTCACCTTTTTTTTGGATAGACTTGTGACTGGCGACGAAAAATGAATCTTTTATCGAAATGTTAAGCGTCGTAGACAGTGGCTTGGTAAAGCGGAAGGTCCCCAGCCACAGCCTAGAAGGGAACTTCATGGGCAAAAGTTTCTCCTTTCAATCTGGTGGGATCGCCAAGGAATAATCCACTTTGAATTCTTAACACCTAATGCAACAATTAATGCTCAAATATACTGTCAGCAATTAGAGCGTTCGAACCAAGCTTTGAGGAAAAAAAGATCTGCTCTAGTGAATCGAAAAGAGGTGATGTTTCATCAGGACAGTGCGCGACCCACACAGCAAGAATCACGTCACAAAAGATCGAAGAACTTGGTTGGGAGAAAATTCCTAATCCACCTTATTCTCCCGATCTTGCTCCTTCAGACTACCATTTGTTTCGTAGCTTACAGAATCATTTGGAAGAAACAGCTTCTGTAACACAGGAAGAGGTTAAAACTGACATTTGTGAGTTCTTCGAATCAAAGCCAAAAGAATTTTACAGTAATGGAATTAGTAAGCTTGTTAATAGATGGAAGGAAATCATAGATAATCAGGGAAAATACATTGTTGATTGAATCTGTAATTAAATGTAACATTTGGTCACTTGTTTTCTTTATTCAAAATTCGGACAGAACTTATGGGATGACCTGATAGATTCGGTTTAAACCTTGGTCAAAAAGTAGATATAGGTTCGGTTTACACTAAAATAAAAGCGGTAGACATGAGTCCGGTTTACACTTGAGTCAAAAATTAGGCAAAGGATCCGGTTTTCGATTTTTTATTTTTTTTGTCTATACACGTGTCTGCAAGTGTCACCTTTTGATGGGGGTTCTTGTCCCTCTGCAAAGAATGCAATCGGCCTATTTTAAATGCCATCGACAGGCTATGAATTTGTGAGCACTGACATCATTCTCTGCATATCGCTAAAACATCAAAATACTCCGAACTGGTGACTGGTAATCTTTTCAAAAATTCAATCGGGTCTCCTGACAAATTGCGTCTAGCATGAAACAGCCTGTCGCCTCTGAGTATTGACTTCAATGTTCACTTTTATATTTATATTTACATACGCTCTATCTCTGATATTGAGCACTTTATTCCATAAATATGTCACACGTTAAAACTATATTTCTTCATATATATATATATATATATATATATATATATATATATATATATAGATATATATATATATATATCCCATTCTGTTATCTCATCTATATCAGTTCACTATCTATCTATCTATCTATCTATTTATTACAGTCTGTTCATATCTATCTATCTATCTCAGTTCCCTGTCTATATCACTCTGTTCATTATTATTCATCTACCTATTTCACACTGTTCATTATCTATATATCCAACTCTGTTGATTACCTCTCTCTCTCTCTCTCAAACTCTCTCTCTCTATCTATCTATCTATCCCACCTTCTTCATTATCTATCTAGCTATCTATCACATTCTGTTTATATCTATCCAAGTTTGCTTATATATATATCTCCGTCTATCTCATTCTGTTTATATATATATATATATATATATATATATATATATGTGTGTGTGTGTGTCTCTATGTGTGTGTGTGTGTCTGTGTGTGTGTGTGTGTGCCGCATTCTGTTTCTATCTATCCTTCATTCTGTTTATCTCTGTCAATCTCCCATTTTCTTTATATCTATCTCACACATTCTATTTATATCTATGTAATTCTGTTTATATCTATCTACCTAAGTTTGCTCTATCTATCTATCTATCTATCTATCTATCCATATATATATATATATATTTATACTTTTATGTCAGTGTGGTTTAGAATACGCCGATTGCCCCTCCTGTCGAAAAGGTCGATATCGGCTTGCTCATAATGACATCCCAGCGTGGCCTCGCTGCGCTGGGCTTAAACTAATTATCAAAATCTATCATTTTTCAAACTTCTCCAAATTTGGACAATTCCAACACCCCTTTTAACTTCTCATGTCTCCATTGATTGAAGAACCTTTTAAAATAGATCCAAGCCGACTACACATCCACTTGACCAATTAACATTGTCTGATCGAATTACAATATTTTTCACAGCGTCCATTTTTTTATTCTTTGATGAAATTTTAAAAATTCGTCAGGTTTTTTTTTAGTTGTGTAGAGCTTGAATTGCCTATTCTTCTTCCGGTAAGGAGAAATGAATGGCCGACAAAAGGTGATCCATCATTATGTCCCCAAAGGAATCTTTGTTAAGTTCCTGCGAACCTCTTACTCACCGTCTAAAATCTAATTATCATGTTGCAAACCCTGGGCGGTTTCTCTTGCTAACATATGACCGACATTTTAACCCACTGGTTCTCAAGCTTGCTGCAAATGGATAACGCCTCGTAATGATAAATCGGAGAGCCGAGTTCGAATTCCAGTTTGGGGTTCTTTTTCACTCTCACCCTCGCAGGTATGGTAGCAGGAAAGACTGGTCCTATATCCCTGATTGGAAATCAGTCTACCGCTGATATTACCCTCAGGGGAAGTGACTCGTTGCACTTTTTAGGGCTAACTTTCTCGGCTGACATGTAGTGAGAGGACTACATTGAATCCATTGATAGGTCAGCTGCTAAGAAAGTCGGTTCACTGTGTCGTGCAAGACAATTTTTCTCTCCTGAATCTATCTTATATCTCTATAAGTCTACCATTCGTCCACGCTAAGAATATTGCTGCCACATATAATCCGGTGCTCCTGCTATATATCTAGAGCTCTTTGATAAAATCCAAAGAAGAATCAGCAATATTATCAACCCTGATCTCATTCTGTTTATATCTATGTTGTGACCAAGTAACTGGTTAAAGAAATAACAAAACAAGTGTTGCAGATATATATATATTAAACAGTAAGTACAACAGAAGAGTATTACACGACTAGTGAGTGTGTGTCGGTTGACCCAGCTTTCAATCTATTCGACTCTTAATATTTAACAGCCACCCTCCACGAGGGATGTATGTGACACAAGGCCGAGTTTACCGTGGGTTATCCGAGCCCGTAGGCTCAGCCAAAAATATTCCGTTAGAACCCACCTAAATGGGTTCAGAGGCTGTCTACCTCCCCGGACGAAACTTTGCCCTTCGGCAAAGCTTCGTCCAAGTTCCTCTCTTCCGAGACAGAGAGTTCGACAGAAATGAACAGTCTGGTCGACTGTTCCCCCAAGGCCTTCTCTCCAACTAATCTTATAGTAGGCAAAATAGTCCAACATAGACTCTTTAGATGGAGGACACCACAACAATCTATCTATCCAATTTTGCGATAAACTGTCTCTCTGACTATCTTGTTCTGGCTATATCTATCTGCCTTATGCTGTTTATCTCTCTCTGTTTATATCTATCAATCTCGCATTTTCTTTATATGTCTCTCTCATTCTGTTTACATCTATCTCCTTCATTCTATTTATATCCATATCATTCTGTTTATATCTATCTTTTTTTCTAGATATTTGCTCTGCCTCCCCACTAAGACGAGTTGTGACAAAAGGTCTTTTTTTAAGGTGTGGACCAGAGCGCGTACACCCAGGCAAGGGACAAAAATTGCCTGCAGCCCCACCCCCAGCCGTCGGTTGCGCTGGCCTGGGTGCGAGCACCGATCTCTCTCTCTCTCTCTCTCTCTCTCTCTCTCTCTCTCTCTCTCTCTCTGGTGCAATGAGAGGATGCGGCCTCGGGCAGTTGTTCCCCGGGGACGGCAACTCTTAGTATAAATTTCCTTAGTTGCTGTTAACCATGTTCACCATAGACTCTGAATAGAGAATACAGCGCAGTGGAAGCGTGCTAGGCTCATAACCTTTGTTAACCATGTTCACCATAGTCTATGAATAAAGAATACAGCGCAGTGGAAGCGTGCTAGGCTCATAACCTTTGTTAACCATGTTCACCATAGTCTATGAATAAAGAATACAGCGCAGTGGAAGCGTGCTAGGCTCATAACCTTTGTTAACCATGTTCACCATAGTCTATGAATAAAGAATACAGCGCAGTGGAAGCGTGCTAGGCTCATAACCTTTGTTAACCAAGTTCACCATAGTCTATGAATAAAGAATACAGCGCAGTACGTAATCTGTTCAATAAAACAACGTTAAAGATTAATACTCACGAGTCAGACACTCTACTGAATCTGCCCATATCGCCAATACCACCAGCAGCAGCATCTGTTCTGTAATTCTTCAGTCTTCGATATCAAAGGCTGTCAGTGAATATTCGAGAAAAAAACATGACCGCCTTTATACACGTCGCATTGAATATTTTGAGCCTTCTAATTGGTTAACCCTTCTATTGGTGAACTATAAAATGAATTAGCTCATTTTGGCTGGCTCACTACCACCTAAAAATTCCAACAGTTGCGACTCTGTCGTTTGACGGAGTCACCCCTGAGTGCACTCTGTCCAAAGACAGAGACGCTACTGAGAGACGATGAATAATGTGTTACAAACCACTCAAGAGGGGGGTTTCACGCTATCTATCTAAGTTTACTATATCTGTCTATATATCTATCCACTGTTCTGTCTGCGGGGTTTGGTATACGCAGATTCCCTCTCCTGTCTAAAAAGACGAAATCGGCCTGCTCATAACGACACATTCCAGTATGGCCTCGCCGCGCTGGGCTTAAAGTGATTATCAAAATCTATTATTTTTCAAACTTCTCCAAATTCCTTCAAATCTGACGTCTCGGTTTCAGTGACTTCCCAAACTCCGTAAAGTTGCCTCCGTGTGCGTTTTCTATAAATACTTCTGTTATGGTCCGGTTCCTTGCACCACGGTGATAGTCCAAGGTAGAACCAATAAAGAAGAACTCGAACACAGGTATGGAATAACACATATATATTACAAACAGGAATATATACAGAGACGTAGAAGTGTTAGTATGAACAATCAGGTTTAATAGAGAGAACAATGTAGTCTCGACCAGTATCACTATTCCAATGTCTTGCAGTAATGGTCTGAACGCGACTCTGTTTCGGACTGCCTCTGACTCGACTCTTGACTCGACTTGAACTACTGACTCAACTTGAACTACTGACTCCTGAGGCGCAGTATTTATTAAGTATGGAATAGTCCATTATTATTGTTATGGGTAAGATCCCATAACAAGTTCCATGGCAACTGTTCGGATGAGCTCTTCGGCATAGTACCGAGTAAGTTGGTGAATGCTGCCATAATCCTTGCCTTCCGTTCATCTTTGGTGTTACAAGGAGTTTTGTTGGTTTCTCACACAACTGAACCCCACACATAATAATCAAATGTCTTGCAATCTGGGGAGTTAGGTGGCTAAATGTAAGGATTGATTTAGTCGCAGAAATTGTTTGACAGCCCTGACTGGGTTCTCATGCTTGTATGGCATGGTGCAGAGTCCTGTTGTCAGACATAAGGCCTTCCAGCAGCCACCCTCTTGACCCAGAACAGCACTGCCTCCTCAAGACACTTGATGTAGGCCTCCGTATGTATTCTGAGGCCTTTTGCAAAGATGAATGTAGGCATAACTTCACCATCACTAGTGATCTTTTCAAACACCTTCTTAATCACCATTAGTGCCATCCAGCTATTTCCTAATCCTTTGCACTGTCCCAAGATTGACGCCCAATGTTCGTATTGGAGCTTCCGATACGAGTGCCAAGAAGTATAACATACCGTTTCCAAATTTCTGGCGGAGTGAAGTACGTTATGGTGCTCTTTTTCTCACAGACGGTACTCAAATAGCCCTACTATACTGTACAGTTGGTAAAAATAAATTAAAAAACAAGCAATGCGCATGCGCGAAATTAAAGATATAAAATGGCAACAATTTACCCATCGCACCCTGTAGTTGAAGCTATAAAATTATGTTCAAAATATTTATATTTCGGCATTAAATAACTCATAGAGGTGTTGATATGCCGCTAAACAAAATCAACCGAACCTTGTAACGTTGCAAAAGTTCGTTGTCTTGTGAAGTGACATTAACAGAGGATAGATAAATTTCAGGGAGATATTTGAACTTTCAGTCGCCATCTAAGTTCTTCTTCTGTGTAGTCGTGTTTTTTCAGGATGTAGATATCTGTGTTTGAAATTGACACCTGTATATATATATATATATATATATATATATATATATATATATATATATATTAGGTTGGTGCAAAAATAATGTCGTTTTTTCACATAGTAACATATGTGAGAAAACGACATTATTTTTGCACCAACCTAATATATATCTCCACACACACATATATGTGTGTGTGTGTGTGTGTGTGTGTGCGTGTGTGTGTGTGTGTGTATTTAATATTTTTTCTGTTTATACGTTATTTTTATAGATACAATTTTTTTTCAGGTGAATGCTCTGTTTTTTTAATTAAACAGTATTAATTAAATATACCGGTCTGAATGTTCGAGAAATTTCGAAGAAAATATGCGTCCTCTAACAGGAATCGAACTTGTATACGGAAACAGTCATTTTGATCTGACATTCAGGCCGATAAATATAATTAGTACTGTTTAATTAAAAACAGAACATTTACGTAAATCAACAGTATCTATCAAAATAACGTATAAACAGAAAATATGTTAAATAATTGTCGGACTTAATCAATTTCATACGTTGTCATTTTTTACGTTAAGATACGTTTCGTGAGCAGATATGAGCAATCAAGAAAAATCGTCGAAGATTGTGTGTTTAAGAACAATAGTTTGGACTTTGCTAACCAGACTCTGTAGCTAGATGGTATAGCACGCCAGATCAAATGACAGTTTCCGTGTAGGAATACAGGTTCGATTCCTGTCGGAGAATGTATATTTTATACGAAATTTCTCTGGTGATTAATACAGTTTAATTAAAGGAGAGCCTTTACTTAAATAAATTGTATCTATAAAAACAACGTCTAAAGAGAAAATATATTAAATATTTGTTGGACTTAATCAATTTCATTATATATATATATATATATATATATATTTAAAGAAAGTGGACGTTATATCTAAGGCACCTTTCGGCCAACGTTTTGTCAAAGATATTCGTTGGCAATATTTAATATAAATGAATACAAAGACAATAAACTGACTGAGGAGAGAAAGGGGGAACTCGACTAAAAGACAAATTTTTATTATATTAATTAAAATAGAATGAGGGGGGATGTCAATAAATAGTTCCACGAGGGTATATAAAATAGAAAATAGGGGAACTCACAGACCCTCCAGCAGACGTAAGGAACGTAAAAAGTGTTCCTTCTGTCTGAATTACTCCAACCTGTCTCGAAGGTTTTTTTTCGGACTATAATATATCTGACTCCTTCCTTTTTTCCAAATTCATTAGAGGTTTGAATATTCAATCTGAAGATAAATTGATGGTATCATTTGATATTATCAGTTTATATACCAATGTCCCATTACTTGAGACCATTGGCATTTGTGCCGATGTTTTATATAGGTCCCGCTAGCTTCCCCGAAGAACTATTTTTGGAATGCATGTATTTGGCCACGGAAGGCGTGGAGTTCAGTTTTAATGACACAATGTACGTCCAGACGGACGGGGTTTAGGTCCCGTTTTAGCCAACATCTTCTTGGGCTATTATGAACGAATCTTATTTGACAAAGTCCACAAACCCCTTGTCTATATGAGATACTTTTCTATTCTCTCCATCCTTCCCTTAAGTTTACAATGGAGATTGAAAAAAATAGAGCTCTCCCTTTTTTGGATGTACTAGTTGAACGAAAGAATGGGGCTTTCGTCACTAATATTTTCCGTAAGCCCACGTTCGCGGGTCTCTATACGAGCTGGAACTCGTTTGTTCCTAAGTCTCGCAAAATTAGTCTAATTTCAACTTTGGTCCATCTTGCTGTTTTGATTTCTTCCCCTGAAATGTTGGATGGAGAACTTACTAAAATTCGAAATATTTTCGTTAGTAATGGATATCCCATCAATATTATCAGTCATGTGATCAATAACAAAATCAAACGCTTTGAGGAGCCTGTGACATTCGGTCCTAGCCAATGCCCTGTTTATTTAAAGTTACCTTGGCTTGGTAGGAAATGTCAGCTACTATTGGACAAAATTTCAGCGTCTATTCTGTCCACATACAATGCTGTTAAGTTGCGCATGGTTTTTCATACTAGAACCCTGCTTCCTAAAGATAGGCTGTCCTATTTTCATAAAAACTCTGTTGTTTATAAATTTAAATGCCTTTGTGACGCGGTTTACATAGGACGTACCAATCTAAGGTTGGAAACGAGGGTGGCGCAGCATATATTGTTTCTGCGTAACAGAGTACAAAGGACAAAGTACAAAGGACTTTGTACTTACATGAGAAACAATATATTACTAGGTTTATATAAAAAATAAAAGTTTACTAAATCAGTGAAATTAATTAGCTATTTTTGCCGTCATTGTCATAAATTTCACTTAAATAATATTTAAATATAAATTTTAAAAATTGTTACCTAATAATATACATACTTATACTTGATGTGAAAATAATTCTACATACTGTAAGGGATTCTAATACATTTACTTGTTCTTAAAAGAAATATAGCGTATTAAAAATTAAAATTGAAAATATTTTTCAAATCGTAGTTAAATAAAAGGTATTCTAACCTAAACATCCCCCCCACAAATCTTTAAATATACAAATAGAAAAAAATGCCGTAAGAATTTTTGCCGTTAACAATAAATTTTTAAAAAATCCAGACGACATGCATTTAACGGAAGTCAGATTTCATGGACAAATACATCCCTACTCCCTACCAAAACGTAGCTAATAACGGATACATCAAAATACAGACATAATGAACACGCAGACACCCCTTGTCTGGTTGAAGTGGATTTCTCTGTATCCTTGGAAACATGAATTATGATTTTTGCTGTGTCTTTAAAACCCAGTAATTTTAAAAGTTACTCCAAAATTCGCTTGAAGATGAAATGGCACTAATGTCTTTAATTTAATTACAAAATTAAATTCGGAGCTTTCAGCTTCCACTTTTGAAACATGGTTAGAACTGTGTAGCGAAAAAAAACATATTTTAGCACTATTTTGTAAAAATAAAAATATCTATAAGAAAACCGGATTATATATCTGACTGTTCTTTCTTTATATATATATATATATATATATATATATATATATATATATATATACTCGACTCTCCCGTCGAATTCGACGTATGAGGGTCAAGCAGATCAGTTCCCAGGAAACCGACAGCCCGACACCGGCACATGAGATTTGATTATAGTGGTGAAGGTTTGTGCAGGACCATCCACACTGTTTGAAGGGCCGAATACAGAGACCTGGTGCACTAAGTGCCACAAGGTCCCCAAACGACCCTCCGCAGGCTTTGAATTCAGAGTTGTCCTTCTCCTAGACCAGTTGCCATCAAAAGGCTATAGAACCCAGTCAGACTTGCTATTTAACCATAGCTGGATGGAGCAGAAGCGGATTCACACCTTTTCCAAGGATATTAGCACGTAAGTGAATGTAATGGATTCGACTGGAATTCAAACTCGGCTCTCCGATTCCTCAATCCAAGCCCCTATATATATATATATATATATATATATATATATATATATATATATATATATATATAAAAGTGAACATAGAAGTCAACGCTTAGAGGTGACAGTCTGTTTCATGCTATATGCAATCGTCAGGCCACATATGCTGTTATTTTTCTCGGCTATTTATATATATACCGGTTAGTGGTGCATTGTGGGTATTCTATTATGGCGGTTATTTTACCGGAAGTCGTTTGTTTATTTATTTGGGCCAAATTATATTGCTTGTTTTTATTTTTTATTTTTTTGTTTCTTATTTTATTTATTTATTTATTTATTTATTAACGTCGTAAAAATTTGTTTATATCACTTATTTAACAGTTTTGTTTTGGTTTGGGAATTTAATTAAAGCTATTTGTTCAGTTTTGGGGTTGATTGTTGCAGTTCATTCTAAGTATTATTTTGGCGGGAACAGTTTTTAATTGATTATCTTTATTTGGGATTGGTTTGTTTATTTATTTACTTGGATGAATTTAGGTTAATTTATTTTACTTGTATATTTTCTCTTTTCGGTTTTCGATTTTTAAGTAACATAGTATTTATTTATGTTTTATTTCTATTTTTTTATTGTTATTTTGTTTATTAGTATATTTATTTGGTTTTATTTTATTTTTTCCGTTTTTCATTTTTTTTAGGTTACGAAGTAAAAATTTATTTTCATGTCTGCATTTTGAGATGAGCTCGGATCTTTTGTTTAATAATTTATTTTGGTCGGAGAAAGTAATGATAGCTATTTTTTCCTCCAAGCAAAGTTTGCAAGTTTTTGATTACAAGTTTGTTTCATGCTATATGGCCTGACGATTGCATATAGCATGAAACAGACTGTCGCCTCTAAGTGTTGACTTCTATGTTCACTTTTATATTTACACACGCTCTATCTCTGATATTGAGCACTTTATTCCATAAATATAGCACACCTTAAGACTAAATTTCTTTATATATATATATATATATATATATATATATATAATGATTCTAAGTAGATTAACGTCAGAGAAACATAAACCACTACAAAACGTGCAAAACACGACAGCCAGGTCCTTACCTTTATATTCGCATAAATTCAGGGGAAATTTCTTTTTTCGTGCCCATCAAAGCGTAAGTATTAAATAATGTTGCCTTCGGGAGAAAAAAAAAAGATAGTCAAGGATGCTGTTTTGATAGAGGGAATCGTCTGGCCTTCCGTACTTGCAACTCTATCCAACAATATTAAATTTACTCCTTGCTTCGGGCAACTCAAATCGATCAAGAGATTCCTGCTTGGAGTGGGAGATATTAATTCCTTTTTTTCTGCTGGAATAAATATCTCTTCGTAACCAACTTTACCGGTAATCGACATACAAAAGTTTTAAAAGCTGAATAAATACTGTATTTGAAAGCGTATAAGATAAACATCCCCCCCACACACACACATAAAAAATAGTTATAAAATAACTTGTGCTTTATTTAAAAGAAAGAAAGAAAGAAAGAAAAAAAGAAAGAAAGAAAAAAAATAAAGAAAGAAAGAAAGAAAGAAAGAAAGAAAGAAAGAAAGAAAGAAAAAGAAAGAAAGAAAGAAAGAAAGAAAGAAAGGAAGAAAGAAAAAGAAAGAAAGAAAGAAAGAAAGAGAAAGAAAGAAAGAAAGAAAGAAAGAAAGAAAGAAAGAAAGAAAGAAAGAGAAAAAGAAAATAATTATGCTTACGGATATATCACGTTTTAACACCAATTCTTCAACGATCTCTGAAGTTAAGCAACATCGAGCCTAGTCAGTAACGAGGTAAAAGACCACCTGGGAATACCAGATGCTGTAAGATTGGATGTGCGGGTGGTGTAATGGATGACGGCTCGGAATTGTTAATCAGAGAGCCGAGTTCCAATTCCAGTTGGGTTCGTTATATTCCCATACCCGCAAATACTCTTGGGAAATGGTTTGATTCCATCTCTTCCCGCCCAACTAGTAGGACTTCTATTAATAAATCATCATCTCCAAATAATTCTTAAAATCTAAAAGAAAAAAATGTTTTCTTGCTTTAAATAACCTGCAAAAAGGTTGATAAACTGTAAAACACAAATCTATCAATAAAAAAATAACTAAAAGAAACTATAAATTGTTCGAACCCTTTGCTAATTATTCATTTACTTAAGTTTTTCTTTATAAACATTTCTATACATAACGAAAAAAAATTTTATAGACTCGAATTAGATTACGTCATAAAAAAAATAGAAAAAACTTTGTTTATATAAGAATTATCAAATACACATAAATTCAAATTAGATTACTTCATCAAATAACAGAAAAAAAAACTTTATTTATATGAAAATGATATAATGCACATGTCGTATTTCCCGTATCCTGAAAATGCCCTCAAAAACTCCTCTACTTCTTAGCACTGAAATGTCAAGTTGTAGAGAGAAGTTTGCCAGCCCTAACGAACCCTAGTCACGAGATGCAATCAATTTCGAACCCGAGTCACATAATATAGCGATTTACTAAGCGTAACTTAGATGTGGTACAAGGCCGAAAGTATGGGTCACCCAGTGAAGATCGAATTCACGATTAAGACGTAATCGATATAGCGAGACCAGCTTACTAACCATTACACCACGTCGATGTGACCCACAATCGTATATGTCTGCAATTATCATTCGTATGTGATAAATACCGTATATCACGTTATTATCATATACTGGGTTTGTTTTGGGGTTGTTTTTTTTTTTTGTGTTTTTTTTTTTTTTCGAGTACTGAGGATAACCAGTAAACAGCTTGCTTCCTACCGGTAAGCGTTTTGCTCATCTAGACATACCGTAAGTTATCTTCACAAATCCCAACTTCAACCACGCAATGCAGTCAAACAATTACGTTTGATGTGGTCACAAAGAACACCAGTCTTGTAGCTGCAATCTGTGTACTATTGAAACAAACCAGTGAGCTAAATAGGCCGACCGTTAAACCAAAATCCCTACTCCCAACTGTCCGCTGTTGGAAATCTAATAACAACCACAAATATTTGATAATAGGTCCAAAATGTGATAATCTGTTGTGACAGAAAGAAAAATGACACCGTATACTTGGCGATATGGATTTTCTCGCACGGTAAGCTATTAAATACTCAATGATAAAGGGCATCGCGCCACTTTCATACGGCAAATGCGATAATATTCATGTGCATGTTTATTTAATGTCCCCGTTATAATATATGGTGCAGGCCCCGAATAGCTTAATCCGACCCTGTCCAGGTCTTAAGTACTTAAAGTTAGGAAGCGGTAGGCAGACTGCCATCAGGGCCGATGGAAGGGTCTCGTCCCCGACACACTAATCTTTCGTACGAATTTCAATACTGATAAGGTAATATTCATAAAGTAATATATATATATATATATATATATATATATATATATATATATATATATATATATTTAATTTAAAGTAAAACGGACCACTTTAAGGCCCCATTGTTTTTTCTTTAAATTAAATTATTCGCTCTGAATTAACATTGAGCTCTCAGGATTTCATCCTCCTTGGGATTATTCACACGGATTACCAAGTTTTTCGTTACTTATATATATATATATATATATATATATATATATATAATTATTCGAACTCGGTTCTCTGATTCCTCAATCCAAGCCGCTATCCATTACTCCACTGTGCCTCCATTACATTCACTTACGTGATAATACCCTTGGGAAAGGTGTGAATCCTCTTCTTCTCCCTCTAACTATGGGTAAATAGCAGGACAGACTGGGTTCTATGGACTTGGATGGCAACTGGTCTAGAAGAAGGACAACTCTGAATTCAAAACCTGCGGAGGGTCGTTTGGGGACCTTGTGGCACGTAGTGCATCAGATCTTCTGTATTCGATCCTTCAAAAAAGTGTGGTTGGTCCTGCACGAAACCTTCACCACTATAATCAAATCTCATGTGCTGTTGTCGGTCTGTCGGTTTCCTAGGAAATGATCTTCTTGTTTAAATATTATACGTATATAATATTACTTTAAAGTATTATATTTCTTCAAAATAAACATACATACGTTCATACACACACAAAGTGTGCTAAAACATAAAATATATGTGTATATATATATATAAATATATATGCCTGTGTGTGTGTGCGTACAACTTTTCGCATGGACATTCATTGCGCATAATCTGAGGGGAAAATACGCACACACTGCGTCGCTTCCGTTCGCTGTGCGAACAGGAACCTGTTGCGTATGATAAGAAAAAAGTTCGCGTTGAAAATTCGATTAAAAACCTTTTAGTTTCTCCAAATTTTATTTTTCTCATTCGTTTCAGAGAAAGACATACGCTTTGAATTTTTTTAGTTGATAAAATAAGAACTTAAACGCAGCTTTCCACATTCCATTAATGCACTTCGCAAAAGGGACTATTTTTTTTAACCAAATATTAAGAACCTTGAATTATGAGATCATTCCGCTTCCTTAGTTTAAAGCGGCGGAAGAATATTTTCATTTATTCTTTCTGTTGTTTTTGTAACCGAGAAAAGGTTACTGAATGAGGAGTAACTGGAGGTTGGAATTGAAATGGTAATCTTTATGACATTAACAAAATACAATACTCGGCAACGGCGCGAAGTAGGTAAACCACTGCAAATGGTGGACTACTTAGACAGCATATTACCCCCACTTACAATAGTGTCTAATGTATTTATGGGGATTGGAACATGACCATTAGTGTCCACAGATAGATAGATAGATAGATAGATATAAAGAAAAGAAAAAGCAAAGAAAAAGCAAAAGGAAGATAGATAGATAGATAGATAGATAGATAGATAGATAGATAGATTGTTGCATCCTAGAAAGGGTTACTGAATGAGGAATAACCAAAACGGATGGTGGAAATTAAATGGTAAATCAACAAAATACAATACTCGCCAGCGTCGTGAAGTAGGTAAACTACTGCTAGTGGGGGACCGCTTAGACAACATATTACCCCAACTAACAATAGTGTCCAACGTATTTATGAGAATTGGGACATACCCATTAGTGTCCACAGATAGATAAATAGATAGATAGATAGATAGATAGATAGAAAGAAAAGAAAAAGCAAAAGGAAGATAGATAGATAGATAGATAGATAGATAGATAGATAGATAGATAGATAGATAGATAGATAGATAGATAGATTGTTGCAACCCAGAAAGGGTTACTGAATAAGGAATAACCAAAATGGAGGTTGGAAATGAAATGGTAATCTTTATAATATCAACAAAATACAATACTCGCCAGCGGCGTGAAGTAGGTAAACCACTGCTAGTGGTGAACTACTTAGTATATTACCCCCACTTACAATAGTGTCCAACGTATTTATGAGGATTGGGACATACCCATTAGTGTTCATAGGTACAGTATATAATAGTTGTCTTTTTTTCCTATATTAAAACTAATATACGGTTATTTTCATATGCATACATATTTACGATAAACTTTAATTTATATATTAGACATAATAAGATCATAATAACTTGTAGCAGAAAAACACAAATTATACATAGAGATAACAAATTAAAGCCAGATTTACACAATTATTAGAAAACATATATCTCTAACTGCACAACAATTTTCGTCTAGCTAAGTTGCACACACGCTGCACTCTACAAAAAAACTTTTAAAAGAAACACAGATATATCAGACTGCTAGCCATTATTGAGGGGAATCTTGTTTGCCACATAAGCTTTCAACTACATTCGGGCGTTTCCCTTATATAGGCTATAAGAACCCGGACAATAGGACACCAACAGAAAGCAGAGAGAGACTTCACGAACTCACGGCTGACTGCCCGTCCGACCATTAGACTTTGTAAACGACCTCCTGTAAACACAGTAAATGAACAGACCCAACGCGACAAACACAAAGCGATAACGACCAAGCAGTCAGCCGGGGTTAAGCATACGCCTTTTTCACGCTCTCACTTCACACCTAGTACATCCCATATTCAACCCGCTACAGTATACCACTTAAAAGAGACATTTTTTTATAACTTGTATATAAAAATAAATCTTTGGTCATTTATCTAAACGAGCGTCCAATTTTGTTTCTTCCACTCTAAACTGGAGATCAACAAGCAAATAAAGAAATAGGACAATTTCATTTCGCACCCTTTTTAAGTAAATTATTCAGAGGCGCTCGCAATTGGTACATATCTATCACATAAATATTATAATAATTTGCTAATCCGATTGTAGGGCCACCATATTTGTCAGATATCTTTAATGACACGTGATTTAGCGGGACCTGGTCTTCTTCCTTTCTCGTTGATTATTTGACCAAAATATTTAATCTTCATAAAGAACTAACATTTCTGTTCACTGAGTTTGAAAACATTTTCCCCTTTCCTTCATTTATTTTTACCCTTACCATTCCATTAGTGAGTGTGCTTCTTGATTTTGTTTATCGACTGAATACAGCGGCCACTCTTATTATTTTGAGAGATGGACGGGTCCTACTATCATTGTTTTGTTATAGTTTATGGAAGAACAGGTCAAAATGAAGCTATGATAGGAATGTAATGTTTTCTTCTTAAACATAATTAAATTCACTAATTGACGCAATGCCTGTTGGTTGCTTTTCCAGGATTGCCTTCAACTGTTCTCGATATTCAATCCGCTCGCGCTGCATTTGTTGTAATAGTTGCTGAATAATTATCTTCAATCCTTCCATAGTGTATTATTTTCATACAAGTAGTCCTTAACTAGGAAGGAAAAGGGTTTTTTTTTCTTCCTAATTGCAGTATGTCATACACACTAGGAAGTTATCGACTTCCGCGTCGCCCTAAGAATATACACGAACTCCACGAAATTCTTTGTTGTGATTTTTTTTAATTTTCTTCCCCCGCTATTTTTTGCTAAGCGAGGGAATATTTTTCTTTTTCTTTTTTTTTTTTCTTTTTCGTGTGAATTCGAATCCTCGTCGCCACCACTGTGTCTCCATTCCGTTAAATGAACATAACACAATCATGAAATATAATGTCCCTGGGAGTCGACGTAGTAAGACTATAAGGCTCGCTCCCGGCGAACTGTCTCTGCTGACGGTTCTCGGCGTCAGTACATATGCTATTTGGACGAATCCAAGTCATATTCTGGAGAGGTGTGTTCATCTCCACATCAACAAGAAAAATTGAAAAAACTTATCTTTCACTGCTACTTATTTGCCCAGTGCTACCCCCATCCGGTCAGCCATTTTTAAAGAAAATGCCAAATTTGAACCTACATATTTTATTACACAGAAAACTGGCAGCAGTGTGTTTTACAGCATTCCATTTTCATGAATATACCTGGGAATGACTTACCAGATCAGTAATGGGTATACACATGATATCTTTTGAAGCACTGTCCCTTGTGGAGTGGGACTTCACACTTTTTGCAGAAGTACATTGTTTCTGAACGTTTTCCAGCTTTTTTGCCGACTCTGCATGGCTTGGAGGGGTACCTTTTCTTATTGATTGGTGGAATTTCTACCAAGTCATGAGCTTTCATTCCACCAACCAGGCGATTGGCAGGATCAATTTTAGGAGCCCTTCGACATACGGTCACGGGCGCTGGGAGCATCCGCATGCTTGCCGCATTTTCGTCAGAAATATTTTCAAATTAGATCCGAAACTACCATGACGTAGAGGAAAATCGAGGCTGACTAATAATTTGCATGATAGAACAGTTTGAATTTCACGTATTTTGCGATAGATGGCGCAACGGGACACTCATACCAGCGGTATGCAAAAAAAATATAGGTTTCCGGACTTAGCTAGCTGGAGTAAGATGAGAAAAACGAAGATCTCCGTAGTTAGCAGCGGAAGTATTAATCGCAGTGCCTTATCAGTCATCTTTAATGTAACACAAATACACGCGCACACACACACACACACACACACACACACACACACATATATATATATATATATATATATATATATATATATATCATTAAGCAAGACGGTCGACGTGTGCTTCTTATAATATATAGATTTAATAGGCCTGTTAATGAAATTTAAGGAATAAAAAGACAACAAAATGATAGCAATATTAACAATAAGATTAATGATACTAATATATATGTGTGTGTGTGTGTGTGTGTGTGTGTGTGTGTTATGGGACATTACCCATAATAACATAATGGACTATTCCATACATAATAAATACTGCGCCTCAAGAGGAAGCAGGGAGTTCAGGATGAAGTCTGGAGTGAGGTCCGTCATGAGTCTGTCAGTCAGTCAGTCGAGTCAAGAGTCGAGTCAGAGGCAGTCCGAAACAGAGTCGCGTTCAGACAATTACTGCAAGACATTTGAATAGTGATACTGGTTGAGACTACATTGTTCTCTCTACTAAACCTGATTGTTCGTACTAACCCTTTCTACTTCTCTGTATATATTCCTGTTTGTAATATATCTTTGTTATTCCATATCCGTGTTCGAGTTCTTCTTTATTGGTTCTACCTTGGACTATCACCGTGGTACAAGGACCTTTGGACCATAACAATATATACACATATATATATATATATATATATATATATATATATATATATTGTCATTCACACACAGACTGTTTCGCTGTATCACAGCTCATCAGTTTCTATATATATATGTGTGTGTTATATTATATTATTAGGCCTCTTGACTAAATTGAAGCACAAAGAGAAAGATTTTGAAATCGGAATTTTCAGACACGCCTGTTGCCTTTATCAATGAGACGAAAAATAAGCAAAGAAGTGGGACTCGCTCTATTTTGAAAATGTATCTCATCATGATCTCATAAGAGTTCGGAGTTAAAATACATTTTCAAAATAGAATCACAGAGTATTTGGATAAAATAAAATAAAAAAAAAAGCAGTAATAATAAAATGCAATAAAAAAAATAAATTAATATTAGGTTGGTGCAAAAATAATGTCGTTTCCTCACATAGTAACATATGTGATGAAAACGACATTATTTTTTGCACCAACCTAATATATCTATTTGTCCATATTTATTTATCTATGAGGTGGGTGCAAAAATAATGTCGTTTTCTCGCATAGTAACATATGTGAGAAAACGACATTATTTTTGCCCCACACTAATACTAAATATTAAAATATAATAAAATGATGATAAAACGAAACGAACATTTCGGAAAATGTTTATTGATTTAATTCAACGGAAATTTCCCCCCCATTTTTTTTTTTTTTTTTTTTTAGAATCTAATAAAAGGACTATGCTTCGCTTTCAACTCTTGGCCGCAAACTAAAACGTCAAATGTCATTAAGTGGTTGGCGCTTCTGATGTTGTGTTGTAAGCGGCTTTTCTTAGGCTTTTCAATGGTTTCTGTCGATCCAGTCGCGGAAGGTGGCAACGCTGGTGAAAATGGCAGCATCAATGGCGCAGTCATATCCGAAAGATGTGATACCAGCAAGGACCATACGGCCATCGAACGGACAATAGAGCGGACCGCCAGAGTCACCCTGAAGTAAAGAGACATTAAAATTGATTTTGGTATAAAGTTAAATAATGAGAATAAAATAATAGTAATAATGAAGAGTGTATAGAGCCAGAGTGTTGGGATAAAAAGCAACAATAATAAGATGGAATCAAACTAGTAATAAAATAATAGGAATAATGAAGAATGTATAGAGCCAGAGTGTTGGGATAAAAAGCAACAATAATAAGATGGAATCAAACTAGTAATAAAATAATAGTAATAATGAAGAGTGTATAGAGCCAGAGTGTTGGGATAAAAAGCAACAATAATAAGATGAAATAAAACTAGTAATAAAATAATAGTAATAATGAAGAATGTATAGAGCCAGAGTGTTGGGATAAAAAGCAACAATAATAAGATGAAATAAAACTAGTAATAAAATAATAGTAATAATGAAGAGTGTATAGAGCCAGGGTGTTGGTATAAGAAGCAACAATAATAAGATGGAATAAAACTAGTAATAAAATAATAGTAATAATGAAGAGTGTATAGAGCCAGAGTGTTGGGATAAAAAGCAACAATAATAAGATGGAATCAAACTAGTAATAAAATAATAGTAATAATGAAGAGTGTATAGAGCCAGAGTGTTGGGATAAAAAGCAACAATAATAAGATGAAATAAAACTAGTAATAAAATAATAGTAATAATGAAGAATGTATAGAGCCAGAGTTTTGGGATAAAAAGAAACAATAATAAGATGGAATAAAACTAGTAATAAAATAATAGTAATAATGAAGAGTGTATAGAGCCAGGGTGTTGGTATAAGAAGCAACAATAATAAGATGGAATAAAACTAGTAATAAAATAATAGTAATAATGAAGAGTGTATAGAGCCAGAGTGTTGGGATAAAAAGCAACAATAATAAGATGAAATAAAACTAGTAATAAAATAATAGTAATAATGAAGAATGTATAGAGCCAGAGTGTTGGTATAAGAAGCAACAATAATAAGATGGAATAAAACTAGTAATAAAATAATAGTAATAATGAAGAGTGTATAGAGCCAGAGTGTTGGGATAAAAAGCAACAATAATAAGATGAAATAAAACTAGTAATAAAATAATAGTAATAATGAAGAATGTATAGAGCCAGAGTGTTGGTATAAGAAGCAACAATAATAAGATGGAATCAAACTAGTAATAAAATAATAGTAATAATGAAGAGTGTATAGAGCCAGAGTGTTGGGATAAAAAGCAACAATAATAAGATGAAATAAAACTAGTAATAAAATAATAGTAATAATGAAGAATGTATAGAGCCAGAGTGTTGGGATAAAAAGCAACAATAATAAGATGAAATAAAACTAGTAATAAAATAATAGTAATAATGAAGAGTGTATAGAGCCAGAGTGTTGGGATAAAAAGCAACAATAATAAGATGAAATAAAACTAGTAATAAAATAATAGTAATAATGAAGAATGTATAGAGCCAGAGTGTTGGGATAAAAAGCAACAATAATAAGATGGAATAAAACTAGTAATAAAATAATAGTAATAATGAAGAGTGTATAGAGCCAGAGTGTTGGGATAAAAAGCAACAATAATAAGATGAAATAAAACTAGTAATAAAATAATAGTAATAATGAAGAATGTATAGAGCCAGAGTGTTGGTATAAGAAGCAACAATAATAAGATGGAATAAAACTAGTAATAAAATAATAGTAATAATGAAGAGTGTATAGAGCCAGAGTGTTGGGATAAAAAGCAACAATAATAAGATGAAATAAAACTAGTAATAAAATAATAGTAATAATGAAGAATGTATAGAGCCAGAGTGTTGGGATAAAAAGCAACAATAATAAGATGGAATCAAACTAGTAATAAAATAATAGTAATAATGAAGAGTGTATAGAGCCAGAGTGTTGGGATAAAAAGCAACAATAATAAGATGAAATAAAACTAGTAATAAAATAATAGTAATAATGAAGAATGTATAGAGCCAGAGTGTTGGGATAAAAAGCAACAATAATAAGATGGAATAAAACTAGTAATAAAATAATAGTAATAATGAAGAGTGTATAGAGCCAGAGTGTTGGGATAAAAAGCAACAATAATAAGATGAAATAAAACTAGTAATAAAATAATAGTAATAATGAAGAATGTATAGAGCCAGAGTGTTGGGATAAAAAGAAACAATAATAAGATGGAATAAAACTAGTAATAAAATAATAGTAATAATGAAGAGTGTATAGAGCCAGGGTGTTGGTATAAGAAGCAACAATAATAAGATGGAATAAAACTAGTAATAAAATAATAGTAATAATGAAGAGTGTATAGAGCCAGAGTGTTGGGATAAAAAGCAACAATAATAAGATGGAATCAAACTAGTAATAAAATAATAGTAATAATGAAGAGTGTATAGAGCCAGAGTGTTGGGATAAAAAGCAACAATAATAAGATGAAATAAAACTAGTAATAAAATAATAGTAATAATGAAGAATGTATAGAGCCAGAGTGTTGGGATAAAAAGCAACAATAATAAGATGAAATAAAACTAGTAATAAAATAATAGTAATAATGAAGAGTGTATAGAGCCAGAGTGTTGGGATGAAAAGCAACAATAATAAGATGGAATCAAAGTAGTAATAAAATAATAGTAATAATGAAGAGTGTATAGAGCCAGAGTGTTGGGATGAAAAGCAACAATAATAAGATGGAATAAAACTAGTAATAAAATAATAGTAATAATGAAGAGTGTATAGAGCCAGAGTGTTGGGATGAAAAGCAACAATAATAAGATGGAATAAAACTAGTAATAAAATAATAATAATAATGAAGAGTGTATAGAGCCAGAGTGTTGGGATAAAAAGCAACAATAATAAGATGGAATCAAACTAGTAATAAAATAATAGTAATAATGAAGAGTGTATAGAGCCAGAGTGTTGGGATAAAAAGCAACAATAATAAGATGAAATAAAACTAGTAATAAAATAATAGTAATAATGAAGAGTGTATAGAGCCAGAGTGTTGGGATAAAAAGCAACAATAATAAGATGGAATCAAACTATTAATAAAATAATAGTAATCATGAAGAGTATATAGAGCCAGAGTGTTGGGATAAAAAGCAACAATAATAAGATGGAATCAAAGTAGTAATAAAATAATAGTAATAATGAAGAGTGTATAGAGCCAGAGTGTTGGGATAAAAAGCAACAATAATAAGATGGAATCAAAGTAGTAATAAAATAATAGTAATAACGAAGAGTGTATAGAGCCAGAGTGTTGGGATAAAAAGCAACAATAATAAGATGGAATCAAAGTAGTAATAAAATAATAGTAATAATGAAGAGTGTATAGAGCCAGAGTGTTGGGATAAAAAGCAACAATAATAAGATGGAATCAAACTAGTAATAAAATAATAGTAATAATGAAGAGTGTATAGAGCCAGAGTGTTGGGATGAAAAGCAACAATAATAAGATGGAATCAAACTAGTAATAAAATAATAGTAATAATGAAGAATGTATAGAGCCAGAGTGTTGGGATAAAAAGCAACAATAATAAGATGGAATCAAACTAGTAATAAAATAATAGTAATAATGAAGAGTGTATAGAGCCAGAGTGTTGGGATAAAAAGCAACAATAATAAGATGGAATCAAAGTAGTAATAAAATAATAGTAATAACGAAGAGTGTATAGAGCCAGAGTGTTGGGATAAAAAGCAACAATAATAAGATGGAATCAAAGTAGTAATAAAATAATAGTAATAATGAAGAGTGTATAGAGCCAGAGTGTTGGGATGAAAAGCAACAATAATAAGATGGAATAAAACTAGTAATAAAATAATAGTAATAATGAAGAATGTATAGAGCCAGAGTGTTGGGATAAAAAGCAACAATAATAAGATGGAATCAAAGATGGAATAAAATAATAGTAATAATGAAGATTGTATAGAGCCAGAGTTTGCAGATTAAAAAAAGCAATAATAATAAGATGAAATAAAACAAAATATGTTCTTCTGCTAAAGACACGACGACGGACTTCTATGTGTGACGTCAATCCGCCGAAAATAATTTACCTGTCAGCTTCAATTGGCATGTCCCAGAGGATAGTTACACCGTTAATTTGGACAACTGTATCTGGTTGGTGTTCATACCATCTCTCAGTGGTTTTGATTTTGTGCTTCTTACATATCTTCCACTGCACATATGTGGGCTTATGTCTGTGGGCATATTCATTTTTTTTTTTTTTGCCGTTTCCATTATTATTATTATTTTTATTATTATTTCTTTTTATTTCTGTTGTGTCCCAACCTCAGAAATATCATCTTGATATTTTCCACTGAGGATTTTTTTTTTTTTTTTTTTTTTTGAGGGAAAAAACAAAATCTAAGATCACGCACATTTTACATATAATGCTCTTCGTAAGGTGTGAGCTTGTTCTCACGTTTTTTTTTGTTTTCGTTGTTTTTTGGGGGTTTTTTTTTGGGGGGGGGGTTGTTGTTGTTTGTTTGTTTGTTTTGTATTTCTTTAAGACATGTGCTACCAGGAATCCTTTCAATGAGTCTATTGGGACCTCTTACAATCAATCCGAGGGCCCAAACTACAAATGGATTAACTGATGTCCTTATGTGCCACATTTTTTGAGATTTCCATTTCAAGATCCTTGTATTTTGATAGTTTTTGAAGACCTTCAAAGATATATTACAATCTGCAGGAATTGCTACATTAATAAGAAAGCACATTCTGTTTTATTATTATTATTATTATTATTATTATTATTATTATTATTATTATTATTATTATTATTATTATCTTATTTGATTTGATTTCTGGCGTTTACACATTTCTTTCCGGGTTCCGCCAAAGGGACCTAAGGTTAGAAATGGCATCATGACACTTTCCACTGACAAAAAAAAATAAATTACATTGATAAAGCCCTTCATAAAGTATGGGCTGTACTTGTCAGAACAATTTTTTGTATCTCCTTGAGGCATGGACTTCCAGGAATCCCTTCAATTAGTCTACTGCAATCTTTTTCCAGAGGGCTCCAACTACAACAGGGATTGTTGATGTTCACATGTGCCACATTTTCGAGATTTCTATTTCAAGGTCCTTGTATTTTGACAGCTTTTTGAATATCTTCAAAGATACATTGCAGTATTATTATTATTATTATTATTATTATTATTATTATTATTATTATTACTACTACTACTACTACTACTTTTATTACCCATTCGCTATTATTTTGTTTTATTTATTGTTTTTTTTAACGGGATATCAACCTGTATCTGCCTATATCAAGATGAAGGACACATGGCACAGTGGATAAAGGCGTTGGTTAGATCCAGTGACAGGACCCAAAAAGGGTGAATTCAATACCTGGTTAAGGCAGTGGAGAACTTGGAGAGGGGAATTAACAGGAGATAACCGATAACCATTAAACATGGCACGTTGAACTAGAACAGTCTACCCCAGTGAGCGAAATAAAGGGTTCAGTTCGACATTCCAACCACCTGAAGAAAGCCGGAGCGTACAACGACCGAAATGTTGTAATAATTATGGCGACAAAGATGAGGACAATAGTCCGAATAATATAAATAGTGAGCTATCAACCTTTTAAGGTTATTTAAAGCCGAAACATATTTTGGGAATGTAAAAAATTTTTTGGCGATAATAATGATTTTCTGGTACAAGACCTACTGTTTAACCCATAGCTGGGAGGAGAAGAGGTGAATTCATTTCTTTTTCCCAAAGGCATTTTCACGTAAGGGAATATAACGAACTATTAATTCACTATTAATTGCGTTATCGACACATGCAATTTTACAGCATCCTGTATTCGCGAGTAGTTACCCATCTAGATACTGACGAGACGCCACGCTGCTTAACTTTTAACGTGATAGGGCCGTAAGCAACATTCGCTCTTGGAAACGCATTGAGACCCAGATGACCAAAACAGGATCAAAAATTTTTTTTTTTTTACCATGCATGTGCTTGCCCCACCATAGGAGAAATCCCCAGCACAAATGTGCTGGTTATTAAGTCTGGCATAATCCATTTTTCTAGCGCAATCTTCGTGCGGGATGATGGGCATGGAGACTTTCTGCAAGACGTGAGTAGAGGGCAGTTCATCTGTAAAAGTAAGAAGTCATAAGATCAGATACCAGTTGAAGACTTCATTTTAAAAAAATCAAACGTCTACCGTTATTAAATATGCAGGATGTCCATAAAGTTGTTGTGCACGTTAAAAATTTATAACTTTATTTGTATTTGTGATAGAAATAATTTGTAAAAAGGATTAAAAAGAAGTAAATCTATATTTTTTAAGGTTTTATTGAAATTTTATTTAAGTTTCCACATGTTCTCCATCATTAGCAATACAAAGGGTAATACGATTTTGCAGTTCACGGAAAACATTTGCCAACTGATTTACAGTAATGCCTGAAATCACATTAGTTATTTTAGCTATACTTAAAACTAGGTACATTAAACTTTATAACATTTTTTACAGATTATTACTATCACAAATACAAATAAAGTTATAATTTTTTTTAAAGTGCACACGAACTTTATGAACACTCTGTAAATATATATATATATATATATATATATATATATATATACAGGGTAAGAAATGGACAAAGTCCGACAATTATTTTAAGACATATTCATGTTTATACATTCTATTTATAGATACAAATATTTAAGTAAATGCTCTTATTAATAACATTTACCGGCCTGAATATCCGAGAAATTTTCACAGAAAATATTCGTTCTCCGACAGTTATTTTAGCTATCCTTAAAACTAGGTACATTAAACTTTATAACATTTTTTATAGATTATTATTATCACAAATACAAATAAAGTTATTAATTTTTTAAAGTGCACACGAACTTTATGGACACCCTGTATATTAAAATGCATCGGGCGTTAGGTCTGTCTTAGATCAACTCGCAGATCTTGGATCAACTCGCAGATCTTGGATCAGCTTTCATCTATCCCCTATAATAATTAAATCCTTACACACAGATTTGTCTTCAGACTCCGACCAGAAGACGCCGAACCTAACACACGTCCGCGAAACGCGCCGTTGAAAAGCTTTTCCACTTTGTCATATACAATAGCGAGCATAAAGATCAGAACGATGTTAAGAAAAAGTCTAAATGTGAAATTAACTTTTTATTTCAAAGATTCAAATAACATAAAGAAAAATAAGGATACAAAGGTGAATTATATAATGTATTTTTTTCGATTGTTATATAATTATTCTTATAACTTTATCAAAATAAGTTTATTGGTCTTTATATTTTGGAATTATATAATTTACCTTCGTCTTTCAATATGAAAGGAATTTACTTAAAATAAATTATATTAAATCAAAGGTATTAGTTCTGTTTCATCTTCAAGCGAATTTTGGATTCCGTATAGGATGCAGTTTCGATTCCAAAATTCGTTTGAAAATAAAACAGAACTAATGATTTTAATTTAATATAATTGAAATTGAAGTTTTTGGTTTCTGTTTTTGAAACATGGTAATTCCTGTGTAGCGATGAAACAATATTTTTAAATCAGTTATTTTATAATATAAATATATATGTGTGTGAGTGTGTGTGTGTGTGCGAGGGCATATTTAGGCAGCATCAATTCATGTACTTCTCATACTATAGATATATGCTTATCAAGAAAAGAGAAACCGAAATATCCAAGGATACGATCCAATAATTAAAGAAAAATGAATCGATTATATAAGAGTATAAAGCAAACAATTCTGAAATTTGAAAAAATTAATAAAAAATTGGATAGACAGAACTTGTCTATATTATTTAACCAAGCATGTTTGGAACAGCTCTTGCTACTAAAATACACCCCATATATATATATATATATATATATATATAGATAGATAGATAGATAGATAGATAGATAGATAGATAGATAGATAGATAGATAGATATTAAAGGTAACAAATTCGTTGATATATAATCCAAGTGAATCCTAATAATACAAAATATCAAAATTGATCCACAAAAAGAGTTCAGTGTATTTATTATTACAGAGCAAATAATTAATAATAATTGATATGGGGAATAGCCTAAACAGGCTATTCCCCATATGAGGCTATTTTGGATTTTATTATATATTCATTTCATTATTCGTTTCATCTTTTGGAAGTTCTATCTGATGATCCGGCGTCATTTAAAAGGGGTCTGCTGAAATAAATTATTATAATGGAGCCTAAAAGTGGTCTGTTTTTTTCTTTAATATATATATATATATATATATATATATATATATATATATATATATATATATTTACACACGCTATATCTCTGATATTCAGCACTTTATCCCATAAATATAGCAAACCTTAAGACTATATTTATCATATATATATATATATATATATATATATATATATATATATATATATATGTATGTATGTATATATATATATATATATATATATATATATATATAGAGAGAGAGAGAGAGAGAGAGAAATGAACGTATTCAATTTTATTTTTAATCTGATATTATTAAATATTCTTTAAAGAAATCTATAGAGGAGATAAACCATTTAGTTGTGGAAGCCATTGGTGTTCACTGACTTCAAAGTGGTCCTTAAAATTAGCTTGTCTAAAGGCTAGCTTTAGTTGAACAAGGATCTGAAAACTTAGAATACTATTACATTTAGTTTTATAACATTTAGACATATTAAGACTATTACCACTACTATCAACAGGCAAGTCTTCTTTTCAGAATCCATCTTTTACATTTATAAATCTACCATTCACCCCTGCATTGAATATTGCTACCATATCTGCTCCGTGGCTCCTACTATATATCTCAAGATTCTCGACAAAATTCAAAGGAGTCGGTAATGTAATCCATCCTGACCTGACATGTCGACTCCACTTACATTTCCACCGACTTAACGTGGCTTCCCTCTGTCCTTTGTATAAATATGTTCATGGCAACTGTTCTGATGAGATTTCCTTTTTCGTGACTCGACTTCTACTAGATTGGCAATTAGGCCTCACCCTTTTACTGTTGAACTATCTAGCTGCAACCGTATGTTCTATTCTAATAGTTTCTTTTCTTGTACTTCTCGCCTGTGGAACTTCCTTTCCGATTTCTTGTTTCCCTGTCACCCACAATCTTCAAAAATTGAAATGCGTCGCCAATCGCCATCTTCTGTCTTCCTGAATTTCTCTTATCGTCCTTTCTGCTCCTCGCTAAAATCTTTTCATTCACTTTCACTCCCAGTAACCTAGTGGGATTATCGACTTGCTTGTGGTGAAATATTTTATAAAAAAAAAGACATCAGACATAGACACTAATAAAAATCAACAGTGATTCATTTAGGTAATTAGATTCTTTTTTTTAATCATTCCACTCCAAGCGAGGTAATAAAGCCACTAAGACGCAAGGGCTTTCTGAGTGTGAAAGGATATAAGAAAAAGAAAAGCATTATTAAGGAGAGAGGACAATTAATGATCAGGAATTAGAGAGAATGAAGATTGACATTGCGTTTAAACTTTTGAAGATCAAAGTTGGATGGAAAGCAAGGAGCCAGATGAGAGTTCCACAAGCAAGAAGTGCGAGAGAAGAAACTCTCAGCATAGAACCTACGATTATATCTAGCCATTTCAACTGTAAAATACCGCCAAACAAGTAATGCGCTTAAATTCGTAAAATCTCGGTACCGAAGAGGAAAGCTTATCAGAACAATTACCATGAAGATATTTATAGAAAAGGCAGAGGGAAGCTACGCTACGGCGGTAGAAATGAGGCTGAAGACGAGATGCCAGGTCAAGTTAGGACCAATAACATAACAGATTCGTCTTTGGATTTTATCAAGCACCTCTAGCTACATAGCAGAAGCAACAGAAACACCAAACTACCTGTAGCAGCAATATTCAATGCATGGACGAATGGTAGATATATAAATGTGTAAGATAGATTCCGGAGAGAGAAATTGTCTAGTATGACAAAGTGAATCGATTTTTTTTTCTAGCAGCAGATCTAGCAATTGATTCAATATAATCGTTCTATTGCATGTCAGCAGTAAAAAGTGTTGTAGCTTTATGCCTGATACAATAAGATTTGGAAATGTTAATACAATTATGCTTTTATTTGTAGGTCGAAAGAAAGATGTAGCCTCATCTACAACATTAGAAGACATTGAATACTGATAAAGTCCAGACTAATTAAGACTATCTACAGATAGAATGCAAAAATAAAAACGACATTGCCCAAAAGTATTAATAATTGGTAATGATTCATGCAAAAATTAAAAGAAATTTACATTTAATACTTTAAGATTTAGACATGTTAAGACTATTACGTCTACAATTAGTAGGTAGAAAGCAACTGATGTAGTCAAAAAGAAATAATTGGTAAGGATTCATCTAGAAAATAGATGGCTGTTACATCAAATAGCACAACATACAGAAACGTTAAGACTATTACGTCTACTATTAATAGGTAAAAAGCATAGGAAATAGAATTCTAATACTAGAAATCCAGACCAATTAAGACTACTACATTTATTAGTATACAAAATAGTCAAAAAGCAATAATAATTGATAATGATTCATCTAATAAACTACAAGACTACTACACCCAGTACCATAAGATTATGATACGTTAAGACTAGTACATCTACTATTAATAGGTAAAAAGCATGTAAAACAGAATAAAATAATTCTCCTTAAAATTAATAATAACTGAAAATGTTTGGAAGCGATCAGCCAGAAGAAAGCGAAACGGAAAAAATACTCTTGAAAACAACTTACAGCCGAGTTTTCCCCATCCAGCAGCGACGCAGGTCATATGATCAAAGGTTTGACCGGTAAATGCCAAAGTTGCGGCCTTTACGCAGGTGGAGAATTGGACGGGTTTGCTCAGTTTAACTATGGCAATGTCATTACCTGCAATTAAATTTCAATACAACGTTTGTTATTTTTTTAATATTATATATGGTACCGTGTGAATGCCAAACCAGTCGAATCCCATATAATTTGTGTAAATTTCACTATTTCAAAACTGCCATCGGGCCACGTTCTTAAACATTCTCGTCAGATCGAGATGTTCATATGGATGCCATGCATAGTACCAAACACGTTCAGTAATGTCTAAATTGTCTTTCTCCGTTCAGTAATTAAAATGGCTTCCAGCGAGTAAAGGGTGCGGATCTTGGCGAAGATCATCCTTCTTCGAACTCTGTGGACTGGGGCTACACAATCACAAAGAACTGTACCAGATAACAGAAACTACATCACATCAGAACTTCCAGAAGCAGCAAATCAAATGGATATCACGTGGTGATTTTCTAAGCGTACCTTAAATATGGCACAAGGCCGAAAGTATGGGGCACCCGGTGATACAATGCTTAGCGATACAAGCTTGCTAACTATTAGACCACATCGAAGTGCCCAATAGAATGGTGATTTTCTAAGCTTAGCTCAGATATGGCACAAGGCCGAAAGTATGGGGCACCCGGTGATACAATGCTTAGCGAGACAAGCTTGCTAACTATTAGGCCACATCGAAGTGCCCAATAGAATGGTGATTTTCTAATCTTAACTCAGATATGGCACAAGGCCGAAAGTATGGGGCACTCAGTGAGGATCACTTTCTTATTATGTACGCCTATTCACTTGAACCCTTACACCATGTCGAAATACCCCATAGAATGATTTTTTAAGCTTAGCTTAGATGTAGCACAAGGCCGAAAGTATAGGGTACCCAGTAAAGACCGAAATCACTATTTAGTCGTAATGGATCTCGCGAGACAAGTTTGCTAACCATTACGTCGATGTGCCCAAAGCGGATGTCGCATGTAACTCGGCGAGAAAATCATGACCTAAGATGTTGATGTTCTTTAAGTTAGCATCTTATGATTTTATTGCACAGTTTAGATTTCTTTCATTATCTTTATTTTTTCGTGCTTAGCAAAAGCCAATAAAGGCCTTGAACAAATTTTGGAAGCTTGCTTTTCACGTAGCCCAGGTAGGATTTATTAAACTCATAAAAATTCCTATTCAATAGTATGTTGACTTTCTAAGCGTAGCTTAGATGCGACAACAAGGCCAAAAGTATAGAGCACTCAGTGAAGATCGAAGTCAATATTTAGTTGTAATTGATCTCGGGTGTCATGCTTGTTAACCATTACATCACGTCGAAGTGCTCCAAACTTACATATTATATAGATGATAATTAAAATGATTCACAACTTTCATGAGATAAAATTTGACGCTTTAGTAAAACAATATGGAAAATGGGGATCAGTGGAGGAGAAAAAGGCACCTGAACAGCAAACATAACCATTTCCACGGAAGCTTTTAAAAAAATTCCCCCATAGAGAAAACTGTTTACGAAGTGTCTTGCACCATTATTTGAAGTCCTGCAGCAGGTAAGCACCACACTCGCCAACAACATAGTTCTCCTGTTAATTTCCCTCTGAAAGTTCTCCACTGCCTTAACCGGGTTTTGAACTCACACTATTTGGGTAATTTTCAGAGAGAAATTAACAGGAGATAACTGATAACTGGCATTCATAGAAAAAAAACATGGCACGTGGACCCCAGTGAGCGAAATAAAGGGTTCAGTTCGACATTCCAACCACCTGAAGAAGGCCGGGGCGTACAACGACCGAAATGTTGTAATAAATATGGCGACAAAGATGTGTCCGAATAATGTAAATAATATATTTAGTGAGGTTGAATAAATGGGTGGCGATAATAACAAGACAAAGTTTTTTAAGAGCTACGAAGAAGGGGAAATTGTGGAGAGCCATGATCGCCTACGTCCTGAAGGCACATGGCGCGTAAAGAAGAAAAACATTCAAGAAATCAAAGACTTACGCATTGGACGGTCAATATATTCGCCATGAGAGATGACTTCTTCGGCGTTGAGTAAAAACTTTCCGGCTTTGTTATTCTCATTCGTACCAATGTTGACTTGGACGCTATTAACTCCGGTGCCACTAAAGTAGAAACAAAAAAAGAAAGAAAGGAAAACAGCAATGAAACGAAAAAAAAGGAAAAAAAGAAAGAAAAAAGAGAAAGAAAAAAGAGAGAAAGAAAAAAAGAAAGAAAAAGAGAAATAAACAGAAAGAAAAAAGAGAGAAAGAAAAAAGAGAAAGAAGAAAGAGAAAGAAAAAGAGAGAGAGAAAAAAGAAAACAAAAAGAAAAAGAGAAAGAAAAAGATAGAAAGAAAAAAGAAAAAAGAGAAAAAAAAATGAAAAAGAGAGAAAGAAAAAAGAAAGAGAAAGAGAAAGAAAAAAGAGAGAAAGAAAAAAGAGAGAAAGAAAAAAGAAAGAAAACGAGAATGAAAAATGAAAAAGAGAGGAAGAAAGAAAAAAGAAAGAAAAAGAGAAAGAAAAAAGAGAGAAAGAAAAAAGAAAGAAAACGAGAATGAAAAATGAAAACGAGAGGAAGAAAGAAAAAAGAAAGAAAACGAGAATGAAAAATGAAAAATGAAAAAGAGAGAAAGAAAGAAAAAAGAAAGAAAAAGAGAAAGAAAAAGAGAGTAAGAAAGAAAAAAGAGAAAAAGAAAAATGAAAAAGAGAAAGAAATAGAGAGAAAGAAAAAGAAAGAAAACGAGAAAGAAAGAAATGGAAAGAAAAGGTAAAGAAAGAGAAATAGAAAGAAAAAGAGAAAGAATAAAGAAAGAAGACAATGAGAAAAATGAAAGAAAAAATGTGAAAAAAAGAGAAAGAAAAAAAAGAACAAAAACACGAAAGAGCTTTTCTCTTTCGTGTTTTTGTTCTTTTTTTTTCTTTCATTGATATGCAAAAAGAAAGGAAAAAAACAAATTAAGAAAACAAACGAAAGAAAAAGAAAAAAAACAATGAAAAATAAAAGAAAAAAAGAGAAAAGACCTGAGAGAAACCTGGCGTTTGCATTTGCCCTCACCAGATAATTGTTATCTATCGTCTTCCCAAACAATGTCCGCATCCGAAGACTCCCACCAGAATCATCATTGCCATCAGCCAGTCGCTCTTTTATATGTACATGTATTGGTATATAAAAAAAACACGTCAGTATACGTATACTTAAATCAAGTGGCCAGATCACATGCCTAGTGTTCATCTAAACACGTTTAACGTTGCTGTGTTGCCGTTTTGAACGTCAAAGAATCATAGAATTTTATTACGCAATATGTCCACGATGAAAAAAAAATGCTGCTGTTAACGTGTACGCGCTTTTTTATCATTTCACCATAAACAAGGCAATAAAGCCACTAAGACGCAAGAGGGTTAATGAGTGTGAGAGAATATAAAAAGCAAAACATTATTAAGGAGAGAGAACAATAAAAACAAACAGGAATTAAGAAGAGAGAAGATAACGATGGACATTGCATTTAAATTTGTACATATGTGTGCTTGCGTGCATCTGTGTGCGTCTATGTGTGTGCGTGCATATGGGTGCGTGCGTGCGTGTGTGTGCATTCATCTGGGCGCGTGCATATGAGTGCGTGCATGTGTGTGTACGCATGTGTGTTGTGTGCGTCCATATGTGTGCGTGAATATGCGTGCGTTCATGTGTGTGCGCGTATTTGTGTGTGTGCTTGTGTGTGCGTTCATGTGTGCGCATGCATTCGTGTGCATGCATGCGTGTGCGTTTGTTTGCGTGTGTTTGCGGGTGTATGTGTTTAGAACACTGTGCGGATAGGAGAAAATGCAATCTGCCACTCCAATATCAACTCCCTTTTACGGCAGTGAATGCCGGACAATTTCCTCTCAGGCGAAGATGAGACTTGATGCAGCAGAAACGCAGTCCTACAGAAGGATGCTGAGAATGGACGGCGCATGCGAGCAACGAGGAAGTTTTAAGGAGAACAAACGCAACAAAAAAAAGCTACGCATGCGTAGAATCTAAAAGAGACAGTTGAAGTTTCTGGGACGCATAACAACGAGAAAAGAGGGCTTGGAAACTTTGACACTCACGGGACATACTGAGAGTAAGAGGATAGACATCGATAAACCTGCCTAAGGAGTTGATGTGAATCGTAGACAGAACGGTTAGAGTAAAAAGAAAAACATTGCTAAGAAGCACAAACGATAGGAAGTTGTGGAGGGTTATGACCGCCCATTTCCTGAACGGAAACGGCATAGGAGAAAAAAATAGGATTAGAAACTCTTCTTCCTAGCTTCATTTTCTTCTACTTCTTCTAATTATTATTAGTAGTACTAGTAGTAGTAGTATATACCAGCGGGGGCAGTAGACGAGTTGATGAAAATGTATGGCAAAACAGGTAGTGGGAGGGATAGTAAAAAGAAGTACAATGCTAAGAGGAAGTTGTGGAGGGCTATGATCGCTCATGTCCTGAACGGAAACGGCACAACAAAAAGAATAAGGTTCAGAACAAAAGAGAAGATTGATAAACTCTACTTCCTATCTTATTTTTATTAGTAGTAGTAGGAGGAGGAGGAGGGGAGGGGGAGGAGATGGAGGAGGGGAGGAGGAGGAGAAATAGGATTAGTGCATATCAAAAATAAAAGTGACGGGGTGGAGTAGACCACTTGACGAGTTGATGAGACTGTATGGCATAACAGGGAGTGAGTGGAATAGTAAAAATAAAAAAACATGGCTTAAAGATAGATACAAAGAAGATGTGGAGAGCCATGATCGCCAATAATCTGAAGAGACACAGCACATAGAAGAAAAACAAGAAGGAATATCTTCTGAGATCGGAAGTTGGGCTCTCACAGGTTTCGAGGCCCCCTACTCTGGTAATACCCGAACAGCCATACGAGTATAGCGTAGCACGAAGACGTCTTGTCTCAAGAGAAAAGTAAATATGATTAAATAATACTCACAAGCAGTGGGCAGCAGTCAAGACATGTTGTGCGTCGATGAGGGTGCCGCCGCATGAAAAGGTTCCATCTTTCTTTTTGATGATCAAGTGAACGATAGAAGGAAATTCACAGTTAACGGCAGCGCGCCCAGCAACTATCTGCTTATTGGGGGCTAAAAAATTGAGAATTGATAAATAAAAGATATGGAAAACGAACATGAAATATAGAACGGACATCTTTATAGATAGATAGATAGATAGATAGATAGATAGAGAAGAGAAGAGACTGAAATAGATAGATAGATAGATAGATAGATAGATAGATAGATAGATAGATAGATAGATAGATAAGAGAAGAGACTGAAATAGATAGATAGATAGATAGATAGATAGATAAGAGAAGAGACTGAAATAGATAGATAGATAGATAGATAGATAGATAGATAGATAGATAAGAGAAGAGAAGAGACTTAGATAGATAGATAGATAGATAGATAGGAGACAGAGATAGATAGATAGATAGATAGATAAGGAAGAGACTGAGATAGATAGATAGATAGATAGATAGATAGATAGATAGATAGATAGATAGATAAGAGAAGAGACTGGAATAGATAGATAGATAGATAGATAGATAGATAGATAGATAGATAGATAGATAGATAGATAAGAGAAGAGAAGAGAAGAGACTAAGTTTGTTCATATCTACTATTAATCCCAGTCTCTTCATATCTATCTATATAGCAAGCTAGCTAGCTAGTTAATTCTGTTCATTCAGTGGGGGCCACGGGGCTTAGCCCAAGTGAGTCAACATCCAAGTATATCTATTTCAAATCTTTCATAGTGCGTCATTTTCATTCTTGACTTCAGCTCGATCCAAAATTAATTGTTTTAACTCCGTACCTCAAAATATTGACCGAAATGCGTTTCGATAATATTGTTCATAGTAAAAAAAAGAAAGAAAAACAAATAAAAAAACAAAGAAAGTAAGTAAAAAACATGAAATAAAATTAATGTCGCTAGTCGGGCTGCATATATCTGAGCCCTATCAGACTGGAGACATACTTAATAGGCAATGTATTTCTTGTTTTAATTTTTTAAATAATCTTTTAAGAATCATTAATAACTTGTATACCCTGTTTTTCAGAGAACACATTTTTATTTCAACTTATTGTTTTCAAACATTCATTTAAAATAATTTATTCCATACAGTGTAAGTTTTTTTTGTTTTTTTAGTAAAATGTATCAATTGAAAAGGGGCAAATTAAATTTATCCCGACTTAAAGCCTACGAAATTCAAAGAAAGTGGAAGCTTTAACTCATCGACATGAGGGTTGAGGTGAAGAGTGTGACTGGAGTAGTGTCGAGGAAATATGATATCAGTCAATTATTCCTATCTCTACCATCAGTAACTTGATAACCAAGCTATAAAACAATAAAAAATAAAAAGGAGCAATAAAAAGAGAAAAATATTAAAGACTTTGTCCTCGCTCTTTATTCTTACATGACTGAAAAAAAAATTGAAATAAATTTTTATTTTAATAGCATAATTGCAATTAATATCAAAATACAAAAATGTGTTTTTTTTTTTAAATTCATGCACAGAGATTTTAAAAAATGATGTATTTTAGTTAGAGTAAACGAATCATTTTAGATTCTAAGTTATACCAATAGTATATTTTGTTAAAAGATTGTAATGAACCCAGCAAACATTGATGACCGAAAGTCGCCACTGGTTCATACCTATTTTTCTGTCTATCTATGTTCATATATATATATATATATATATATATATATATATATATATATATATATATATATATATATTTGTTCATATCTATCTATTTATATAAATCTGTTCATATCTATCTATATATCTATGTAAATCTAGAATAGACACTGGTTCACATCTATATTCACACACACACACACACACACACACACACATATATATATATATATATATATATATATATATATATATATATATATATATATATATATATAGGTAGTCTGTTCATATCTATTTATATAAATCTGTTCATATCTATCTATATATATATGTAAATCTGTTCATATTCATCTTACATTATGCGAAAAGAAGAAAGCTTCAGTTTAAACCGTATAATCTCCCTAACGACATTTTTGCTTAAAGTTCATATTTTCTTGCTTTCAATTGAAAACTTTGAAATCTTTCAACATATTTCAATGAAAATGTCACTTTGTAAAATTATAATTCATAATTATTTCTTATGATAAGCTGGAAAAAAGAAGTCAACGGTTTAAAACAGTTTTTTTTTTTTTTTGTTTTTTTTTTTTTTACTTCAGGGCGTACTCGTAGAATAATTAAAACTCTGGGTTGAACTTTAAATTTTAATAAGGAAAAATTGAAATTTGAAAATATAAAATTTTGGTTTAGTATCCCTAATAAGATTAACGGCAAAAAAATTTATGACGATTCTATTTTTTAAAGAGGCCGTTAAGGAAATTTAAATCCCTTGAGGAAGGCAAAACGGAAAAGATTATCCACTCCTTCTTAAAGATTTAAGTAATTTAGCATTCATTTTAAAATATCAAATGCCAAAGATTTAACTTAGACATGAAAGCCATGTGCTTGATGTCTCTAGCTTTTAAAAATAAAGATTTTTTTTTTTAAATAAAAATACTTCATAAATTAATCTTCTGTGAATAGTTTCTGAAAGTTTCATTAAAATCCGACAATTATTTTTATTTTTGCAAGATTTTCCAAATTAATGCGTCTCATACAAAAAAAAAAAAAAAAACGTGCTAAAAATTGTCTATATTATTTTACTAGTTCCGGTGATACAAAGAGAAACAAGGATTTTGAAATGAAAATTCAGAATGTTCTAAAAAGAATGAAAATATTTTTTTAAATAATTAAAATAAACTTTGATCTTTCCTCTTAATAATAATATAAACATTTAGACGATAAAATTTTGTTTCCGTCAAGTTTGGCGTCTTTTTCATCATGTTATACTCATTTTTTTTAGCGATCTCGTGGAGGTACCTATGTTAACTCGCGGCGCAACTGGCTACGTTTCGGGGCGCATTAGTTCGCCCGGGCGCACCGATTGAGAAACTCTGGTTTGAAACTGACGCCAGAAGGCTACGGATTAAATTCTCAAGAGATCTGCTACTCACCACCAAAACCGGCCCATGCCAGAGGCAAGACTAAGAGACAGCAAATGGCAGACAGCATTTTGAGTTGTGGAATTCTAGGAAGACACCTGCAGTGTGATGATTTTGTACAGCAAGCAGGCTCGCTTTTATAGCGCTCGACAAACAACTCTGGCATTGAAGAGACAAAAGCGAACTGAATTCTCTTGCTTTTGTTCGGTGCGTTTTGCAAAAGAGCGAATTGGGAGATGGGTGGGGGAAAATGACAGATTCTTTTTTTTATATTAAGAATTTGTAGGACAATAGCCCTGAAAAAAAATAGTTTCTTTTGTAAAAAGAAAAAAAGGCTTTAAGAATTTTTTCTTTTTAAACTCCACAGGTGTCTCAGATTCGACGTTCAACATGTTTACGTAAATGGATTTTGGAAGAGTTTGTTTGTTTGTGTGTGTGTGTGTGTGTGTGTGTGTGTGTGTGTGTGTGTGTGTGATTGATTGATTGATTGTTTGTTGTTTTTTTTTGTTTTTTTCTTTTACGGCCTATCAACCTTTTACAGTATATTTAAAACCGGAAAATATATTTAGATTGTAAGAATTTTTTTAATAATAATAATAATAATGATTTACTGATAAAAATAATTAATCCTAATTGATAAGGATGGTGGGAGAAAGGTGGATTCATCTCTTTCTCAAGAGTATTTGCGCGTAAATGGCTATAACGAACCCAGTTGGAATTAGAACTCGGCGCTCTGATTTCAAATTGCGAGCAGTTATCCATTACACCAGCCGCACATTTTACTTTACAGTTCCTAGTATTCTCAACTAGTCGCCCGTCTAGGTACTGGCCAAGGTCGACATTGCTTAAATTATTTCATCGTACGAAAACCGGTTTTTCAACGTGATACGTCGGTAAGCTTCTCTATGTGTGTGTGTGTGTGTGTGTGTACGTACGTATATATATATATATATATATATATATATATATATATATATATATATATATATATATATATATATATATATATATATATATTAAAAAGAAGAGAGAAACCGCAAAGGTTTTTGGTTGTAATGTGGATTTTTAAAAAATATGCTTTATTTTCCATAATTTTGCTACACGTGTTTCCGGTCTCGCGACCGTCATCAGGCAAAGGGTGGAGATTTCCACATATTATTAAAAATAATTTTTTTTTCTTTATGTTTTTCGATGTTAAATATTCTCGATATGAGACATTCTCCTTTCTTTTCTTTTCTTTTTTTTTGTTGTGTTAATGATCCAAACGTCTTTCTTGAACTGGCAGTGAAAAGTTCTGCGTGAAAGGTTATAAAACAATTAAGATTGGTTCGAGAAATGATGGAGTAGTTATCGGAATGCTTATCTTACCTGTGTTTTCTTAGATCTATTTCCATTTTTGTGTGCATTTGTCAGCATGCGTGTATATATGTGCATATCCCCTCTCCATACATACACACTGTCTCACTACGAGGAATCAGTGAACACATCTTTACAACCACATACACATACACACATACATACACAAACACACAAATACACATACATATACCGTCCCATTACAAGGAACTACTATAACCTCTTCCTTATATATATATATATATATATATATATATATATATATATATATAGAGAGAGAGAGAGAGAGAGAGAGAGTATCCCAAAATAATGTATACACTCTTTGAATCGTTATAACTTATTCAATTTATGTATTTTGACTTGTAAGTAAGATTAATACAAGAGAAAGAATTTGAGAGTAAAATATACAAAAAAAACATAGAAAATTAACTTTAATAAGATAAAAGCTACTTGAAGCAATGGCAGAATGTTCATATAATGATGAGTTCACATCAAGTGCTCAAACTGGTTGCCGTTCTGTTCAATACACTTTTCATATCTTGAAGAAATAGACCTCCAAACGTCCAGTATCATTTCCTCTGGTATTTGAACACATTCTTCTTCAATTGCTACTCTCATTTCAGCAATTGTTTCAGGTTTCCTGCTGTAAACTTTGTCTTTTAGAAACCCCTACAAAAAGAAATCCAAGGGTATCAAATCTGGTGATCTAGGTGGGTATTCAACTGTCCTTCTTCTTCCAATCCATCTGTTTTATATATTTTCATGCATCTAAGTTCTCAAATCACGCTAATGTATTATTAAATATTAATATCTAAAGAGTGTATAGATTATTTTGAGACACCCTATATATATATATATATATGTGTGTGTGTGTGTGTGTGTGTGTATGTGTGTGTGTGTGCATTTAGGCAGCAATCCTTCTTTCATGCACATTTCATTGAAAACGACAGACAAGGTGCTTTTATTTAGTTTTTTATACAATTTCTCATACGATCTAATATTTTTTTGTCGTTTCGGATGATAAATTATATAAAAAAAAGAAAAGAAAAAATTATTAGATTGCGACAAATAGGCAGGAAGATTCTATTGGCCAGCGTGTGAGCCAACAGCTGACTGACACGAATGTTAACTAGCATGCATTCGTCACAAGTGGGAAAAATTTAAATCTGCATGGCACTCCAATTGGCTCATTCGCTTGCTTAAACTCAACTTTGATTCTGATTCCGCAGAACTGGGTTGGGTGTTGGGTGTGAAAAAGTATTTGTTGTTAACATTCTTTTTTCATTCGGTTTTTCCAGTTACGAGTCCTTTTTTAAAGCTGATCCTTTTGTGTTCATTTTGTTTAGTTCTTTTTTCGTAACAGATTTAATGTTTAGTATAGAGCTTAGAAAAAATCAGCACGGCAAAGGGCACTCCTTTAAAGGCAAGGAAGGGCAAAAATATTTTAAGTCAAGTGATAGCGATTGCTGTATGCGTCGTACGATTTTTGAATCAAGCACGGGCAACGCCGGGTCATGCTGCTAGTGTTATATTTAAAAAAAATACAAAACCTTAAAGACCAACAACCAATAAAACAAGACCAAAAATTCGGCCCCTACTCAAAACTGAGGTAATAAAAGACAGACATGTCAAAAGAAAAATCTCACCCAAGCTCCAAGCAAAACAATTAAAATCGCTGCCAAGGGCATACGTAATCATACTCATATAATTGTAAAAAAAAATAGAGATAAAACCAATATCTTCGTTGCATTAAATAAATATCTTTATAATTAAAAAATATAGCAAATACTCGTCGATGTGTAAATTATTCTTTCGATTAGTTTGTAATACCCTATTTATCATTTCTCAGTTGCGTCTCTGTCTTCGGGCAGAGCTTTTTGTTCTTAGCCCGGGTGTACGCGCTCGGGCTCCCCACATTAAACCGACCTCGTATCATAGTCTGGTTTCGTGGAGGGTTGACTAAATACAAATTACTATAAAGTACTTTGCACCACATTTCTTTATCATCTCTCAGTTGCGTCCCTGTCTTTGGGCAGAGTGCGCTCAGGAGCGGCTCCGTCAAGCGACAGAGTCGCAACTGAGGAAAATTATACTGAGAAGTGCCCGGCCCTGGGGAACAGCTATGCGAGATCGCGCCCTCTTATTGCTCCAGAGTCAGGAATCGGTGCTCGCGCCGACACCAGCGCAACCGACGGTGGAGGGGGCAATTTTTGTTCCTAGACTGGGTTTACGCGCTCGGGCTCCTCACATTAAACCAACCTTGTGTCTCACAACATGACTTGATGGGTGCGGTGAGTAAATACAAATTACTTTATCATCTCTCAGAGGCGTCTCAGTCTTTGGGCAGAGTGAGCTTAGGGAGTGCTCCGTCAAAAAAGAGAGTCGCAACTAAGAAATATTATACTGAGAGATGCCACGCCCTGGGAAGTAGTTTCCCGAGGCCGCGCCCTCTCATTGCACCAGAGTGAGGGACCTGTGCTAGCACCAACACCAGCGCAACCGACGGTTGCTGAAGGAATTTTTGTTCCTAGCCCGGGTGTACGCGCTCGGGTTCCCCACATTAAACCGACCTTGTGTCATAACCGGTCCTTGATCACAGCAAATTTTAAAAAGTCAACAAAAATCCTTTTATTCAACTGAAATCGAAAATCAAGAAACTGATCACGGCCAACAACACAGAATAAGACAACTTTGTTATAATCCAGAACGATGATCATATTTCATCATTCTAAAAATAACCCTGCCATCAGCGCTGATAGAAAATAATGACATTTCATCATTCAAAAATCTGAAACATCATGATTATAAAAACGACCCTCCATCACAAGCAGGGCAGTAGCAGTAGTAAACATATACGTATCTTCATCCCCCGCCCCGGAAAATGGAAAACTGACGATTTCAAACGTTATCCTCACCAACGAAATTCTCGGAACAAGAAAAAACAAGTAAGCACAAACTTTTAAAGACGAAAAAACAAACCCAGTAACACTGAGAACATTTTAACACACACGATACGAATATCAATAATTCACATCACGCAAAAGAAAAATACGAATTCTTGTTATGTCAACACGCGTCTCGAGTTTTATTCTTTATGTTATTGTTGTATGTCTTTATTTGATTCGTTTTCAGTATAAAAAAAAGTAATCTATAAAAAGAACGTATAAACATTAAAAAAAAAATGCGTTAAAACAATTGTCGGACTTTGTCCATTTCATATTGTGTGACGTCATTTGTTTACATTTGGATACGCATCGAGCAGCTATGAATGTTCGTGAGAAAATCATTGAAAATTATAGTTTAAAAACAGTAAAATCGACCTTGCTAACCGAAATGCTTCTCTGTGGCTCAATCGGTTAAAGGCACGCCAGGCTATATGACGATTCCGTATAGGATACAGGTTCGAGTCCTGTCGGAGGACGCATATTTTCTATGACAATTTCTCGGACATTCAGGCTGGTAAATGTTGTTAATACTGTTTATTATAAACAGATCATTTACTTAAATATGTGTATCTATAAAAAAGAATGTATAAACATAAAAATGTCTTAAAACAATTGTCGGACTTTGTCCATTTCATAATGTGTGACGTCATTTGTTTACATTTGGATACGCATCGAGCAGATATGAATGTATGAGAGAAAATCATGGAGAATTGTGGTTTAAAAACAGTAAGATCGCTCTTACTCACCGAACGTGGCCCAATCGGTTAAGGCACGTAAGGCTATATGACGGTTCCGTATAGGATACAGGTTCGATTCCTGTCGGAGGATGCATATTTTCTATGAAAATTTCTCGGACTTTCAGGCCATTAAATCCTGTTTATAATAAACAGAGCATTTACTTAAATATTTGTATCCATAAAAAGAACGTATCATCCATTAATATATATATATATATGTGTGTGTGTGATTAATACAAATATAAAATTTGTTGCATCTCGACTAGGGTTTCGTAGATGGGCCCTCCAGCTCCATCTACTCGTCAGGAGATACCAGCAATTGACTATTTTGTCAATTTTGTTAAATAATAATTTATGGACTTTTCAATGGTGCAACGTGGATTTGTTATTCTTCTTTCATTGTGTGTGTGTGTGTGTGTGTGTGTGTGTGTGCGTGCGTGTGTTTGCGTGTGTGCGCGCGTGGGCTTGTGTATGCCTTTGCCCGAGCGCATATGTGTATGGGCGTACGTGTAGAATGTCGTGGTGATTTCCCCTTTCCTTCATTTTTCTTGTCTCTTTAAACTCTCCCTATATTGTTTGTATACCTTCTAATCTCTTTCAACTTTGAGTGTCAGAGACAAATGTAGGAATCCGGCATTCGGTTTGGCAGACAGTCTCTGCTCTTAGTAATTCTTGAGCGTTCTAGGGCTTTCTTAAGTTTGGAAAATGTCAGTCTATTTCATTTTTTACTTAAATAAATTATTATTATTATTATTATTATTATTATTATTATTGCTTAAATTGTAATGTAAATATTTGTATTTGTCTTCACTTGCATATCATTTCCGTTTTTCTTATTTGATTTGGTGGTATCTTAAGTATTAGGGTATTAATTATAAGAGATTATGTTTATAATTAAATTTTATTTATTGTTTGAATATGTATGCATGCATATGATTACATTTGGGTAGAAACCCTTCTTTCAACCATGTTTTGTTGAATATGACCGACAAGGGAAATTTGACTCATTTTTTATTATGTTTTCTAATATTCGTACATTGTTTTCGTTTGGTGAAAGTAAGGAAGAGTAAAAATTGTCCGTAATGTCTATTAATAGAATATTACAACTACAAGAAAGAAAGAAAGAAAGAAAGAAAGAAAGAAAGAAAGAAGGAAAGAAAGAAGGATATGACACGTGAAATAAAGAAAGAAAGAAAGAAGGAAAGAAAGAAAGAAGGAAAGAAAGAAAGAAATGAAATGAAAAATGACACGTGAATGAAACAATGAAAAGATTGGAGAAAGAAAAACATTGAAAGAGAATAGATATTACAAAAGAAAGAAAGAAAGAAAGAACGAAAGAAAGAAAGACGCTGAAAAAGAATAGATTTTAAAAAGAAAGGAAGAAAAATAATAGAAAGAACGATGCTGAAAAAGAATAGATTTTTAAAAGAAAGAAAGAAAGAAAGAAAGAAAGAAAGATAAGAGAAAGAAAGACGCTGAAAAAGAATATAGTTTTAAAAGAAAGAAAGAAAGAAAGAAAGAAAAGAGAAAGAAAGACGCTGAAAAAAATAGATTTTAAAAAGAAAGAAAGAATATTAAGCGTGAGTGAAAGAAAGAAATAAGAAAGAAAGAAAGAAAGAAAGTAAGAAAGAAAGAAAGAAAGAAAGAAAGAAAGAAAGAAAGATAAGAGAAAGAAAGACGCTGAAAAAGAATATAGTTTTAAAAGAAAGAAAGAAAGAAAGAAAGAAAGAAAGAAAGAAAGAAAGAAAGAAAGAAAGAAAGAAAAGAGAAAGGAAGACGCTGAAAAAAATAGATTTTAAAAAGAAAGAAAGAAAGAAAGAATATTAAGCGTGAGTGAAAGAAAGAAATAAGAAAGAAAGAAAGAAAGAAAGAAAGTAAGAAAGAAAGAAAGAAAGTAAAATTAAAGAAAACAAGAAGATAGAAATGAACAAATGACAAAAACAAAAACCCATGCGAGAAGAAAAAAACATGGAGCGAAACGATGAGGTTGGGGAAAAAGGTAGAAAAGGCACATTCTCGATTCGAACAACATGATGCGTGGGTGGCAATAACGGAAGGATTAATTGACTCCAAACTCTTCGAGAGCAAATCCGTCGAAAAACAAACATGTCGGCTTTCCGCTTTGAATTCGATTTAAAAAAAAAAAAAAGTCCGCCTTCCTCACAACTACCCGGTTCCATTCATTCGCCCCAATCGTTGAAGGTATTAGTTTACATATTTAATCATCGATCCTGTTATCTCACATATTGCCCGTGCCCGAGTGGTTTGAACGTTCGATTTACGACCACGATACAAGGTTCGAATCCCACCATGGTCGATTTGTCAAGATGGCTTTGGTGTTATCGGTCTGAAGAGGCTATCCCATCATGCAGCATCGTTGGAAAGTGTCACATGTCGTTTGCTTTGTTATGTTTTTAACCGAGTTCACTAAAAGCAAGGCAGTAAAGCTCTTAAAGCCACTAAGACAGAATTGGTTACTGGGTGTGGAAGAATTAAAAACAGATACATTACTAAGGAACGGGAACAAAAAGAGTGATCAGGACAGCAGATTGATGCCTCATTTCAATTTTTGCACATTAATGTTGGTTGGAAAGAACAGAGCTGGAAGGGAGTTCCACAGGTGAGAAAAGAAACTGTTGGAATAGAATTTACAGCTACCTCCAGCCAACTCAACTTTAAAATTGATGAAACTTTGTCGTCAACTTAGTACTGCGCTTAAATTCATAAAGTGTAGCTACCATAGTGAAGAGCAATATTTATTTGTGGAAATACAAAATGTCGCACAAGTCCCAAATAAGGGAATGGGGAAAAGAACGGTCTTCTTCGGTCTTAAATCTAAACTTACCTATCCACAATCACTGACCCAGACATAATACAATATTCCTAACAACAAAACAACGCATTCTTACTTACCATTCTTACTCCAATCACCATAATACCTCAATGTCTCTATGAAAGCTCATCCGAACAATTACCATGGAAGTATCTGTCTATATTTCTGAGATGAGGTATTATGTACACTATTTACATTATTCGGACTATTGACCTCATCTCTGTCGCCATATTTATTACAACATTTCGGCCGTTGTGCACTCCGGCCTTCTTCAGTGGTTGGAATGCCGAACTGAATCCTTTATTTCGCTCGCTGGGTTAGACTGTTCTAGTTCCATGTGCCATGTTTAATGGATGTCACTTATCAGTTATCTCCTGTTAATTCCCCTCTGCAAGTCATCCACTGCCTTAACCGGGTATTGAACTCACACTCTTTTGGCTCCTGTCACCTTTATCCACTGTGACATGTGTCCTTAACAAGAGATAACTGACAACTGACATCCATTAAACATGGCGCCGTTATAGTTATTAAGGGGAATCAACTAAAAACTAAGACATCAAAAGGCATAGCAGGAGGAATTAGAACAATCTACGTCGGTAGACTAAATAAAGGTTCCAAATTCCAACAAATATCAACTGAAGAATGCCGGAGCGTACATCGACCGAAACGTCGTGATTGTGGCAATAAAGATGAGGACAACAGTCCGAACTATGCAAATAATATAAATAAATAAAGGTATCTTTGCTATGCTCGGATAATAGAACTGGTACCAGGTGGTGGGAAAACGCGCAAGGAGATTTGAGTTCATGCCTTCTTAATGCAATTTTTACAACAGGCAACTGGATACGTTTTGTCAAATTTATTTCATCTAACATTGCTCAATACAGCATTAAAAAAGATTTGCATGTATATAGGGTTGGTTGTAAAAGAAAGAAAGAAAGAAAGAAAGAAAGAAAGAAAGAAAGGGCAAAAAAATAAAAGCAGAAGAATATTACAACTACCAGAAAGAAAGAAAGAAAGAAATAAAGAAAGAAAGAAAGAAAGAAAGAAAGAAAGAAGGAAAGAAAGGGCAAAGAAATAAAAGCAGAAGAATATGACACCTAACTGAAAGAAAGAAAGAAAGAAAGAAAGGGCAAAAAAATAAAAGCAGAAGAATATTACAACTACCAGAAAGAAAGAAAGAAAGAAAGAAAGAAAGAAAGAAAGAAAGAGAGAGGAAAGAAAGGGCAAAGAAATAAAAGCAGAAGAATATGACACCTAACTGAAAGAAAGAAAGAAAGAAAGGGCAAAAAAATAAAAGCAGAAGAATATTACAACTACCAGAAAGAAAGAAAGAAAGAAATAAAGAAAGAAAGAAAGAAAGAAAGAAAGAGGAAAGAAAGGGCAAAGAAATAAAAGCAGAAGAATATGACACCTAACTGAAAGAAAGAAAGAAAGAAAGAAAGAAAGGGCAAAAAAATAAAAGCAGAAGAATATTACAACTACCAGAAAGAAAGAAAGAAAGAAAGAAAGAAAGAAAGAAAGAAAGAAAGAGAGAGGAAAGAAAGGGCAAAGAAATAAAAGCAGAAGAATATGACACCTAACTGAAAGAAAGAAAGAAAGAAAGAAAGAAAGAAAGAAAGGGCAAAAAAATAAAAGCAGAAGAATATTACAACTACCAGAAAGAAAGAAAGAAAGAAATAAATAAAGAAAGAAAGAAAGAAAGAGGAAAGAAAGGGCAAAGAAATAAAAGCAGAAGAATATGACACCTAACTGAAAGAAAGAAAGAAAGAAAGAAAGAAAGAAAGGGCAAAAAATAAAGGCAGAAGAATATTACAACTACCAGAAAGAAAGAAAGAAAGAAAGAAAGAAAGAAAGAAAGGTTAAAGAAATAAAAGCAGAAGAATATGACACCTAACTGAAAGAAAGAAAGAAAGAAAGAAAGAAAGGGCAAAAAAATAAAAGCAGAAGAATATTACAACTACCAGAAAGAAAGAAAGAAAGAAAGAAAGAAAGAAAGAAAGAAAGAAAGAAAGAAAGAAAGAAAGAAAGAAAGAAAGAAAGGTTAAAGAAATAAAAGCAGAAGAATATTACAACTACCAGAAAGAAAGAAAGAAAGAAAGAAAGAAAGAAAGAAAGAAAGAAAGGTTAAAGAAATAAAAGCAGAAGAATATTACAACTACCAGAAAGAAAGAAAGAAAGAAAGAAAGAAAGAAAGAAAGAAAGAAAGAAAGAAAGAAGGAAAGAAAGGGCAAAGAAATAAAAGCAGAAGAATATGACACCTAACTGAAAGAAAGAAAGAAAGAAAGAAAGGGCAAAAAAATAAAAGCAGAAGAATATTACAACTACCAGAAAGAAAGAAAGAAAGAAATAAAGAAAGAAAGAAAGAAAGAAAGAAAGAGGAAAGAAAGGGCAAAGAAATAAAAGCAGAAGAATATGACACCTAACTGAAAGAAAGAAAGAAAGAAAGAAAGAAAGAAAGGGCAAAAAATAAAGGCAGAAGAATATTACAACTACCAGAAAGAAAGAAAGAAAGAAAGAAAGAAAGAAAGAAAGGTTAAAGAAATAAAAGCAGAAGAATATGACACCTAACTGAAAGAAAGAAAGAAAGAAAGAAAGAAAGAAAGAAAGGGCAAAAAAATAAAAGCAGAAGAATATTACAACTACCAGAAAGAAAGAAAGAAAGAAAGAAAGAAAGAAAGAAAGAAAGGTTAAAGAAATAAAAGCAGAAGAATATGACACCTAACTGAAAGAAAGAAAGAAAGAAAGAAAGAAAGGGCAAAAAAATAAAAGCAGAAGAATATTACAACTACCAGAAAGAAAGAAAGAAAGAAAGAAAGAAAGAAAGAAAGAAAGAAAGAAAGAAAGAAAGAAAGAAAGGTTAAAGAAATAAAAGCAGAAGAATATTACAACTACCTGAAAGAAAGAAAGAAAGAAAGTAAGAAAGAAAGAAAGAAAGAAGGAAAGAAAGAAAGAGGAAAGAAAGGGCAAAGAAATAAAAGCAGAAGAATATGACACCTAACTGAAAGAAAGAAAGAAAGAAAGAAAGAAAGGGCAAAAAAATAAAAGCAGAAGAATATTACAACTACCAGAAAGAAAGAAAGAAAGAAATAAAGAAAGAAAGAAAGAAAGAAAGAAAGAGGAAAGAAAGGGCAAAGAAATAAAAGCAGAAGAATATGACACCTAACTGAAAGAAAGAAAGAAAGAAAGAAAGAAAGGGCAAAAAAATAAAAGCAGAAGAATATTACAACTACCAGAAAGAAAGAAAGAAAGAAAGAAAGAAAGAAAGAAAGAAAGGTTAAAGAAATAAAAGCAGAAGAATATTACAACTACCTGAAAGAAAGAAAGAAAGAAAGAAAGAAAGAAAGAAAGAAAGAAGGAAAGAAAGAAAGAAAGAAAGAAAGAAGGAAAGAAAGAATGTTAGTGGTAAGTGAAAGAAAGAAAGAAGGAATATGAAAGTGTATCGTTTGGTCTACCCACTTGTGTCAGTCTTGTACTTTTTATAGCAGTTTGTATATTTTTTTTTATGGTGATGCTGATTTCCCCCCCCCGTCCCTTACACATTCCACGGATTCGTTCAACTCGGAAGCTCAAAATAAACTTTGTTAACCCCGACCCTTGATTAAAATCCCTATCCACCAAATTTTTAATTCTGTCTTTTATTACATGAAAAGAATTACCCAAAATACAATATTTGTTAACACACTAAACAGGAATTTGTTTATAATTGGATCAAATACGTACATAGGCATATATATATATATATATATATATATATATATATATATATATATATATATATAGAGAGAGAGAGAGAGAGAGAGAGGAGGGAGAGAGAGATTAAAAGACTTTCATAATCATATTAACTAAACATGACTTGAAATATATGCATATTTAGTTATAAAAAGAAAAAAACAAACAAAGCAGAATATTACATCTGACTAAAAGGAAGGAAGGATATTACGCCTACCTGAAAGAAAGAAAGAGAAAAAGAAAGAAAGTGAGACAAAAGAAAGAAAGAAAACACTGAAAAAGAAAAGATTTTAGAAAAGAAAGACAGAAACAAAGACAGAAAGAAAGACACTGAAAAAGAATAACTTTTACAAAAGAAAGAAATAATGAAAGAAAGAATATTATGCGTGAATGAAAGAAAGAAGGAATATTAATCGTGAGCGAAAGAAAGAAAGAAAGAAAGAAAGAAAGAAAGAAAGAAAGAAGGTATATTAAGCGTGAGTGGAGGAAAGAAAGACTAAAAGATAGAATATGAACCGTGAGTGAAAGAAAGAAAGAAAGAAAGAAAGAAAGAAAGAAATAAAGAAAGAAACTAAAATTAAAGAAAAAGAAGATAGAAATGAACAAATGATAAAGACAAAAACCCATGCGAGAAAAAAAAAACATGGAGCGAAACGATGAGGTTGGGGAAAAGGGTAGAAAAGGCACATTCTCGATTCGAACAACATGATGCGTGGGTGGCGATAACGGAAGGATTAATTGACTCCAAACTCTTCGAGAGCAAATCCGTCGAAAAACAAACATGTCGGCTTTCCGCTTTGAATTCGATTTAAAAAAAAAAAAAAGTCCGCCTTCCTCACAACCACCCGGTTCCATTCATTCGTCCCAATGGTCGAAGGTATTCGTTTACATTAGCTTGCATCTCGAACCGATTGTTAGGAATGGTCTAACGGTCGATTGTACGTTAAATGAAATTGATTAAACGAATTCGGACTCGGGCTATTTGGGTGTGTTTCGTACCGTTACCCTTCCGGAAGTTTTTCACGCCGGTAATCTTGTCGGAGATCAAGTTGCAGCAAGTCTTTCTAATTCACCTGGCATCCACCTCGGCGTTCTTGTGGATTTTAGAAGCATGGTCTCAATTCTCCTTTCTGGTCACTCGTTCTGCTTTCCCTACCGAGGCCAATGTACTGATGAATAGGAGACTATGCTGATGACATAGGTATTCGTTGTTGACATAGGAATGATCTTGTACAGATAATCAGCATCCTCTAACAAGTGTCCCCAGAAGTAGGACCCAAGATAAACGTTTCTGAAACAAAAACTATGATCTGGAACTGAAATGAAAGTAGTAACCGGCTCATATTCTGAATCGATTTTAAAAATTCAGAATTCAGCTTCCCTCTGACTTTTCTACAATTATTTCCATGGCAACTGCTCTGACGAATTTCCTCCCTTGGTGTCTCGACTGCATGAATTTATGTGTATTGGCAACTAGGTCCCACTGTTTTACTATTGAAATAGCTAAATGCAACCACCATTTCTACTCCAACAGTTTCGTGTCTCGCACTTCCCACCTCCCTGGTAACTACAAAAATTTAAATTCAATGACAATCACCATCTTCTGTCTCCTTGAACCCTGTTCATATTTTGTCCTTTCCTCAGAATCCTATTTTCAGTTTTTGCTTTCACTTTCACTTTCACTTTCAGTTCCTGTACTGCCGTACGTTTTAATATCATTACCGCTTTGCCTGGGGTAAAACAACTAGAAAAAAATAAATATTCAACTTTTGAAAGACGTCCGTGTATGGTGATTTTTTTGCGTGTAGCTTGGATGTGACACAAGGCCTAAAGTATGGGGGATCGAACTCATTATTCATTCGTAATTGAGCTAGCGAGACAACCTTGCTAATCATTACATTATGTTGAAGTGTCCTAAATGATTTTTAAGCATAGCTTAGATATGGTACGAGACCAAAAGTCTAGAGCACCTAATGAGGAATATATATAAATGTATATTTTAAGACATTTTTATGTTTATACATTCTTTTTTATAGATACAAACATTTAAGTAAATGCTCTGTTTATAATAAACAGTATTAACAATATTTACCAGCCTGAATGCCCGAGAAATTGTCATAGAAAATATGCGTCCTCCGACAGGACTCGAACCTGTATCCTATACAGAAACGTCATATAGCCTGGCGTGCTTTTACCGATTTCGCCACAGAGGAGCATTTCGGTTAGCAAGGTCGATTTTACTGCTTTTAAACTACAATTTTCCATACTTTTCTCACGTACATTCATATTTGCTCGATGAGTAAACACTTCTAACTATTATATATATATATATATATATATATATATATATATATATATATATATATATATATATATATATATATATATATATATATATATAAGCATTTCACCCCAAGCAAGCCTGGAAGCCACTAGCTCGCAAGGGGTTACAGAGAGTTGGAGCGAGAGCAGATTGGAGTGATAGAGAAAAGGATGAAGAGAAGGATAGGGGATAGATCAGGATATCTGGAGACGTCGATTGACATTACATTTGAATAGCTGGAGATTATAGCTATCAGGAAAACAAGAAATGGGGAGGGAGTTTCACAGGTGAGAAGTGCGAGACATGAAGCTATTGGAGTAGAAGAGACGGCTACATTTAACAGTTTCGACATTGAAAGGGTGAGGGCGAGATGCCAGCCTAGTTGAACGCTTAAATTCATGAAGTCTGGGAACCAGCAAAAGCAGCTCATCGGAGCAGTTACCGTGAAATTATTTGTAAAAAAGACAGAAGGAGGCAACGGCACGTCCGTGAGAGAGCGACTGCAGACGAGATGCCAGATTAAGGCCAATTACATAGCATACCCGTCTTTGGATTTTATCAAGGGCCTTGAGACAAACAGAAGGGGCTCCAGACCATATATGGCAGCAATACTCCATGCAAGGGCGAATGCTTGATTTGTAGATCTGGAGGATCGATTCTGGGGAGAAAAATTTCCTGCTGCGGCACAGGGAGCCAACTTTCCTTGCGGTGGACGAAGCAATTGACTCAATGTATTTGTTCCATCTCAGGTCAGCAGTCAACGTGAGACCGAGCAGCCGCAGAGAGGTGTTCTCGTGAAGTTGAGCGTCAGACATTCTAATGGAGGACAGGGAAGGATCTCTGCGGTGATTAATAAAGAGCAGTTTTGTTTTTGAAGCGTTAAAGTTGACCAGTCAATTCCTGCCCCAGTCCACAACCGATTGGAGGCCCTTTTCGAGACAAACGGCCGGCTTAGTTTTGTCGGCGACACTAGATTTGTTTTTGAGGCGGGAGTAAATAGTAGTGCCGTCCGCATAGATGCCTACTTGGGAATCTATGACATCAGGAAGATCGTTAATGAAGAAAATCTACCATGAAACAATACATACCAATTATTTGCAAATTTTGACTCAGGAGCTCAAGCAGAAGGGTTAAAATTGTTCAGGAACGCGGACTCAAAGGGTTAAATAAAAAGCAAAGGATTGAGAAACCGTAAGAAATAAATCAATCAAATATTGATTAACTACGCAGGCATGTCTGGAGAACCCAATGAGGAAATACCTCCGTATATAGATCAGTTACAAATTTCATATAGGCTAAGCCAGGGGTAATCTATCCCAACATTGTTTGCTTCAGCATGGTTATTTATCAATCTACACCCGTGGACTACGTAAAGGGTTCGGTTCAAAATTGCAACGTATATTTCCAGAAGAAGACCGGAGTGTAGAACGGCCGAAAAATCGTGAATATGACAATAAATATGAGAAAAAAAAACAATATAAATAGCGTAAATCGGACAATGAAACTTACTGGACTTGAGAAACCTATTTTCCTGAAATGCGAGAAAGATTTTATAAAATTCAATGAATACCGAATGTTTCCTTATAAGGAAACAGCTATTATTATTATTATTATTATTAAGGAAGAGAGCAGGTACTACGCTTGATATTTACTCGTACCCACACCAACATATTGACGGGATATGGCACAAGGCCGGTTTAAAATGGGGAGCCCAAGCGCGTCCACATGGGTAAAAGCCCAAAATTACCCAGTCGATATCCCACCGTCCCTCTTTATTTGGTGTGATAAGGGAGGTGCTGTCGCAGTTTTGGAACCACCGGGAGCAAGCATCCCTCATTTATTCGTCGTGTTCTGTCCGATGATGGAAGCACAATTGAGATAAAATGCAGTTTGGCCGCCCGAATACCAAACTACTTCTAACTTTGATCCCAGCCCGATGGCCAGTGCGGGGCCCGGAGAAAAAAAACCGTAACTCAAATAGCACTGGCGGCTCAGTCAGTGAATTCCGAATGTTTCCTCATATGACTGTCATTAGAGATAAAGAGAACAGGTACTACACTATGATCTCAGCCTGATTGGTAGTGGGTAAAAAAAAAGCCTCACTTAAATAGTACCGGTTGATCGGCCAATGAATACTGAATGTTTCCTTATAAGGAAACTGCTATTATTATTATTATTAATGAAGAGAGCAGATACTACGCTTGATATTTACTCGTACCCACACCACCGTATTGACGGGATATGGCACAAGGCTGTTTAAAATGGGGAGCCCAAGCCCGTCTACATGGGCAAAGGCCAAAAATTACCCAGTCGATATCCCACCGACCCTCTTTATTAGAGGGACGGAGGGATATCGACTGGGTAATTTTGATGCAATGAGAGAGACGCTGTTGCAGATTTGGAACCCCCGGGAGGAGCCATCCCTCATTTATCCGTTGTGTTCTGTCCGATAATGGAAACACAATTGAGAGATAAAATGTAGTTTGGCCGACCGAAGGAAAAAACGAACTAGATAACCAATCCCAAACAAGAAGCAAGGGATAAACCTCTACTCCAGTTAAAAAGTCGGAGAAACAGTGTAAACTGGATGATAGGTGACCCCTTATCTACTCCTATTAATATTGCTATTACCATCGGGGCTGTAACCAGTGTTCGGATAATCACTTGTAAGACTGACACCATCATTTTCCATAATTTTCTTGTCTGACACTAAGAACGTATTTCTCCTGATTCTTACTTATGGAGGTATATTCAGTCACATCATGTGGCCATAAGTTTAGGTTTGGATTCACGAAGAAAAACAAAACAAACAAATGTACATAATAACAATTTAAAAAAAGCATGACAAATGGTCTGGTAATTTCATACAATTTTATTTATGTATTTGCGTGTATTAGTGTGTGTGTGTGTTTTACATTACAATTCTAATAATGTCCATGTTATAAAAGTGGGTAAGTTACTCCGTAATATCACAAGTCCTGCCACGGAGGGAAGTTACACACGTGTTGTCATCCCGACAGTTCTTGTGCAAAGATATTGAATCTCGCGTCTTTTAGCGGGATTTCAGTACTTCCGGTAGGAACAGTCCCTGTTGCATGCTGGGTGTAATTTTATTATTTTGATTTTTTTATTTTATTTGTTTTAAACGAGGTTTAATTTTTATTTTATTTTATCTATAATATTCATTATCGTTATTATTTTACTAGCAGCATGGCCCGGCGTTGCCCGGGCTTGATTCAAAAATCGTACGACTCACAGCAATCGCTATCACTTGACTTAAAATATTTTTGCCCTTCCTTGCCTTTAAAGGAGTGCCCTTTGCCGTGCTGATGTTGCTACATGCCTTACTTCTTGCCTATCTCACACTGCAATTTTTTTCTAAGCTCTATACTAAACATTAAATCTGTTACGAAAAAAGAACTAAACAAAATGAACACAAAACGATCAGCTTTAAAAAAACGACTCGTAACTGGAAAAACCGAATGAAAAAAGAATGTTAACAACAAATACTTTTTCGCATCCAACCCACTTCTGCGGAATCAGAATCAAAGTTGAGTTTAAACAAGCGAATGAGTCAATTGGAGTAAAGTGCTATGCAGATTTAAATTTTTCCCACTTGTGACGAATGCAGCTATCGATGCTAGTTAACATTCGTGTCAGTCAGCTGTTGGCTCTCACGCTGGCCAATAGAATCTTCCAGCCTATTCGTGGCAGCCATCTATAGGCTCTCACTCTGGCCAGTACAAAATGGCCGCAAACTACATGAAAACTGCCGTAGAAGCATGAAAAAATCGATTATTTCCACTATCAATGGGAGTTGGGAAATGCAAAGTCGGTCTTGGCCTTTTCGCTAACTTGGAGCATGTGCATGTCAATTTTGGTGCAAATCCGTCGAAAATTGCGGCCGTGCATTCGTTACGCACACACACACACACACACACACACACACTTGCTGCTTTTTATAGATAGAGTTTTTTTTTTTTTTTATAATAATAACAATGTTCCCACATACTATTTCTATTTCTTCTTTTTACTAATATTATTATGATTATTTCCTTCGATTTCTATTATATACACATTTCTTCCCGGGTCCCACCGATGGACCTAAGGTCAGAAATGTTTTCATGACATTTTCCACTGATAATTTTTGTAAGAAAGCAAAACAAAATAAGTTCACACACATTTTACATCGATAAAGCCCTTCGTAAGGAGTAAGCTGTACAATTTTGTACATTTCTTTAAGGTTTAGTAACCCTCATTTCAATTTCAAACATTTTCTTGAATTTCATTGGTTATTATATAAAAATAAGCTTCGAGAAATTTCCGTAACAAAACAGTAAAAATTTGTGCAAAAGTAGGCTCAACCGACATAAAAAAAAATCTTTCTCATATTCATCCCTAATTTAAATGTTTCAAGAAATCCTATTGGCTAAAAGAATAAAAAATACAACATTCGCCCACGCATTTCTCAGAAAAATTCGCAACAGCTACCAAACCCCGTTGGAGAAGATTTCGTTGGTAAGAAAATTATAAATAGAAATAGTAAACAAAATTTCGTCGCATTTGAGACTCACACACGCGAAAGATACACACGGGAATTATGTGCCGTCAAAGAAACAAACTGATAGATTAGAAAAATCTACACAACAAACTTTTTCACTCAATATCTCTCATAGAAAAATCTTTTGTCGAAGTTAAATTCAACTTTTTAATCAAAGGCAGACAACCTTTTAGATATTGAACATTTCCGAAACAGCAAAGAACTTTTTCTCTAAAATATACCTTTGCACACATCATTACAAACAAAGAAATTGTAAATTGTGTATATAAAATTTAATCTGTTGTTTCAAACATGTATTTTTTGCCGTGATTGAATATCGTTACCATTTGGCCATTTCTTATAATTTATGTTTGTGGATATTGAATATTTTATTTGTAGAATAATCTTAAATATTCACGCATGTTTCTTAGATCCACTACAAAGATATGGGCTACCAGGACTCACCTTAATGAGTCTATCGGAACCTTTTCCAATCAATCCGAGGGCTCCTACTACAACTGGAATTATTGATGTCCTTATGGGACACATCTTTTTGATTTCCACTTCAAGATCTTTGTATTTTTATAGTTTCTTGATGATCTTCAAAGATACATTACCATCTGCAGGGACTGTCATGTCAATAGGAAAGCACATCCTATTTTTGTAGTCTTTGATCATATCTGGCGGATTAATTTTCATTGTTCTGTCTGTGTATTGTACAGAACCATAAAATTGTTATCATTATTATTATTATTATTATTTTAGTGTCCATGCCCGTATTAACTGCCGACGAAAACTAGGAATTAAGTGACAACGAACCTCCTCAACAGCTCAGTAATCTAGATGTTAGAAATGTTGCTTGTTACTTGGAGGTATGAGCAATGCTTCGTACTCGACATTACTCTGAATATACTGCGAAGGAGAATTATTGCTTAAGCTCAATAACCTAACACAACTGTTGTTGAGCTTTTTCAAAGTTTACAGCCCTGCAAGATTTATCACACTATTCAAGATTTCCAGATCGTTCAGACATCTATCCGAGATTTTAAAATAGGTCCCATTCCCTTTCCAGATTTCGAGATATTTCTAACACCCATTCGATATTTCGAAACCGGTTTCTCAGCGCTCCGAGATTTCAAAATCGTCCTCACGTGACTTCCAGATTTCAAAAGCGTTCACGCAAACATCCGAGATTTCAAAATAGTTGCCACGTTCATCGAGATTTCACAAACGGTATCGCATCCCTACGAGAGGTGAAAATCGTTCTCACATCCCTTCGAGACTTTACAGTTCTTCTCGCATCCATTCGAGATTTCAATATAGTTGCCACACTCTTTCGAGATTTCACAAACGTTATCGCATCCCATCAAGATTTCCAAATCGTTCTCACATCTATTCGAGATTTCACAGACGTTATAGCATCCATTCGAGGTATCGAAATCGTTCTCACGTCCATTCCAGATTTCAAAGTCGTTCACGTATCCATTCGAGATTTCACATTCGTTATAGCATCTCTTCGAGGTATCGAAATCGGTCTCACGTCCCTTCCAGATTTCAAAGTTGTTCACGAATGTATTCGAGATTTCACAGTCGTTATAGCATCTCTCCGAGGTATCGAAATCGGTCTCACGTCCCTTCTAGATTCCAAAGTCGTTCACGAATGCATTCGAGATCTCACAGTCGTTATAGCATCCATTCGAGGTATCGAAATCGTTTTCACGTCCCTTCCAGATTTCAAAGTCGTTCACGTATCCATTAGAGATTTCACAGTCGTTATAGCATCTCTTTGAGGTATCGAAATCGTTCTCACGTCCCTTCCAGATGTGACGTCACCCCGGGGTCGCTGCGCTAAATGTGACGTCTGCCTGGTCGCCCCTGCCGTGCTATCCTGGTCACCGCCACCAATTGTGACGTCACCCCGTCTGTCTCCGCGCCGTCGCCGTCGCCGTCGCCGTCGCCGTCGCCGTCCTATCCTGTCCTGTGACGACCAATGTGACTTGGTATTGGTCGCGGCACCAAATGTGATATTCTAACCTTTTGCTGATTCGGATGGGAATCTGGTTAGATTCGGTATTAGCCTTGTTGTTCCCTGTTCACCTCCAACGTCTGGTTACCGAAGTAACTGTTTTGATTTCTAGTCTAACCTACCCACGTTGTGATTTGATCTTAGGTAGACGAAATCAATCAGTCGCCGGGCTGTAATGCAAGTCGAGTCCGAACAAGGGTAATACCGCACAAGTATATGTAAAAGAAAATAAAGTAACAACTCGAAAAGTTCAAATGTGTTAAAAAAAGAATAACAAATACTTTTATATCTGGTTGTTGAATACAGGACTGCGTCTTTCTACCAACCCGCTTATATGGATTCGTGACACTTTGCGTTTGTTAGGCGAGTCTTAATATCTTAAGTTGTTTTTTTCAAGGAACTGGTTTTTGGTGTATCTTCAGGCGATATTCGTAAAACTTGTTTTGGTGGTGTGAGTCTAAGTTGTTCTTCAAAAATAAATTGTTCTTGGTTAGAAGTTGAGTTCGGAATTGCGTGGACCTTTCAGTCAGCTTTCTGCGAGGCTGTCTCTCTGCCTGTCTGACCAACCCCAACTCCTGTGTTTGCCTCAACTGAACTGCCGTCTTACACGTTGCGACTCTGCTTATATAGACGCCGACCAAAACTTTTTTATTAACGTTCACACAATACAAGCCCCAAGATCCACTCAATGTAGATATTTACTGTATGGTGTTCTATTAGCGTAAGAAGAGGAAAGAAGTGAAGTTCCTGGGGCTATGCTGGAAACAGCGATCAACGCTAAACTTGAAGTTGTTGTCAGAGTTAGCTGCTTTTTAATTCCCAAATTGTCACTAGGGGTCTTTCTCCCTATACTATAAATACTGGGCGACTTCTCGCCTCGTTCTCTTTTTCATTTCTTCATTTCAGCGACTATAATGTAAGCTCTCTTAAAAGATCCGCATTTTCCCATTTGTGGAAGACGCAATGTACATTATACACACATACACGTACGTACGAACATTCACCAAAATACGAACATTCACCAAAGAACAGACACCAATGTTTACACGCACACAAATGTTATTGTCTATTGTAGAATTGTTTTGTTTAATACATGTATATAACGGTTTGTTTGTCTTCTTTATATTCAGTTGGACTTAACTCAAGTCCAGCCATTTGTTGTAGTTGGAACTTATAATATTTTACCAGAAGTTACACACGTGTTCCCAAGTCAACAACACGCAAACCCACAGGGTCCTTCTACAATGTCATGATTTAATTAGTCAATAACATTTCAGAGTTTAATCGGAGACGTTAAAAGTAATAGTATAGAAGCAGACCACAGAAGGAACCGGAAAACCAATCCCGAAGATGAAAGAATGAATAAACCTCGAATCCTGTTTAAAAGACCGGGGAGGAGTGTGGATCGGACGATAGACGAACCTATCTACTCCTGTTGGGAGAGAAGGTGAAAAAATGATTAGGCAAACCTCAATCCGTGATGATAGGAGAAAAGAGTTGAAGTAGACTTCGGAAGGATCCGTAAACCCAACCCTGAATAGAAAAGAAGGAATAAACCTCTAATCCTGTTTAAAAGACCGGGGAGGAGTGTGGACCGGACGATAAACGAACCTATCTACTCCTATTCGGAGAGAAGGTGAAAAAATGATTAGGCAAACCTCAATCCGTGATGATAGGGGAAAAGAGTTGAAGTAGACTTCAGAAGGAACCGGAAACCCAATCCTGAACAGGAAAGAAGGAATAAACCTCTAATCCTGTTTAAAAGGCCGGAGAGTATTGTGGACCGGACGATAGACGAACCTATCTACTCCTATTGGGAGAGAAGGTGAAAAAACTGATTAGGCAGAACTCAATCCGTGATGATAGGAGAAAACAGTTGAAGTAGACTTCGGAAGGAACAGGAAACCCAATCCTAAAACGAAAGGAACGGATAAAAACGTCTACCCATGTTCAAAAAACTGGGGACGAACTTGAATCGAACAATCGGCGAACGTAGCCACTCCTACATTTTAAAATGCCAACATTAGTAAAAATTTGACATTTAAAAAAGCAAATAACAAAATATTAAAATTTGACGTGTTTAAATTAAACATGTATACAAGATATTGCCAATACCTCGATTGCAGTTCATTTTTCCTTTATTTTTCTGTTTTGTTTTTTTTCTTTTTCTTTTTCTTTTCCTTTTCTTTTTTAAATGAATAAACAAGGGAAACTACTTCATGATTAGCATTTAACAAACGTGAGATTACCTCCCTTGGGAAAAAAAATTGTCGGAGTGAAAATAAAAAGTAAACGATGACCCCCGACATATTTTATTACACTACGTCTTCGACTAGCCGTGTCTCGATTATCCGTGACTCGATTTTCCAGACTTTGATTATCTGGACATGAAATGAAGTGAAGAATTTAAATCCTCCGAACATTTCTTTTTTTTCATTTTTCTATTATCCGAACTAAATCCATTTTAATATTTCCTCTCACGACAATCGTTTTGAGAATTGAGAGAACAATATTCAACATTTGATTAAAAAAATAAACGCTAACAGAATCAGTTGAATTGAATTTTGTTAAATTCCTCGTTGTTTTTTGCATAAAGAACTTTCATTTCAATTATTACAGATTGATTACGCCAGAGATTGTGGCTTATGCAACTCGAACATGCACACACGAACCATACCTTTTTTATCATTTTATGGAATCCTCCATACCTGCCTGTCACCCCCTACGTTAAGATGCACTCTTCCCCAAACTAACCTTTAGCCAATAATCGCTTCATTTTTCCAAACTCAACTTCCCATTGGTTAAAAGGACGCAAAAATGTAGCAAGTTGAGACAAATCCTTTTTTCCCGCGCAGCTGTCTGGAGCCGATTTGAAAACCCAAAAATCTGTTAAAAGAATCGCTCGACTTAATTCAAGTTAGTCAGACACTGAGTTTCGAGAGATGCCAGCAGACTCCACGCGTGCCAACACACTGACTCAATAACCACTACCAACATCTCATCAACACAACTCACACAACTATTGCCGAGTAAAAAAAAAAATTAAACTTACAATTTTACTAAAAAAAAGTGACATTAACACTACGAAATAGTAATTGCACATTTAATCAACTTTAGCATATCAGTCAAAGGCACACAACTCTTCATAACTTGAATCAACACTTACAATTGTCACACACATACACACTATTATTTGAACTCACACAATTGACATTTTTACTTTGCAGAAATCAAACTATTTTAATTTCACAAACTTAAACCATCAACATTCATTCAGCAAATCTCTGCATAGACACTCTTTGCAATCTTATCTCACTTGCCACATTTAACAAACAACCTATCATCACTTTGTGTATGTCAAATATATATATATATATATATATATATATATATATATATATATATATATATATATGTTATTGTTGAAATCTATAATTACGTTGTTTTCCCTTGATTTCTTTAAGTTGTATTGTCTTCATATGTTCGTTTACTTTATTTGTTGTGGATAAATGCATAATGTACATCACATTTTAGACCGTTACCCAATTTCACCTTCTGACACATCTTACTTAGCATAAATTCCGCAACATTTTCATCCCAAGCAGTGCGATAATGTCACTAAGATGCAAGTGGTTACTGAGAGTGAAAGAGAATGAAAAGATGTTAGTGAGAAGAAAGGACAATAAAAGACCAGATTTCAGGAAGACAAAAACTGAAGATTGGCGTTGCGTTTAAACTGTTGAGTATTTGAATCAACCCACAACAAAGAAAAAGGCGGGAAAGGTGTTTGAATTTTTTTTCCGTGCATTGAAAACAACATTTTTCTCAGTGTGTATGAGTGTTAAAATTCCTGGTTGATAATTGTTTAAGATGAAAAGAAATAGGATTTCTCCGCGTGGGTATGTCAAAAAGAAGCAAAGGAGAAAGTAAAGAGGAAGAGTTTAAGTGTCACGTAGCTTGGTGAGGAAGAATGTAATTGTCAGGTAGCTTGGTGAAGAAGAGTGTAAGTGTTACGTAGCTTGGTAAGGAAGATGGTTGAATGAGCAAAGGAATATCTTTGAAGCCGCACCGGGCTTCGTGAATTGCTCTTGTATTTTGCCGTCTCTTACGCCATACTGGTTTTTTGATCTAGAAACTTTATTTATATACTCTTCAAAGGAATCGTGAAGCATGTTTTTTTTTATTATTATTATTATTATTATTATTATTATTATTATTGTCGGCGGGAATGAGACCCGTTCGTTGAAAAATGTTGAATATTTATTTTCAAAGAATTTATTAAGAGGAAGGATGCCCGAATCCTCCGACTCAGAAACTTTTTTTTTTGTCATTTGATGTCTGTTTTGGTGTTCTTTTTCGTCTTCGTTCCATAAATCTTTCGAAGGTTGTAAGTGACAGATTAACAAGAAACCGGAAAACAGTTCCACAGGCAAGAAGTGCGAGAGGAAAAAGTAACTATTAGAATAGAACTTACGGTTACATCTTGTTATTTCAACAGTAAAAAAAAGATGAGACCTAGTTACCAATCTAGTAGTAAGCTTAAATCCTTACGGATGAGGTACCAAGAAGGAAAGCTCATCAGGGCAATTGCCATGGAAATATTTATAGAAAAGACCGAGGGAAGCCACATCCACGGCGACGGGAAAGTGACTGAAGTCGAGATGCCAGGTCAGGACCGATAACATAAGAGACCCTACTTCGGATTATGTCGAGAATCTCAAGATATACAGCAAGAGGAACAGACCAGATATTTCTTTTTAAGTATTTCACCCAAAGCAAGGCGGGAGTGCCACCAGCACGCAAGGGGTTACAGAGAGTGAGAGTAAGAGTAAAGAGGTGCGTTTGGGAAAAGGATAAAGACAAGGCCAGGGATCAAGGTCAAGGCATCAGAAGATGTCGACTGACATTACATTTGAAAATTTGAAGATTATAGCTGTCAGGGAAGCAAGTAATAGGAAGGGAGTTTCACTGACGGGAAGTGCGAGATAAGCTGTTGGAGTAGAACAGATGGCTAGATTTAGCCGCTTCGACAGTGAAAGGGTGGGACCGAGATGCCAAACTAGTAGCACGTTTAAATTCATGGAGTTTGGGACACGCATATAAGCCAACCATTCCTCCGTGAATTGAACATTGCTGTCACATCTGGTCTGTTACTTCTATGTATTTAGAGGTTTTTGGTTTTTGATGAAATACAAAGAATCTGCAATGTTATTTGTCCTGACCTGGCATCTCGGCTTCAGTCACTTCCCCACCACCGTAACGTAGTTTCCCTGTGCCTTTTCTATAAATACTTTCATGGTAATTGTTCGGATGAGCTTTACCTTTTGGAACCTTTATGAATTCAAGTGCATTTCTAGATTGTCTGAGAGAACCCTTTCCACCTTCCATCAGTATGGCTGATGCTAACCACCATGACAGTGACTCATTGTGCCTTCTCGGACTAACATTTTCCGCTAATATGAAGCGGAAAAGAGTATATTGAGAAATTTAGTTCACTGTGTTTTCTCGCCAGAATCTTTCGTATATATCTAAAAGTCTACCATTCGTCTCTGCTTTGAATATTGCTGCCACATCTGGTCTGGTGCTTCTGCTATGTATTTAGAATTTCCTGATAAAATCCCAAGACGAATCTGCAATCTTATTGGTCCTGACCGGGCATCTCGGCTTCAGTCACTCTCCCACCGCCGTAACGTAGCTTCCCTGTAACTTTTCTATAAATACTTTCATGGTAATTGTTCTGATAAACATTCCCCTTGAAAATAGATTTGTATTCATATTGTAAATACTCAATGGGGCTAGTTGTTAATTCTTATTTTATTCCCCTCCCCTCAAAGACAATAAATTGTACATATGGGGACTAGCTAGGATTTTCATAGAGACATTGAGGTATTATGGTGAATGTAGTAAGAAAGGTAAGTAAGATTATGTTGTTTTGGTGTTAGGAATACGATCTGTATGTTTGGGTCAGTGTTTGTGGCTAGCTAAGTTTAATATTAAGTCAGAAGACCGTCCTTTTCCCCAATCCCCATTTTTGGGCCTGTGCCATATTTTCTGTATTAATACGGAAATAAATATCACATTCCTCTATGGTACCTAGACTTTATGAATTTAAGCGAGGAACTAAATTGACGGCAAGGTCTCATCACTTTACAGTTGAAATGCCTAGATGCAACCGAAAGTTCTATGCTAGCAGTTTCTTCTATCGCACTTCTTGTTTGTGGAACTCTCTCACAGGTTCTTGTTTCCCTGTCAACTTTGAACTTCAAAAATTTAAATGTCATGTCAATTGTTATCTTCTGTCTTTTTAATTTTTGTTCTTTTATTGTCTTCTCTCCTTAATAGTATATTTTTCTCATATTCGCCTTTTAGTGGCTTTATTGCCTTGTTTGGGGTGAAATGATAAAAAAAAATATAATATATACTTACCATCTTGAATTGTTATATATTGTTACGTTAACCCCATATTTGTACCCTCACCTCAGATTTTATAAGTATATTTTCAGTACCTTGTGTATTTGCGACGAAACATATGAATCTTAATAACTTCTTTATTTCTTGAATATGCAGATTGTGGTATATATTTTTTTATACCCAGATGAGTCAGGGCAAGTTCTCGGAAAAGAACCTTCCCTCCTCCCCCCCATTTCTTACCTGGTCTCTGATGCGTAGGCCAAACAAACGCTGTTTGACAGATAGGTGCGAATGATATTAACCAAGTCCATAATCGTAGTCCAAACGAACGCTGTTTGACAGATAAGTACGAATGACATTAACAGTATGACGCATACTTTTTGGGGGGCCAACACGTGTTGACTCAACATATAGCAGTTTTCGTTTCGCACGTGTTGAGGTAACAACGATCTCATATAGTTGCTGGCTATCGGAGGAATCGGACGTCACCAAAACCAGTCTTAGCTATTTGCCATTAGAAGAAGCAGTTGTCACCAAAACCAGACTTCGTTGATTGATGCCAGAAGAATTAGATGCCACCAAAAACCAAAGAGAGAATCTAGATCAACATCGTCAACCCAAGTCGGCTACACTCTTGTGATTTTTCTGTGTGTTCTCCTTGCCATCAACACGGATTGGACATCGCCAGTCAAAAATTCATATTAGAACATTGTCAATCCCACCCTTTGCTTTCAGAAAGGTGTATGAATATTCTTTTGAACAAACTGTACCCCGATAATAGTCAATCGACGTCGATTCCAACCTTATCTAAGTTTCTGCATATTTTTTTCTTATATCTTATAATCTGCTATCTCCGTATTCATATGTATTTCGCCGTATCTGTTTAATTGGTAACTTATCTCCCCATCCCTTGTGTTATTTAGTTTTCTTTTTCTTACATTCACACTTTGTGTATTCTATAAATAAAATCTTTGTATTATATATTCTCGTGTTGTCTTCTGTTGTTCTGTGTCTGCGTATAGTTCATTTTCTCTCTGCGTTTACCGACGTCCGAATTTGGAGAATTCCCCTCCCAACGTTCTTTTCTTTATTTTTATATCGAACCTTGGGATCTCTTATTATTTTTATTTATTTATTTTTTTTCTCGTTGCGTCCCAGCTATCGTAGTCCCAACGAAACCCCGGGCGTAACAATATATATATAAAGAAATGAGCAAGACCGTATCACCAAAACACTCTGCTGCTGTGGCAAGTTGTAAACAACACATCACACTGCCCTTGTAGCCAGTTAATGAACTAATCGCGGCTGATTTTAAAACATGCCGAACCATGAGAGTTCCCAGACTAAAGAGGTTAGACTGTAATATAATTAATTGAGTGTTTTGCTCTTATAATGTAAGGTAACAACACTCGGGCAAAATCTAGTCATTATTCATTTAGAAATATATTATTGTTCATTCAGTCAGTCAATGCTATACATGATACACACTTGGGTGATCATCTATCTTTTGATACATGACTGACGAGGCAGAAGATTTTTCCTGCCATAAGCTGCCATTTCTTTCTATGGTAGACTGGTTGCCAACCAAAGCTAAAGAACCCAGTCTGTCCTGCTATTTAACCCATAGTTTGGAGGAGAAGAGATGGATCCATAGGTTTCCTAAGGGTATTTGCATGTAAGTGAATATAACAAACTTGCCAAGTTTAAACTCAGTAGAAGGTCCTCTCGCCTATCTAGCTTCTTGCTCAGTTTTTTTTTTTTTTTTTTTTTTAATCTACAACTCAGGTAGTGATTTTTATTCCAATGCTTATTGATTTTCCAATTTCCCTCGATCCGAAAAGTTTCCGTTGATGAGGAATTTTAAGAACACCTGCTGCTGCTGCTCGCAGTTGTCTAACTATCCCTATCTTTTAATGGGAGCTTTTGAATTTAGTCAACTATCGACAAGAGAAAAAAAAAATATATCAAACAAGTCTGAGTAATTTGTTTTCATGATGTCAGCTGAGACTTGAAATATAAGAAGCTGGCGTCGTCAAAAGTAAGACTTTTCCAGGCCAATTTGGCAAGATGTTGATATCGTCAAAAACAAACATTTCTTGCAGCAGTGCAAGGTCAATATGACGAGAGGCTGATATAATAATAAAAATAAAAATAAAAAAAAAGAGCATGTCTTTTTTTTTTCTTTTGGTAGGAAGGGGTTCCTGGTACACTCTCTCTCTCTCTCTCTCTGTATCTCCTGTTGCCTTTATCTATCCACTACCCTTCTCCTCATCCTTTCTTCTGTCACTCCTATCTGATCTTGCTCCAAATTTTTCTTTAACCCCCTTGCGTCCTAGTGGCTTCTCGCCTTGCTTGGGGATGAAACGCTTAAAAAAAAAAAAAAAATATATCCAGGGAAAGGCTGACATATTCAAAAGCACGTCAATTTGACAAGACTGACATTGTGTAAAGAAAGCCTAACCCAGGTCAACATGAAAAAATGCAGACATCGTCAAAAGCACACCAGCCACGGATCAATTTGACTGGTGTCTGACATCATTATAACTACACTTTAACCAGATCAATTTGATGAGGCTAACACAGGGGTAAACACTAGGAAAGACTGACATATTCAAAAGCATACCTTCCCCTGGTCAATATGACGATAAGCTAACATCATCAAAAGTACGCCATCAACGAGTCAATTTGACATATGGCTGATAACATGAAAAGCAAACTTTACTCTAATCAATATGACCAGACAGACGCGGGGGGGGGGAACCTACTTACCCAGGTCAATTTCATATGGATGATATTGGTAGGGGAACCTATTTACCCAGGTCAGTTTCATGGGGATGAAACTGGAGGGGGGGTGCAACCTACTTACCCAGGTCAATTTGATGAGGAGGACATATTCAAAAGTATGTTTTCTACAATTGAAATAAAAAAAATTAAAAAAAAAAAAAAAAAAACATGAGAAAAAGAAGAAAACTATAAATCAGCAATATTTTTTAAATGGAAATATCTTTATTCTCTTTAAAATACAAAAAAAAAAAAAAAATAAAAAGAACAGGGCAAATACATACTTTTACATATATACAAACACGCCACACCAACAGAGGATTTGGGGAGGGGGTATATTTTTTTTTTATTTTTTATTTTTTTTTTTTTCAATATGTGAAAAAAATGTGCCCTTATGCAACTTTTTTTTTTTTTTTTTCCAAACAAGGAACATACAATTGTTTTGTTTTTTTTTTATCAATTTTTTAAAATGAAACAATTTGTTTTTCTTTCTGCAAACAAGAAGTTGAAAAAAAAAAAAAAAAAAAAAAATGTAGTATCACAAAAGAATCTTTTTGAAAGGTAAAAAGGTAAAATTTGCTTCTTTTTTTTTTTTTGTTAACACAGCAAAGCATGCCACTTGCACCATGCTGCTGCTACTTCAGCCACTTTCTCTTTTTTTTCTTTTTTTTTTGGAAAGATATGGCAGCAAAGCTGCATTGTTAGACACAGGTCAACATACCTGTACTTGTTCTCCATTTCTTTTCCCCTCAACCAAAAGCACTTCTCACGAGCTGAGCAGCCTGCCTTTCCGACACATGTACAAAATAGCTTAGGTTGGAAGATATGTGTATAAATCTATTTGTGTTTATGCATGATGAGTTGTGGATTTAAAAGCACACATGATGTTATGTACAAAAATTAGGATTTTGACATGTATTAATGAAACTGTATCTATGAGATTGTCCTTGAATGTGCACTCATATATATATATATATATATATATATGCAGCAAAAATTCAGTTCAGCAAGTCCTGTTTAATTCAACTGAAAAACCTTATTTAATCCTTTTATTGCATTCTCCCAATTTACAAATGTCATTGTGCAAAAAGATATGAACTTCGAACAATGATCTTGATGTGCAACAACTTATTAAAAAATTGGAAAAGAAATACAAAAAAAACAATAGAAAATTAAATAAACAGACCACGCCAGCTGAATATATATATATATATATATATATGTAAAATAGCACATAATGAGTGCCAGTGGTAATAAAACAGTGCTAGATGTAAAATAACAGAGCTTATATATATATATATATATATAGATATCAAGAACAATATTGGGGGAGAAAAATGTATGACAAAGTATGGTAAAAAAGTTTTTGTGACACAAAGTCCTAAAGGACAAATCATACAAAAACTTTTTTTTCACTTTGTCATACATTTTCTCCCTACACACACATACAATATATATATATATATATACATACATACACACACACATACATACATACATACATACATACACACCACAGTAATGCTTTGAAAAGAAACATTTGTGTAAAAAAAAAAAAAAAAATTACAATGCTGTTTGGTCATTCTGAAATTAAATTTTTTCAACATTCTATATATATATATATATATATATAGGGAAAATGTATGAAAAAGCGTTAAAAGTTTTTGCATTTCATTCTTTTGGACTTCAAAAGCACGAAACACATCACACGAAAAATTTTTTCCCTATTTTTTCATACATTTTTCTCCTCAATATTGTTCTTGATATATCAAAATTTATATATATATATATATATGTGTGTGTGTGTGTGTGTGTGTGTGTGTGTGTGTGTGTGTGTATATATATATATATATATATATATATATATATATACACCAGAGAGAGATAAAAAGAGAATACATATAAGAAAAAATGCCAATATATTTTTTTTATTATTTCAAAGTATTGTTCTCATCTTGATTAATATGTGTTATCATATACACAACGTTTCAGCCAAGTACCGTCTGACCATCATCATCAAGTGTCCACTGTTTGATTATTGTTTTATTTCATCATTATGATGGAAGTTAATGTTCACTCCTACTGAATCAAAGGATTGAACTTATGACCACTAGATGACAGTAATGCGTTTAAACAAGGCCTACACACACTACACCCCACCGTCACAAGGGACATTGCTGCTGTATAACATCTATATCAACCAAGATAATAACAATAGCTTAAAATAATAAAAACCTATTGACAGTTACTTGTCTCAGAAATGAAATATAATGAAGAAAAATAATGATATGTATATGGGAATGGAATAGGAGTATGCATATATATGTGTGTGTGTATATATATATATATATATATATATATATATATATATATATATATAGTGGGGCTGAAAAGTTCTTGGCCTGACCAAATTCCAAGAATCTGGACAAGTGATCAAACAAAGATATTAGTGAGGGTAGTATCACTTCTTGGTTGGGTATTGAACTTTTCAGCAGCCAATAAGGATCAATTTCACTACATTGAATGCTTACATATATTATATATATATATATATATATATATATATATATATATATATATATATATATATATAAGAAAGGCAAACATAGAGAATAGGTAAATAATGAATCTCATAGGAATGTATGCGTGTTCATGGTAGAGTGCTTGTGTGTGTGTATATCTGGAGTACCTTGCCAAGGATGATGAGCAAACTAATTCTGCCCAGGCATTCTCACAAGAGCTCATTTCAACATCACTGGGTGTCTTATTTTCTTACTGCCTAAATGTAATCAACACCTATATATAAATATGTTGTGTGTGTGTGTGTGTGTATATATATATATATATATATATATATACACACATACACATACATACTGGAACTTATTCTTTCATTTTAGTTGGCTTCAAGTAGAATGGGAAATAATAAAAATGATGAAGAAAAGATATATAGAGATAGGATATGTGAAAACCAGTTGTGGGTTGAAAAATACTTTACACATATTCTATTTTTATAGACTA
>OZ010614.1:41855684-41908184 GCA_963932145.1 Acanthosepion lycidas
ATGAAACAGGTAAAATTTATAAATGTTTTTTCTATTTGTTCTTTTTATATATATATATATATATATATATATTAGGTTGGTGCAAAAATAATTTCGTTTTCTCACATAGTAACATATGTTAGAAAACAAAATTATTTTTGCACCAACCTAATATATATATATATATATATATGAAATAATGATATTGGGGGAAAATGTAAATGTTTTCCTGTGACATGTTTCATCCTTTAATCTGTTTTGTTTTTTAGTCTAATGTAGTCTTAAAGGTTGATATGTATCACAAGAAGACTTTTTCCACTTTGTCATATATTTTTCCCCATATATATATATATATATATATATATATATATATATATATACACACACACACACACACACACACACACACACCTTTAAAAGGTTTTTTTTTTTTTTATTATTATTATTTAGATGAAAACAAAAAAAAAATAACTTTTAGGTGAAAAGTATCTGTGAAGACAGTGTAGAGGCAACATCCAATGTATGGGAAGGTGGGTAGGGGAAAGAAGTAGTTAAAAAAAAAAAAAAAAGAGAGTTTCCTGTTGTAACAAACAAAGAAAAAATACTCATTTACAACTGATGTTCTTTAAAACATACACACACACCCCCGCACATTTGTATATACTTAATCACAGAGTGTTTTATCAGTCATGTTCATCTACAGCTTCACAAATTTCTGCCTGAGTTAACAGGTTAACTAAATTTTTATCTTGTGCATTTTATTATATCAACTTGTCACTTCCCAACATCCAAATCAGAGTTTTATTTTTAAGAGAGAAAAAAAAAAAAACAAATTTACAGCACCTATCATTATTGCGTAGTCATCCATTTGTTACAAATCAAGCAGTACATTGCTTAATTTTGAATCAAGTGGAAACCACCATTTTCAATACACTCTGAAAGTAAGCATCTGTCTCTCTCTCTTATTTATATATATATATATATATATATATAAAGATTTTATTGTATAAGAGAGACAGATTTTAATACAATGATAAAGTGAAGTTAATCACATATATTTGTTTATTTGGACAACAATCTGTCTTTATACACGTTTCAATGAAGACAACTAACAAGGCACTGTGATTAACCTTTTTATTCAATCTTTCTTGCAGTAATACAATTATTTTCTTTCTTGGACAAAGAATGTGTAGAAACTGTCCAAATATCCTATGGATCCAAGCACTTTCAGCTAATCTATTAGCTGTTACCAAGTATGTTTTTAGCTAAATTTGTAGATTATATAGATATATATACACACTGTTACATTAGAACGTGTAAATATCCATCAATATATATATATATATATATATATAAAAAACAAATGTCTAGAAAATTGGAAGTCAAAATGGCTACAATTGGAAGAAAATAGAGGAAACGTTAAGGAGTGAGTATAAAGTGAAAAAAGTTATGAAAAAGACAAATAAGAACCTCAATATGTTGCATATACACACAGACAGGCTCACACACACGAACACACATATGTATGCATGCTCACTATGGGGGGAGGGAGAAAAGATTTGCACCAACAAAAAATCGATTAAGTGAAAGTCAGTTGCTGATACCCCCCGACGAGTGGACAGAGTGAATCCCGGAGGATCCCTCTACAAAACCCTGGAGTCAGGAATCTGAAGGTAACATCAATCAGCAACAAACCTTTTACTTTTATTAATTCTCTCTCATTATATATATATATATATATATAGGGATGAGAATAATTTTGTTTTGGTTTTTTCTAAATCTTTTTTCTAAAGATCAGCACATTGTGGCTATGTTCAGAGTTGATATTATTGAATTGGCTTCTTTTCATTATTAACACTCATTATTTTTAACCATTTTTTTGTGGGTTTTTTTTGCATGTGCATGATGCTATTATGGTTGTATTCTCCATCAGTATGTTGCAGATAGAGGTTGCCAGGTTCATGTGTGTGAAAAAAAAAAAAAAAAAAAAAATGATAAAACAATCCTAATTATATGAACAAAAATTTTATAACAGAATTTATATATTGTTTTAAAAACCATAGAACATATTCTTTTTCTTTAAAAGGAACCTTTTTTTGTCTGATACATCTTCAGAAAGATTCGTTAAAAAAAAAAACATATATACAAAAAATAAAAAATTTGTAAATGGTGAAACTGAAAGTTTTTCTGATTATTGATTTTTTTCTGATAGATCTTTCTGAAGAAATGTGGACTAAAAAAGGCTCTAAAAATATGCTCCATCATATATATATATATATATATATATATATATATATATATATATAAACAGCCTAGATATTGGTTAATAGATTAGTTGAAAGTGCACAGATCCATAGAACATTTGGACAGTTTTTACACACTTTATCTCCACAAAAGAAAATACTTATATGAAGAAGAAAAATTTAATAAAAAGCTTAAATCACAGTGCCTTGCTAGTTAGCTTCAATTATATATATATATATATATATATATATATATATATATATAAACTACTTTAAATATTACTTTTAATTGAGAGCCAGATTTTGAGTAAACACTCAGTTTATTTTAAACAGTATTTTATTTCAGCTACCACCCTGAATATTCCAGAAACTTTATTAAAAGATAAGATTTATTAAGATTTATTGAATATTCAGGTTGTAGACAAAATAAAATACTGATTAAAATAAATCGAGAATCTACTCAAGTATGGGTATCCATTAAAAATAACATTTAAAGTAATAAAAATATGTTGGATTAATAAATAAAAACCATTAATTCTTTTAATATATATATATATATATATATATATATATATATATATATGCAGCTATTTTAAACCACTGAATCTGAGTGGTGCTTTAATGTTCAAAATAAAACATTTTTGTAACTTTGAAATGATCCCATTATGTAAAAACAACTGACCTCTGTTAAAGTAACTTTTTTTTGTTGATTACTTTTTATTATTATTATTATTATTGTGGATGAAAGTGATCTTTCAGATACAATGGGTTGATACATGACAATGATTTGAGAATAAAAAAAAAGAATAATAATAATTGATTCTTGTCATGAAATAAATGTATTTACAAATTTGTTCATGTCAATTGATGAAAAAAATAACTAAATAAATAATAATCAATTTTTGAAAAAAAAAAAAAAAATATATTAAGTTTTAAATTTAAATTTAAAAAAAGAAATTCAGTTTTACAAGATACCAGGTTCACTCACACACAACTTTATTGTCAATTGAAAAAAAAAAAAAAAAAAAATTATTTTCTCGGACAACAAAATGCTCATCTTTGGTTTTTGTTCTCAAAACAAATTTAATGACACACATACACAACTTTTTTGCATAGACATTTATACACACACTAAATCTCTTTCTTTCTCTCTCATATATATATATATATATATATATACAAGAGATAACTGTTTTAACTTTTATATGTTAAGAACAATATTGGATGAAATTGTATGACAAAGTGAAAAAAGTTTACTTGTAAAGCGTTTCGTCCTTCAGGACTTCAGACTAAATTTGTTATGTTGGTGGGACTACACATGTGCACAACAGAGGGGTGCTGGGAATTTAAAAAAAAATTTTATTTATCAGCTGGAATCTTTTAAAGGCCTTTTCTTTTCCATCTTTTTTGTAAGTAGGTATTCCACACTGTGATATTAGAAGATTTGCCAGGAATGGTGAAATGTTGCAAGAGCCAGAGTAAAAAATTTACTGTAGATGACCTTGCGATTAAAGCACTCTCTAGATATTTACGTTGTAGTGAATTATTTCCTCCTTTGATCAGAGTAGCATTCTAACGTCACAGTGAGGAACACCTACTTACAAAAGTGATGTAAAGAAAAAGACTCTAAATGAATTCAGTTTATAAATTTAAAAAAAATTTTTTTTTTAAATTCCCAACACCCCTCTATCATGTGCATGTGTAGTCCTACCAACATAACAAATGTAGTCCAATAAAGTTCTGAAGGATGAAACGTGTCATAAGTAAACTTTCTCCACTTTGTCATACAATTTCCCCACGTGTGTGTGTGCGCGCGAAATATCCTCACATCCTTCAAAGACAAATCTCTAAATGTTCACAGTTTCTGCCTGTATTCAGAGATGAGACATCATTATTTACAGTTAGGTAAATATCTTCATTTTTGTTGTTATTATCACAAAGTTTGGGATGTTCAGGCCTTTCAACCTCAGGCAGCTACCTGTTGATCAGGTAACCAAGAGGGAATTTCAAACTGAACACTTTATTTAATCTATAGGGATAGACTGTTCGCATGTCTAGGGATATCTCATCTTGTTCTTGATTTAGTACTGTTTCTACTTAATCTGTATGTGTACTACTCGGACGAGGGACCGAATTAGTCAATGCTGATAAATTTGCAATAAAAAGAAACGGAAATAAGATGAAAGAAATCCTCATTAAAAATTAACGATAATGACAATGCTTCAGCTAAAAAATTTATTTAATACATTTAATATTACTAATGAAATAAAAACCAAGAAAAATAAGAAATCCCAATAAAAAATGAACAATAATAACAATGCTTTAGCTAAGAAATTCATACAACTTAAGACTATTTCATCTATTATTACTATTAGGTGTAAACAAGCAACAAAAGTATTCTTTACTTTTGATCCAATATCTGAACTGTTTATTTAACAGCTGTAAAATAACAACAAAAGATTTGCAATAAAAGGCAAAAGAAATCAAATTAATTAAATCCCAGTCAAAAATTGATGATAATAAAAATCCGTCATCTATGAAATTCATTTAATACACCAAATACCACTTTCTCCATGTCCCTTCAAGACATGTTCGATCATGGCTCTCCACATCTTTCGATCCCTTGTGACCCTTATCAGCATTTCTCCCTTTGCCAAGCCTCCGGCCTCCCAGTTCCAACATGCATTTATGCAATCTCGTCCAGCCTCCAGTAGGTGGCCCACTATCTCTCTTGCCCTTGATATGCCCTGTGGGGATTAAGTTCTCCAAGCCCTGTTTCCTCATTATGTGTAAAACAGAAATAAGATGAGGAGTCAACTGTAATCAGGATCAGTGAGTCAATGAAAATGGTCCTTTCCTTGGTCGTATAGTATATGCTTCACCAGGGCTACATAAAGTTTTGAATTCAGAGCTTTCCTTCTCCTAGGCTGGTTGCCACCCAAAGCTATAAAACTCAGTCTGTCCTACTATTTACCCATAGCTGGTTGAGTTGGTTTCATACCTTTCCCAAGGGTATTTATTAACAATAATAAAACTTTATCTAATAAATTCAGAAAACTTAAGACTATTAAATCTAATACTAATAGTAGGTGTAAACAAGCAACAAAAAATATTATTTCTGGGACAATAGCCTTGCTATTTAGTTAATTTTTTTTTTTTTTTTTTAAGCATTTCACCCCAAGCAAGGCGGGAAGCCACTAGCACGCAAGGGGTTACAGAGGATTTGGAGCGAGAGCAGATAGGAGTGATAGAGGAAAGGATGAAGAGAAGAATAGTGGATAGACCAGGGCAACTGGAGACGTCGATTGACATTACATTTGAACAGTTGGAAATTATAGCTGTCAGGGAAACAGGAAAAGGGAAGGGAGTTCCACAGGTGAGAGGTGCGAGATATGAAGCTATTGGAGTAGAAGAGACGGTTACATTTAGTAGCCTCTACAGTGAAAGGTTGAGAGTGGGATGCCAGCCTTGTAGGAAACTTGAACTCATGAAGTCTGGAAACCAGCAAAAGCAGCTCCTCGGAGCAATTACCATGAAAGTATTTGTAAAAAAGACAGAGAGAGGCGATGGCGCGTCTGTGAGAGAGCGATTGCAGATGAGATGCCAGATCAGGGCCAATTCATAGAATAATGATTAGAGGTTTGCAATAAAAAAAGTAACAGATCAAAGAAATCCTCACCAAAACTCAATAATAACGACAATGCCTCATCTCGGAAATTCAGGCAACTGAAGACCATTTACAACTTCAAAGTGTAAACACGTAAGAGAAGGAAAATGAAAGAAAGACTGCCAACAATGAAGTAATCACATTTGTTCTTTGCAGAAAAAAGAAAAAAAATGAAAAGCACAATAATCTCACATACAGATGTGTGAAATAGATGCACCAAGAAATTTGTAATGAAGCATATGCCCAGATATTAATGTGCACATCATTTGTGCATACATTCCGCAGACGTAGACAATGGTGTAGATATTCCAGTTATAGTTACACACACAGGTTCTCATGTCTATTATTTAGCACCGAGTCCAGTCTGCAATCTGGGGTTCCAAAATTCAAATATTAACAATTTCAGAATGATACTCACAAATAGTGTACACAAAAACAGAAAAAATAATAATAGTAGTAATAAATAAAATTCACACCAAGAATTACAAAATTTATAAAAAAAAAAAAAAAAAAAAAATACAAAAAAAAACTTTTATCCTTTTCCCTTATTTGCAATATTTTCATGCACACAAAAATCTTTTTTTGCTTTCCTCTTATTTCTGATATGTTCAGACAAACACACACAAAAATGTTTTATTAGGATATTTTCATACACGTACAAAAAATGATTTTTTTATTTCCCCTTATTTGTTATATATATATATATATATATATATATATATATAGTTTTGATTGAATAATCTAGACATTTTATTTATGCGTCTATTTATTTTAATCCTCTGAAATTCATGGATCAATTTCTAAGTGTTGTTATTAAAAATAGACATAATATGTCTATATAATTCAACCGAACATACTTGCATAAAGATATGCTGCCTAAATACACACACATTTTTTATATATATATATATATATATATATAATCCTTCACCACTAGCACAACTTGGTGTTTCATGCAGAAAACAAGTGAATTGTGCATGAATCTCTGAGTGCAAATGCATAAAACTCTAAGACATGCTAGCAGTGAAGGACAATATGTATATTTATTAATATCAGGTTGGTGCAAAAATAATGACGTAATAATGTCGTTTTTTGACGTTAAAAAATACGTCAAAAAACGACATTATTACGTCATTATTTTTGCACCAACCTGATATATACTTAATAGCTCCATTCTATTACATCAAGCATTGTTTTATTAACACCAGCATTATATGTGTGAAATATATATATATATATATATATTTATATATATACACACACAAAAAAAAAATTATTTACTCTTATTTGTGATATTTTCATACACGCGCACACACAGATATTTATACAAAAAAATGATTTTTTATTTGTAATATTTTCTCATTAACAAAATTTTTCTTCCTCTTCTTTATATTTTCTCCCTCTCTCTCTCTCACACACTATATATATATATATATATATATATATATATACACACACACACAAACAAACAAACAAATAAAAAAAAAATTTTTTTTCTTTCCTCCTATTTGTGATATTTTAACTCACACACAAAAGCTCCACATGCAGGATCAAAACTTAAAAAAAAAAAAAAAAATAACATTATAAATAATTAAAAAAATAGGATGTAAATTTTTATAGCATTTTTTTTTTCTTTGTTTTAGTTTTTGGGGATTTTCTTCCATCTTTAGCTTTTTACAATTATAGGTGGACAATTTACAAATGATACAGATGTATATGAATCCCCCACTCACCAGACAAACCCTTGCAGACATCCAACTAAAAAGCTATTCAATCTTCCAAGTTAAAACACTCTGAGCATCCACCATTAAAAATGGCATCTCTATAATTTCCAACATATTAAAAGCCACAAGTCCAGACTAATCTATATAATCATTTCAGCTAGAATTGGTTGTAGTAGTGGGGGGAATTCTATTGTTCCTTCAGCTTATCTTCTGGCATGCCATTAGTGACAGGGCTTAACCCTGGTTCCCCTTGACTATGGGAAGTTGCTGCTGCCTAAGGGAATCAGCTTCTTAGACATGGAAATAAAAATAATAAAACCTTGACGACAAATAACCAAAAACTGGAAGAACATGAAAAATCAAACATTTTTTTTTTTAACACAGATATTTACAAAGCATAGTCTGACACAAGGCCACATTAATGGTGCACCCAGGAGAATCAAACACGGTTAATGATTTGTTGGTGTAGTTTGCTAACCAGGCAAACAAACGGGGCACCATATTATATATACAATGTGGTATCAAAAATTCTCCGACTGTGTATGCTGTCAATGTTAGCATTAAACAAAAATGCGTGCACTGCTAACTCCTTGGCATCCAGCATGTTCTTTGGTGCCTAATACAAGGGTGGGGTGCTTAACAAACGAGGGGCAGAATTTTTATCCATATGCAATAAATACGAAAGGTCTTAATAAAACTGGGGTTAGGAAATCGTTAAAAGAGGGTTAAAAACTACAAGATTCAGAAACATGGGACTCTTAACAAGCTTGCGGAGGTTGTTGGAATACTTCGTAAGAAAAAAAAAAAAAAAAGTCTCTACTAAAAAAAAAGTCTCTCTAAAAGTCATATATTAATAAAAATCTTCCCAAAAAAAAAAAAAAACACTCCTCAATCTATTAATAGGAAACTTTCTAACAAAAAAGCCTCCCCCTATCTATTAATGGAAATCTTCCTAAAAAATAAAAATAAAAAGTTCTCCCCCATCTATTGAGCCCTTAATAATATGGAGTCAGTCTATCAATAGTCTTCTTTGATATTTGTGTTTTAATTATTACACAAGGTTCTTTGTATTGAAAATATAGCTCTGCAATCTTTATGGCTGACAAATTCGAGCAACAGGCCTGCATCAAATTATTTTGTATGCAACTGAGAAAATCTGCTAACCTGTTTAGAAATGACTTCTAAAGCCTTCTCGGAATGTTCTTTAGCTCAAAACAAAGTTTATGAATTACATATGCAGTTCAAGGCCAGTCAATATTGTGCATTTAGAGTGACCACTCACCATCACAACATTGGAAAAATATGGTGGCAGAAAAACTTAACTCATCCATGACAACAGTCACTAAACATTCTATCAGATCAAAATTAGTTATGGGGGTCAAGCACACATCCAAACTTCATCTGGTATTCCCAAGCAGTCACCTATCTAGGTACTGACCAAGTTCAACATCTCTTAACTCCGGTGATCATTGAAGAACCAGTATTTCAATGTAATATAGCCATTAATAATAAAATTAACCTATGACCGCATAAAATTTCCTTAAAATGTTAGCTCTTTACCTAATCTACCTTGCTGACTAATGGTAATCTTTGGGCTGGCAGATTTTAAAATTTAGGTAAACCCTTTCTTTAAAAAATTAAGTACCGTGCACTAATGGCCTAAATAGATTCAGTCTCCTACTTTAGTAGTTGCCAATCATCTTGGTCAAATCCAAACAAATTATCATCAAGCAAAGCATACAAAAGAATTCTTTCAAAACACTAAACCAAACAATATCCTGAAATTCTTAAAATAAATCAAACTTTATACAAAAATATAGCGCTATAAAAACAACCAACAAAACTAAATGAAACATTTAATATATTTTTGAAAACTAAAAAGAGAAAAAAATGGTGAAAGAACCTTCAGACTTCATAAAGATCCCAACCAAAAATAACAATGCCAACTCTATTAACCAACTTGTATCAAAAACTGAATACAAAATAACTTGTATTAGAAACCTGGATCTCTGATAATCAATTAAAAAGTCAACTAACCTGTACAAAATAAGCTATCACAGATGACATCAAGCTCTACCCAAAGCAACCACAATTGAAAAACTTTTATGATCACAAGTCCCATAACTCATTAGAGTCATAGGGCCACTGCAGTAGAAGTGGTGTGTCTCTGGCAAGCGAGCCTGATGGAGACCAACACTCTCTGGGTTGGTTTGAAATCAGCTGGTTTGAATTCTTGTTATTTAGAGAATAAATGGATGTGTACCTTTTCCAGGGGTATTAGCACATGGACCTGAGAACAATAGCAACTAAGAGGTGGTTTCATGCACCTCAAAACATCCAATATCCTGATCAGAAGCCTTACTGATGGATGTAGTTTGTCATACCCAGGACAATGCCAACTATTAACCAACTTGTATCAGAAACTGAATACAAAATAACTTGTATTAGAAACCAGCACTTCTAATAACTGAATAAAAAAAAAAAAAAAAAAACTTTCACCAACTAACCTGTACCAAAAACTATCACTGATTCACATATAACATCACACTATACTCAAAACAGTCACGATTCAATACCTTTAGCTAGCCTTAAGTAACCCTATGATAGTTGATGGGCTGTTCAACAGAAACCAAATGAAGCCAAGCCTAGTAGGATTTAGTTAAATTGAAGAAGGCATGAAACTTATAAATTATTAAATCCTGAGGCTGACCTCAAACTTTTGGTTTATATGTGTTTAAAATTTACTCTATTTATGCAGGGAGGGGGGGGGGTCAGAGCTCAATATCGGGGATAGAACATTTGTAAATATAAACAGTATGGATACAAAAATCAACACTACATACTGACTGGCAGTTTTATAATAACTTAAGTGATCATCAGACCATGTGTTACTCCTCTTTATGCAGGCTACTGCATGCCAGTAACTAAGCAGTGTTTTGGATTGATTTCTATGTTTGCTATATATATATATATATATATATATATATATATATATATATATATATATATAACATTATATGTGACTATCTTCTGGGGATTTAGCACTATATTAAAATGTGTTTTTTATTTTCAAAATGTCCATATAACGGCATTTTGTTTCATTTCATTTTCGGTTGCCAACATGAATTGGATGGGGTGAGCATCGAGTTTTCATTGTGGAAACATTTATCAAGAACAACAAATCGGTAACTGCAACACAAAGAGCACTGGCCCACCCGATCACCCGATTTGAACCCATGCAATTTTTTTCTGTTGGGATACATGAAATCAAAGGTATATACTTATCACCGGTGATCTATTGAACAATTAAAAGATGTCATTCATCAAGAAATTGCTGCCATTCCACATGAAATGCCCCAACAAGTTATGGACAACATTTCTGAATGCCTTCGACAGTGCGTGTAAAAAGTAACAGCAACCACTTGACTGATTTAATTTTTAAAACAAAACGGTGTTATATGTACATTTCAAAAATAAAAACACATTTTTCGTTCTTTACTCTATTTCACTTTTATTAAACATACAAATGTGTCAGATCATTTTCGCATTAACAAAATTTTTCTTCCTCTTCTTTATATTTTCTCCCTCTCTCTCACATACACACACACTATATATATATATATATATATATATATATATATATACACGCACAAGCAAAATTTTTTTTTTTTTTTCTTTCCTCCTATTTGTGATATTTTAACACACACACAAAAGCTCCACATGCAGGATCAAAACTTTAAAAAAAAAAAAAAAAAATAACATTATAAATAAATAAAAAAATAAGATGTAAATTTTTATAGCATTTTTTTTTTCTTTGTTTTAGTTTTTGGGGATTTTCTTCCATCTTTAGCTTTTTACAATTATAGGTGGACAATTTACAAATGATACAGATGTATATGAATCCCCCACTCACCAGACAAACCCTTGCAGACATCCAACTAAAAAGCTATTCAATCTTCCAAGTTAAAACACTCTGAGCATCCACTATTAAAAATAGCATCTCCATAATTTGCAATATATATATATATATATATATATATATATATATATATATATATATATAATTAATAATAAATCAAGAGTGTTTTTCGTTGGAAGATGTAATAAGAGCAGTTGAATTGAATAGCAGCAGAGGGCCTAACTTAAGCAAATGTAAAGAAACAATTTGGAATTCTCCAAAAGGAGATCATCTAAAATAAAAATAAAAAAAATTTTTTTTTTTTTTTTTAAATTTCAGTGATAAAAAAGATAATTCAAAATGTATGTAGAATTTGTGAATTTATTCTTGTGACTTTAAAAACAAATTTATTCTTGTTTAAAATTTAAAAAAAAGAAAAAAAAAATCAAGTATTTATAGAAACAATGAGTAAAATGATGTGATGATAAAGGTTTTAAAAATCATATATATATATATATATATATATATATATATATATATATATATATATATATACACAGAGCAACCTCAGGTCTTGAACATTTTACATGTCGAACAAATCAGTTTTCAAACAGAAAATTCGAGATGAAAATGCCTCGGTTATCGAAGAAAATTTTGTTTCTTGAACAACATTGCCAAGCCAAGTTAACCTGAATGGAATCATTTCCGAGTCGACCGCTGCGTTGTATAAATTCGTGTGTTGTGCTGTGCTTTTCCTTTCCAATTTTACTGTACTGCAACTTTTTCTTTACATTGATTCCTATTGGAAAAATAGTTTCAGCTCACAAATATTTTGGCTTACGAACGGCCTTCAGGAACAAATTAAATTTGTGAACCAAGGTTCCACTGTATACAAACACACACATTGTGTATATATATATATATATATATATATATATATATATATATATATATATATATAAATAAAAACACATACGGAAAGAAGATGGGACACATGAATCATTTTTTGGTCATTTTTCAAATCAAAGTTTATAAAAGAAAATTAAAATTAAGAACAGCTGAAAAAGGCAAAAATTCTTTTAATAAGGAAAAAGTTGTTTTTTTTTTTTTTTTTAATTTATGAAAACTAAAAGAAAAAATACTCTTCATTACAAATCTAATATATAAAGTTTGTGTGTCTGCTCAAAACCATGAAAAATTAATTATTGTTTATATTTACTACTGTGTGAATTATATCTTGTTCAACTTAGAAGTTCTTGTATAATGGGAATAACTAATTTGAATATTCATATTTTTAAAAATTAATGCCTTTTGTTATTTATTTTCAATCCGGTCTTTTTCTGATTTTATGAAGGAGCAATTCTTTTATTGATGGCTTTTATAATTACATTGCTTCATTATTCAAACAAAGTTGTTTTCATCCTTGAAAGTGAGGACAACCTTAGCATTTAGATCACAGTTTGAGAGTTTAAGGGCAAGAGGCAATTAAGCAATATATAAGAGGAAGCAAGGAATTTTTTTTTTTTTTTTTTTTAAATAGTTTTTTTTAAGAATCTAATAAATAAGAATTATTTATGCCATAATGAAATAACTTATCACGTTTGAACTGTTGGAAACCCCCTTAGCATTTAGACAATAGGATGCCATTCCATAAGAATTTCCTCAAGTTTCTGAACAGCACAGCACTTTCTCTCTCACACACATGTGTATATATATGTGTGTGTGTGTGTATGTGTGTATATATATATATATATATATATATATAGGAATTAGGGATAAATATGGCTTAGAACCTTATAATCTGATCTGATAGAATGGTATGATATTTAACACGTTTCACTTTTATTTAAGCTGCAACATAAAACGATTTGCTTTAAGCATTCAGCTCAGGAGTTGGATAGAATGTTTTTCCAACATCAGTTACATAGATTGACAAAACTCTACTTAAGGAAAATATTCTATGCAACTCGAGAGCCAAAGCATTTTACAATGACACTTAAATAAAAGCAAAACATTTTAAATTTATTTATTGTTACTTATCCTATTATATATATATATATATATATATTTACATACACTCTATACCTGATAGTGAGCACTTTAACCCATAAATATAGCATATTATAAAATTAAATTTGTATCATATATATATAGCATAATGAGAAGCCATGTATACTTTCTTAATATGTATATAAAAAGTTGCAAATTAAAAAAATAATAATGTTTTTTATGAAAGTATTTATTTATATTTGATATTTCAGATCGACCTCGATCTTTCTTCAGAAAAAGTTATTTCTGAAGAAAGGTCGAGGTCGATCTGAAATATCAAATATAAATAAATACTTTCATAAAAAACATTATTATTTTTTTAATTTGCAACTTTTTATATATATATATATATATATATATATAACATGTATATATACCAATGAGAAATGACCAATCAAAACTTCCTACTGCATCTAACTTTAGCGCCCAGGATGTTTGTCACATATATTTAAATATTATCTGTTACTTCATTACATGTGACACATATTTAACCAATAAGGAATAGCCAAACATTAATCTGTATCTCTTTGCTTTTTATCATTTTTATCTTGATCTCTGACGAAGATTTAATAAAATAAAATATATATATATATATATATATATATATATATATATATATATTATATATATATATTTGTCATAGATCGATATATATATATATATATATATATATATATATATATATTCTGGAACCCTTGGTACCAGACCACAGAAAACGCCAACTGACAGAAATCAGACCTAAAAAAGCCTCCTATGTAAACATAGTCTTGTCAACTCATTCCATATATGTATTGCTGACGTTCCTTTCTCTAATTTCTTCAGTAATCCTACTTTTTCAAGTCTTATGCTTCTTACTTCTGGAACTATCAACTGCACCTCCTGATCTCTTGGGAGTGGGGTGGGGCGAAGCATCCTGAATGGATAAATACAGTGGTGTATTGTGGGCAGCGCCAAAAGTTGAAAAGATTTCAGCTAGTATGACATTTTACTCGTGACAGTAGTGATGGTGGTGACATTTTATTAGTGGTATTGTTATTGGTATAGTCGTGATGGTATTTTATTAGATGTACAGTGCTGTTCAATAAAAGTGACTCACCTGATTTTCTTTTTTTTTTTTTTTTTAACTAAATGTTCTCTTCTCCAATGAAATGAAAGCATTATAAAGTTACAGGCTCTCAAGAAAGCAGTTGAGCAACATACTCCATAAGTTTTCTAAGTGGTTGAGGTCAGGAGATTGGGGCGCCCATGTCATAACACTCACCTGCTTCTCATCAAAGTATTCCTTCATCAATTTTGATTTGTGACAGGGAGCATTATCCTGCATAAAAATGAGCTTGGTGGGGTCGATTTGCACCCTTTTAGCAGAAGGGAGCAGACAAGACTCTAAAATTCTCTTGTACTGCTCGCTCCTGAGGGTCTTTTCAATAGGTTTTAAGAAAGCAGTTCCATGAAAAGAAAAGCATCCCCCAGAACATCATACTGAACGGATGTCTTGACAGTACTTACTGCTAAATTCAAAGAGCTTTCAAAGCTTCTTTTTCGGATTTTAGATCGCTTATCCTTTGAATTTAGCTCAACTTTTGTTTCATCGGAGAAGAGAACATTTAGTAAAAAAAAATCAGATGAGTGACTTTTATCGAACAGCACTGTATTGTTGTTGTTGTTGTTGTTGGTGGTGGTGGTGGCATTCTATTAATGATACTGTTATTGCTGTTGATGGTGGTGGTGACATTTTATTAGTGGTATTGTTATTGGTGATAGTGGTGGCATTCTGTTTATGTTATTGTTATTGTTGGTGATGGTTGTGACATTTTATTAGTGGTATTGTTATTAGTGGTGCGGTGGTATTCTATTAACGATGTTGTTGTTGATGGTGGTGATGATGATATTTTATTAGTGGTATTGTTATTGTTGATGGTGGTGATGATGATATTTTATTAGTGGTATTGTTATTGTTGATGGTGGTGATGATGATATTTTATTAGTGGTATTGTTATTGTTGATGGTGGTGATGATGATATTTTATTAGTGGTATTGTTATTGTTGATGGTGGTGATGATGATATTTTATTAGTGGTATTGTTATTGTTGATGGTATTTCATTACTGGTGTTCGTGGTATTTTATTAGTAGTGGTGTTGTTGTTGTTGTTGTTGGTATTTTGTTAGTGGTAGTGGTAGTATTTTATTAGTGTTATGTGGTGGTGGCTTTAATAAAGAGCAACAAAAGCTCTTTGTTCAGAATTTCTTTATTAGCATTTTCCTCCTTTCTCACAAGTTATTTGACATCAGGATTGACACTGTAGAAGAAAGCATTTGTTCAACTTCTGAACCGAGGCAAACATCAACTTGTTCTGAACGCTTTCAGCTTTCATAAGCCATTGTTAAAGAAAAGATTATTTATATCTTTGTTAAATAATAGATTTACAGGTTTGCATTCATTTTATGTGCCATGTTATGCATTAATTGATCAATATGACGCCATCAGGCAGAATTGTCTTTTCGTTTTAAGTCATTTAATATATTTAACGTTTGCTTCTAAATTGAATGAAATTTTGTCAATACTAGTTTGTTTATTTTCTGTGCTTAAGGCTTATAATATTTGCAACTGATTTTCCTCCAATTTATTTGACATAAGGTTTTTTTTTCCTATATTTTCAAAATGTAAGACAACCAAAAACACACAGAATTTAGAGAATATTTTATCCGACTTCAATCCAGATATCAAACACATCATAAAAGAAGAAAAAATTAAACACATCTTTAGCAAAAAGACATTCATTAGTTTGATTTGGTCTTGTTTGGTTTGGTTTACGGCATACCAACCCCAATGGGTTATTTAATGCTGACAAAAATCCATTGCTGGAAATAATTTTTTTTTTTTTTTTTACAAAGTATTTCTGGTATTAAAACTCGTTTTCACACCTTCCTAGTGTTTCTACCCCTGTCTCAGGGTCAACTACCTGCCCACAGCTGGGATCCCAACAGGTGCCACCACCCACATTCATTAGTCTTTAGTAAAACATGAATTAATAATTTAAAAAAAAAAAAATACTGCTCAAACACACTGATCACTTAAGGCATGAAACTGCCAATCTGCAAGCAGTGGTCATTTCTATATGAACACTATATCTACATATACTGTATCCTCAATAATGAACATTTATGCATATAGGTTTTCTTTAAATACCTCAAACATTATTTTTAGTGGATACACATGCTTGAAATAGAATGATCTGTTTTTTATTGTTTTGTTTTTTTTAGTGTATATTATGGCTACCAGCCTGCACACTCAAACTCATGAAAGCTTTATAAAGCTGTGATGCTACGACAGAGAAGTCTAAAGCAAGGTGGTTCAAACAGTGGTTTCTCCTACTAAGGTGGATGCAGGTTCAAACCCTGCCAGGGAACACATTTTTTTTATTACATTTTCTCAAGTGTGCAAGTCAATAGATATAATAAACACTGTTTAAAAAAAAAAAAATTAAAAGTGGCTTGTCTATTTCAAACTCAAGTATGCATTAAAAATAACATTTGAAGTAATAAAAAGTTTCATTAAATCTAAATCCATATATATATATATATATATATATATATATATATATATAAAGCTTGTAACATATTCCTTCCAAAATGAACTTTGGACAATTTCTGATAGAATTTGCTCCTTATCTGAGAAAGAGTATTGGCAATTTGGAAAAGTTGATCAATAAAATTAACCAAGACAAAATATTGGTTGTCTTAATAACAATTGCCTTAAAGAACATTTGCTGTCTAAATACACAGAATATATATATATATATAGAGATAGATAGATAGATAGAGAAAGAGAGATTGAGTGAGTGAAATCAACAGATGTATATAAAAAGAGAGACGTATTCACACACAAACACCTAAACAGAGAATGTCTGTGTGTGTGTGTGTGTGTGTGTGTGTGTGTGTGTGTGTGTGTGTGAGACTTCAAACTTTTTGTAGATACATGTGTTTGAAATAGATGCCTTCTTTTTTTTTTAAACTGTGTATTACATCTACCAGCATGCACAGAAAAAGAAACACACGCAAACATGTATGTAGATATATATAGATGGAGAATATATATATATATATATTCTAATATACTATAAATATAGTACAACTTAAATTTTTTTATCATATATATATATATATATATATATATATGATAAAAAGATTTAAGTTGTATTATATTTATGGCAAAAAGTGCTCAAAATCAGGGAAATAGTATATGTAAATATAAAAGTGCATTTATTTGCATTTTTCATGACGGTATTTTACAAGATATTCATTAGTTTTCGGTTTTTATGTAACACAGTAAAAGTTGTTTTTTTTTCCATGTCTACATTTTGAGATAAGTTCTGATTGTTTATTTAGTAATTTGTGTTGGCCTGGGAAGGTGATTATAGCTATTTTATCCTCCAGACAGAATTTACTGTTTTCTGATTTACTGTTGTGGGCTGACGCCATTTTCTTTATTTTCCATGATATATTTGGTGCAATAAATTACACTAAAAATATCATGGAAAATTTTTTTTTTTGTTGTTTTTAATTTCTCATATATTTTTAGAAAACATTGTGCTGTTCATGTATGTACTACTTATAAAGGATGTTTGGTTCCCATAGTTTCCAGAGTCCTTCAGTTACTCCTATATATATTTTTCTTTGTTATCTGATGATTCTACAGTGGCTTGGTATATTATATTGTTTTGCAAGCAATTGCCATTTCAAGAACATTTGTAGGGGGTTTGATTTGTGCAAGTGATTTGTTGGTTATTTTCTGCTATGTTTTTTTATTATTTGTGTCATGTTGTTGATTTTTATTGTTTTTTTTTCCGTTGAATATTTTGTGGAGAGTGCTTGATGGAGGAGGAGTGTCTGTGTATGAGTTTAATTAATATTTTTTCCTACATTTGTTTTACATTGGGTTAAACCAGATCATTATATATATATGTATATATATTAGAATACATCCTGATGTCTATATCCACTAGTCTCCAATTATTCATGGCATCCATTTATTTAAGAAAAACAAATATACTCCTTCACTTATTTGGGCCTCCAAACCATTTAATTGAACCAGCACATGGGAAAATCAAAACATGCTAGTTTGGGGGGGGGTGTACTATGGATCTAGTGCCAACAAGCACCCTTTTAAAGTACAGCTGCAATTATGTGAGTCATTGTATAAAATGTTCCTGACCACCCCCCACCCAAAAAAATGAATAAATAAAAAAATAATGTGATAATTTAGTAGTTCATATTTGACATGAGTAATTATCAATATTCTTGTATTATTTTGAACTATTGTTCTCATCTTGGTTGATAAAAATGTTATTATAAACACAACATTTCAACCAAGTACACTCTATTCATCATCAGGTGTCTATTGATTGGCTGACATGGATATACACGCTATAATCTCAGAAATGAAGGATTAAATTATGAAAAGTGGTATGAACCCGCCATCATAACCAAATGTTAAAAACCATCTGACATTGAATATAAAAGACTCCAAAAACACTCCACTAATATCTTTTGTGATGTTTGCATAGACAATATAGGAGTTATTATACATGTGTTACTGTCATATGTGGTCACGAGTTCAATCCTTGGATCTGGTAGTGATGCAGCAATTCAACAGGAATGAACAAAAACTGATATCACAGGGTGAAAATATCACAATGATCAAAAAAGATATCTCATATCAGCCAATCAGTGAATACCTGATCATGACCAGAGGGGTACTTAGTCGAAACATCGTGTCTATAATAACATCTACGTCAACCAAGATAGTTCAAAATCCTAGTGACTTATGATATTATGCTATATAATAAAAGTGACTTGTAGGTATCTAACAATTATACAAAAAAATTTTTTTTTCTTTAAAGAATTTAAGACAGTCTGTTATTTTCCCTAATTGCAAGTTAGGTGAGGAAAAAAAATTTTCCAAACACATTTCAGCTTTTGCGTCATTGTAAAAGTTCAGTTCAGAGTGAGAGAAAAACATTTACATTTACAAACAGTTGTATGCCGATTATGCTGGTAATAATTGCAATCTACCACGTCATGCACACAGTTTGTTTATATATATTGATACAATGAATATGCATACACCTGGGTTCCCCCTCACAGTAATATGATTGGCTGGTGTCAGCCATAAACACAGACTGATGTGGAGGTACATGACTAGACCTACTGTCTTCGCCTATTGTCCACCACTACGACGAGGACCAGTCCATTACAGTTACCTGCTAGATTGTCCTACCTGGTTACAGTAGTCAACAACCACTTTGCTACTTCAAACAAATATATCCCTTCCAGGGACATTATATATATATATATATATATATATATCGCACATATAGTGCTAGTATTAATAAAACAGTGTTCAATGTAATACACCAGAGCTATTAAGTATATATTAATAAATATAGGTATGCCTCACCAATAGCACAACTCGGAGTTTCATACACAATGCAATCATCAGGTGCTGAGACTGGCCATTAAGTAATTTAGATTTTAAAAATATATCTGGTTATCACAATGTTGGCATAGATATATATTATACTGGGATTACAGTTTTTTAATTTTAAAAATTATATTTGTCATTTAAAATAAACGGGATTTGCATATGTATGCAAAAAAAAAAAAAAAAAAAAAAAAAATTTTCATTTTAGAATTGTCAATATTAATTTTTTTATTATTATTAAAAGGAAAATTATTTGTTCTTTTATATATATATATATATATATATATATATATATATATATATATATATACACACACACACACACACACACACACACACAGTGAGGGAGTATGGCTGGGTGGTTCCAACATTTGATTCCCAATCATGAGACCTTTATTTGAATCTTATGGTCATTTAGTCAGGGAAGTGATCTCTTGAGGATATCAGTCCGTGGAAAAGTGCCTGTAAACCCCCCATCACATGTTGATACAAGCCTCGTGAGTGAAATTGGATAGACAGAATATAAAATGGCTTGGAAGCTATCAAAATTTAAAAGCTTTTTGAAGTCAAAAATTTTAAAACCATCATTCCCAAATCTTGAGATTTTCCCCTTTATTCATACTTATAAGCTGCTTATATCTCCCCCCCCTTCCTACACATACATAATTCCAACAATAAAAATATTACTTTAGTCTAATGAAGTTCTTCTAGAGGACGAAACCTCTAACACAGAATTTTCAAACTTTGACAACTGCCTACTATATATATATAATTTTGTAATTGTTTCCCCTGTGTGTATGTATGTATATATATATATATATATATATATATATATGTGTGTGTGTGTGCGCACACACACACACACACACACACACAAGTAAATCAATAATTACAAAATCAAATAATGCAAAGGACATTTATTTTACACAAATATTTATTTTTCAATGTAACCTCTTTGTCAATGCATTTAATTCAATAGTGGATATTAATCCTGACAAACATTATACACTGATAATTTTAGATCAAAATTCAGCTGATAGCTACATTCCAGGTTACAGACATATTGATATAAAACACACGCACACACAAAATTGAAAAAATAGAAAATTAGAAAAATGTCACCACAGCACAGGCTCTATTTTATATAATTACAAACAAAGGTAGATCAATAAGTCTGTAGCCTGCCATGTAGATATTAGCTGAATTTATATCCAAAATTTTCACTGTAAAAATGTTCAATATGTGTAAGTAATATTCGCCATTGAATTAAGTGCACTGACAAGGAGAAACTAAGTGATGTACCTATACATGTTAAGGATTTTAAGTCAGTCATCAATAATTGCTATCCCCTTGGAAATTTCTTGGAAAGCTAAGTAAAGGAGTACAGTGAATGTCTGGTGAGCAGGTATAGTCGTCTATCCTTAAAACATTAAAAAAAATAAATATCACTTGATACTGACTAAAGGAAGGTCGCATTATCAATGCTAAAATTAATATTTGAAGATGCAACTGAAGTCCTTCACATCCAATGGAGCCAATACGTCATATTTGACCGTCCCTGCTAAAATTTAATTGTCGTATCAAACACATCAAAAATAATTAAAACAGAAAACACTTAACGGTCGATGGAGCCGGCTAAATTATTTCTCATTTGAGACCTAAATTAATTAATTTAAACAGACCTGGCTAAAATACTTCAACAGAGACAGCTAAAATATTTAACGGTCAGTGAACCCAGCGAAAAGGTTTAACTTCTCTCAACGAACATCATCACCTCACTTTTACTTGATCACCAAAACTCAAGTCGATATCCTGCAAAAAAGTTGACAGATATTGACTATGCAGCTGACCTAAAAATTCCAAGCCATTGTCTATTATACCACCCATACTTTCAAGCTTACAGCACCTGGTATTCTTAAGCAGTTACCCATCTAGGTACTGACTAGGCTCAACATTGCTTAACTTCAGTGATCATATGCGTTTTAAGGTGAGGTGACTGTAAGCATAAGTTATGTTGTAAAATTGTATACAAGTATAAAAAATATATAAAAAAATCTACAAAATCTTTTTGTAGATTTTTTTTATATAAGTTTAGCATTCAACAGAATCAACTAAAATGCTTAGCATTTGACAGACGCAGCTAAAATGCATTGATCTATTTTAATGATGCTTTTATATGAAGAGATTATAAACTTAATAAAATCATTTTTGAATTGTTTTTTTAATCTCTAATTTTTAATTTACTTATATTAGAGATTTGCATATGCAATTGATGTATAAAAAAATTTTTTTTTTTTTTTTAAATGGCTAGCATGTTAGGAAATTGTGTCTACCATCCTGACATAGAAATATATAAACAGGACATATTATTTTTTTATTTTTTTTTTTATTCAGTCTGGTCCACAAATTCTTCCTTTGGTTTATTTTTACATATACATATATATATATATATGTGTATATATATATATATAAATGTGCTCTATAAACCATTTGGTTCTTCCTTAAGAAATGAAAACATACTTGGCAATGTAGGGGGAAAAAAAAACAATGCAGTGTGGGGGGGAACAATGACCAAAATGCATCGTAAAAAAAAAAAAAAAATGACTGAAAATGTATTGTAAAACAAAAAACTAAAAAAAAAAAAAAAGAGCAAAACGTATTGGGGGCAGAGGGGGAAATAATGGTATTAGCCACAATTTCTGGAATAAAGAAAAAGTTTTTATCTCAGTATGTCAGCCATATTGCTTTTTTTCTGTTTTGTTTTATTAAAATTTAAGCCTTAACCGGGGTGCAAGGGGGAAGGGGTAGTCAGTAACAAAAACAAAAAATAATATTATTTTTATATATATATATATATATATATATATATATATATATATATATATATATATATATCAAACAGAGCAAAATTGATTCATTATAGCTCCCACTACCACCTCCTCCTTGTCCCATTAAATCATTTCTCTTTCATATCCCAAACTTTTTTTTTTTCTCTTGGGTAACCAGATTCACTTTACTCAAACAAATTTTGGCTTGATTAAAATTTACCAAGCTCACAATCCTTTAGGAAGACAGCAACTTGAATAAAACAAACAACTAAATTGATAAACACACAAATTGGGCTGATAATTATGGCGGCAAAGATTGAAATCAAGGAAAACCTTAGAATAACAACTTAAATGAGATATTCTCACCTAGTCGTGTGTGAGATCCGCCTTCAATAAGCAATTATATTCAACCTAATGACAAAGAATCAATTCACAGAATAACAAAAAAATTATTTATACAGGATATTCTCACCTATTCTTGTGCTAGATCTGCCTTCAATAAGTAATTATATGCAACCTAATCCCAATTAATGGTAGATAAAATAGTAACAATAGTTCAGTCATGGTAACTGAATTATTCAATGAGGCCTGAAGTGTACTTATCAAAATATCGTGCTGAAATTGTATCACTATCTTTTGTCAATTAAGCTTCCTTATTACATTTACTCAACAGTTTTATGCAAGTTGTTATCTACCCCCCTAGACTGTGGGCCTGGTACACAATAGTCAAGCACATTTTTTTTTGTGGGGGGGATTGCATTTTTTTTTGTGGGGGGGATTGCATTTTTTTTGTGGGGGGGGATTGCATTTTTTTTTGTGGGGGGGGGGGGGATTTCATTTTTTTTGTGGGGGGGGGGATTGCATTTTTTTTTTTTTTTTTTTTTTTTTTTTTTACTTTTGTTACTTTTTTCTTTATATATATATATATATCTCCAAACCATTTTTAAAATTTCAGAGCGAGCAGAGATAAAGGATTAACAGAACAATAAAAATAAAAAAAAAAAAAAAAAAAGAAAATCTTTTAAAAAATGTGAACAAGTAAACAAATGCTTGAGTGATTGATTTTAGAGAACAGAACGTGAAGAAGTCGACAGATGAGAAGAGTAAAAGTTTACCACTTTTTGTCAGTCCAACGAATCGAAAAGATTAAACAAGCGCTTTAGGTGATCAGGCAGCTCGGTAAGCTTTCCTCTCAGCTTAATCTCGAGCAGATGTGTGTTATAGATGGCAGCAATGTCCTCAAGGCAGATCTCTGACCACTCCCCAGTCTCCAGAACAAGGGTGGCCTGTGAAGATTCGGTCAGCATATCACTGCCTATCTGGCTGCACAGTGCTTGACTCTCGTCCAGTATCTGGTCATTGGGTCGTCGCTGCTTGTACTTGGACAACCAAGCCACGTACGGCAACTGGGACACAGACAGATAGCATCGGATGAGGTGGAACACAAAGCAACAATATTTCTCCAGCTGAGCATATGTTAATTTGGGAACATACTCCGAGTTGGAAGGATAAGCAGCCAAAAAGCCTGTATCTATTAAAAAACAAAAAAAAAAAAAAGTTTAAGAAACTTGAAAGGTATGTCAAAATAAACAAGAAAATATACAAAGAATGAGTTCAATAGTCAAAAACAAATGAAACTGGTATGTAAAAGAAAGTAGAAATCTAAAAAAAAAAAAAAAAAAATAAAAATAAATAAAAAAGTTTAAATTTTTTTTAGAAATCCATAATTAATAAACCCATTAAATGCTCATCATAAAACTTGGTATAATTTATAAGACATTTTTTATGTTTATACATTCTTTTTATAGATACAAATATTTAAGTAAATGGTCTGTTTATAATAAACAGTATTAACAACATTTACCGGTCTGAATGTCCAAAAGATTTTCAAAGAAAATATTTATCCTCCGACAGGAATTGAACCTGTATCCTATACGGAACCGTCATATAGCCTGACGTGCTTTTACCGATTGTCGCCATTTGTTTACATTTGGATATGCATTGAGCAGATATGAATATACGAGAGAAAATCATGGAGAAACGTGGAAATCAACCTTGCTAACCAAAATGCTCGTCTGTGGCTCAATCGGTAAAAGCACGTCTGAGAGTATAATCGGAGATTAAAATGGCACTGGGAATTATGGTACTAATGAAAAAATAATTGAAATGTTGAGAGAAAAATGGGGATAAATATTCAAATATGATAATTACAATATTAAATAAATAAATAGTAAGACTAAAATAATAATTACCATATTGGGGGCAATGACAATGGTGAACTTTAATTAATGTGGTGACAGTTGGTGGGGGATATTGATGTGATAGTAATGGTGGGAGTAGTGGATTATGCTAATAACAGTGGTAGCAGCAAATAATTATGGTAAAAATAGTAGTAGTGATTATAGTAATGGTAGTCTGAATAATAATAATAATAATAATTATGATGGTAGTCTGAATAATAATAATAATTATGATGGTAGTCTGAATAATAATAATAATAATAATTATGATGGTAGTCTGAATAATAATAATAATAATAATTATGATGGTAGTCTGAATAATAATAATAATAATAATTATGATGGTAGTCTGAATAATAATAATAATAATAATTATGATGGTAGTCTGAATAATAATAATAATAATAATTATGATGGTAGTCTGAATAATAATAATAATAATTATGATGGTAGTCTGAATAATAATAATAATAATTATGATGGTAGTCTGAATAATAATAATAATAATAATTATGATGGTAGTCTGAATAATAATAATAATAATAATTATGATGGTAGTCTGAATAATAATAATAATAATAATTATGATGGTAGTCTGAATAATAATAAGAATAATAATTATGATGGTAGTCTGAATAATAATAATAATAATAATTATGATGGTAGTCTGAATAATAATAATAATAATTATGATGGTAGTCTGAATAATAATAATAATAATAATTATGATGGTAGTCTGAATAATAATAATAATAATTATGATGGTAGTCTGAATAATAATAATAATAATAATTATGATGGTAGTCTGAATAATAATAATAATAATTATGATGGTAGTCTGAATAATAATAATAATAATTATGATGGTAGTCTGAATAATAATAATAATAATAATAATTATGATGGTAGTCTGAATAATAATAATAATAATAATAATTATGATGGTAGTCTGAATAATAATAATAATAATAATTATGATGGTAGTCTGAATAATAATAATAATAATAATTATGATGGTAGTCTGAATAATAATAATAATAATAATTATGATGGTAGTCTGAATAATAATAATAATAATAATTATGATGGTAGTCTGAATAATAATAATAATAATAATTATGATGGTAGTCTGAATAATAATAATAATAATAATTATGATGGTAGTCTGAATAATAATAATAATAATAATTATGATGGTAGTCTGAATAATAATAATAATAATAATTATGATGGTAGTCTGAATAATAATAATAATAATAATTATGATGGTAGTCTGAATAATAATAATAATAATAATTATGATGGTAGTCTGAATAATAATAATAATAATAATTATGATGGTAGTCTGAATAATAATAATAATAATAATTATGATGGTAGTCTGAATAATAATAATAATAATAATTATGATGGTAGTCTGAATAATAATAATAATAATAATTATGATGGTAGTCTGAATAATAATAATAATAATAATTATGATGGTAGTCTGAATAATAATAATAATAATAATTATGATGGTAGTCTGAATAATAATAATAATAATAATTATGATGGTAGTCTGAATAATAATAATAATAATAATTATGATGGTAGTCTGAATAATAATAATAATAATAATTATGATGGTAGTCTGAATAATAATAATAATAATAATTATGATGGTAGTCTGAATAATAATAATAATAATAATTATGATGGTAGTCTGAATAATAATAATAATAATAATTATGATGGTAGTCTGAATAATAATAATAATAATTATGATGGTAGTCTGAATAATAATAATAATAATTATGATGGTAGTCTGAATAATAATAATAATAATAATTATGATGGTAGTCTGAATAATAATAATAATAATAATTATGATGGTAGTCTGAATAATAATAATAATAATAATTATGATGGTAGTCTGAATAATAATAATAATAATAATTATGATGGTAGTCTGAATAATAATAATAATAATTATGATGGTAGTCTGAATAATAATAATAATAATAATTATGATGGTAGTCTGAATAATAATAATAATAATTATGATGGTAGTCTGAATAATAATAATAATAATTATGATGGTAGTCTGAATAATAATAATAATAATAATTATGATGGTAGTCTGAATAATAATAATAATAATAATTATGATGGTAGTCTGAATAATAATAATAATAATAATTATGATGGTAGTCTGAATAATAATAATAATAATAATAATTATGATGGTAGTCTGAATAATAATAATAATAATAATAATTATGATGGTAGTCTGAATAATAATAATAATAATAATTATGATGGTAGTCTGAATAATAATAATAATAATAATTATGATGGTAGTCTGAATAATAATAATAATAATAATTATGATGGTAGTCTGAATAATAATAATAATAATAATTATGATGGTAGTCTGAATAATAATAATAATAATTATGATGGTAGTCTGAATAATAATAATAATAATAATTATGATGGTAGTCTGAATAATAATAATAATAATAATTATGATGGTAGTCTGAATAATAATAATAATAATAATTATGATGGTAGTCTGAATAATAATAATAATAATAATTATGATGGTAGTCTGAATAATAATAATAATAATAATTATGATGGTAGTCTGAATAATAATAATAATAATTATGATGGTAGTCTGAATAATAATAATAATAATTATGATGGTAGTCTGAATAATAATAATAATAATTATGATGGTAGTCTGAATAATAATAATAATAATTATGATGGTAGTCTGAATAATAATAATAATAATATATGATGGTAGTCTGAATAATAATAATAATAATAATTATGATGGTAGTCTGAATAATAATAATAATAATTATGATGGTAGTCTGAATAATAATAATAATAATAATTATGATGGTAGTCTGAATAATAATAATAATAATTATGATGGTAGTCTGAATAATAATAATAATAATTATGATGGTAGTCTGAATAATAATAATAATAATTATGATGGTAGTCTGAATAATAATAATAATAATAATTATGATGGTAGTCTGAATAATAATAATAATAATTATGATGGTAGTCTGAATAATAATAATAATAATAATTATGATGGTAGTCTGAATAATAATAATAATAATTATGATGGTAGTCTGAATAATAATAATAATAATAATTATGATGGTAGTCTGAATAATAATAATAATAATTATGATGGTAGTCTGAATAATAATAATAATAATAATTATGATGGTAGTCTGAATAATAATAATAATAATTATGATGGTAGTCTGAATAATAATAATAATAATAATTATGATGGTAGTCTGAATAATAATAATAATAATTATGATGGTAGTCTGAATAATAATAATAATAATAATTATGATGGTAGTCTGAATAATAATAATAATAATAATTATGATGGTAGTCTGAATAATAATAATAATAATAATTATGATGGTAGTCTGAATAATAATAATAATAATAATTATGATGGTAGTCTGAATAATAATAATAATAATAATTATGATGGTAGTCTGAATAATAATAATAATAATAATTATGATGGTAGTCTGAATAATAATAATAATAATAATTATGATGGTAGTCTGAATAATAATAATAATAATAATTATGATGGTAGTCTGAATAATAATAATAATAATAATTATGATGGTAGTCTGAATAATAATAATAATAATAATTATGATGGTAGTCTGAATAATAATAATAATAATAATTATGATGGTAGTCTGAATAATAATAATAATAATAATTATGATGGTAGTCTGAATAATAATAATAATAATAATTATGATGGTAGTCTGAATAATAATAATAATAATAATTATGATGGTAGTCTGAATAATAATAATAATAATAATTATGATGGTAGTCTGAATAATAATAATAATAATAATTATGATGGTAGTCTGAATAATAATAATAATAATAATTATGATGGTAGTCTGAATAATAATAATAATAATAATTATGATGGTAGTCTGAATAATAATAATAATAATAATTATGATGGTAGTCTGAATAATAATAATAATAATAATTATGATGGTAGTCTGAATAATAATAATAATAATATTATGATGGTAGTCTGAATAATAATAATAATAATAATAATTATGATGGTAGTCTGAATAATAATAATAATAATTATGATGGTAGTCTGAATAATAATAATAATAATAATTATGATGGTAGTCTGAATAATAATAATAATAATTATGATGGTAGTCTGAATAATAATAATAATAATTATGATGGTAGTCTGAATAATAATAATAATAATAATTATGATGGTAGTCTGAATAATAATAATAATAATAATTATGATGGTAGTCTGAATAATAATAATAATAATAATTATGATGGTAGTCTGAATAATAATAATAATAATAATTATGATGGTAGTCTGAATAATAATAATAATAATAATTATGATGGTAGTCTGAATAATAATAATAATAATAATTATGATGGTAGTCTGAATAATAATAATAATAATTATGATGGTAGTCTGAATAATAATAATAATAATAATTATGATGGTAGTCTGAATAATAATAATAATAATTATGATGGTAGTCTGAATAATAATAATAATAATTATGATGGTAGTCTGAATAATAATAATAATAATAATTATGATGGTAGTCTGAATAATAATAATAATAATAATTATGATGGTAGTCTGAATAATAATAATAATAATAATAATTATGATGGTAGTCTGAATAATAATAATAATAATTATGATGGTAGTCTGAATAATAATAATAATAATTATGATGGTAGTCTGAATAATAATAATAATAATTATGATGGTAGTCTGATTAATAATAATAATAATTATGATGGTAGTCTGAATAATAATAATAATAATAATTATGATGGTAGTCTGAATAATAATAATAATAATAATTATGATGGTAGTCTGAATAATAATAATAATAATTATGATGGTAGTCTGAATAATAATAATAATAATTATGATGGTAGTCTGAATAATAATAATAATAATAATTATGATGGTAGTCTGAATAATAATAATAATAATAATTATGATGGTAGTCTGAATAATAATAATAATAATAATTATGATGGTAGTCTGAATAATAATAATAATAATAATTATGATGGTAGTCTGAATAATAATAATAATAATTATGATGGTAGTCTGAATAATAATAATAATAATAATTATGATGGTAGTCTGAATAATAATAATAATAATTATGATGGTAGTCTGAATAATAATAATAATAATAATTATGATGGTAGTCTGAATAATAATAATAATAATTATGATGGTAGTCTGAATAATAATAATAATAATTATGATGGTAGTCTGAATAATAATAATAATAATTATGATGGTAGTCTGAATAATAATAATAATAATAATAATTATGATGGTAGTCTGAATAATAATAATAATAATAATTATGATGGTAGTCTGAATAATAATAATAATAATAATTATGATGGTAGTCTGAATAATAATAATAATAATTATGATGGTAGTCTGAATAATAATAATAATAATAATTATGATGGTAGTCTGAATAATAATAATAATAATTATGATGGTAGTCTGAATAATAATAATAATAATAATAATTATGATGGTAGTCTGAATAATAATAATAATAATAATTATGATGGTAGTCTGAATAATAATAATAATAATAATTATGATGGTAGTCTGAATAATAATAATAATAATAATTATGATGGTAGTCTGAATAATAATAATAATAATAATTATGATGGTAGTCTGAATAATAATAATAATAATTATGATGGTAGTCTGAATAATAATAATAATAATAATTATGATGGTAGTCTGAATAATAATAATAATAATAATTATGATGGTAGTCTGAATAATAATAATAATAATAATTATGATGGTAGTCTGAATAATAATAATAATAATAATTATGATGGTAGTCTGAATAATAATAATAATAATTATGATGGTAGTCTGAATAATAATAATAATAATAATTATGATGGTAGTCTGAATAATAATAATAATAATAATTATGATGGTAGTCTGAATAATAATAATAATAATTATGATGGTAGTCTGAATAATAATAATAATAATAATTATGATGGTAGTCTGAATAATAATAATAATAATTATGATGGTAGTCTGAATAATAATAATAATAATTATGATGGTAGTCTGAATAATAATAATAATAATTATGATGGTAGTCTGAATAATAATAATAATAATAATTATGATGGTAGTCTGAATAATAATAATAATAATAATTATGATGGTAGTCTGAATAATAATAATAATAATTATGATGGTAGTCTGAATAATAATAATAATAATAATTATGATGGTAGTCTGAATAATAATAATAATAATAATTATGATGGTAGTCTGAATAATAATAATAATAATAATTATGATGGTAGTCTGAATAATAATAATAATAATAATAATTATGATGGTAGTCTGAATAATAATAATAATAATAATTATGATGGTAGTCTGAATAATAATAATAATAATAATTATGATGGTAGTCTGAATAATAATAATAATAATAATTATGATGGTAGTCTGAATAATAATAATAATAATTATGATGGTAGTCTGAATAATAATAATAATAATAATTATGATGGTAGTCTGAATAATAATAATAATAATAATTATGATGGTAGTCTGAATAATAATAATAATAATTATGATGGTAGTCTGAATAATAATAATAATAATAATTATGATGGTAGTCTGAATAATAATAATAATAATAATTATGATGGTAGTCTGAATAATAATAATAATAATAATTATGATGGTAGTCTGAATAATAATAATAATAATAATTATGATGGTAGTCTGAATAATAATAATAATAATAATTATGATGGTAGTCTGAATAATAATAATAATAATAATTATGATGGTAGTCTGAATAATAATAATAATAATAATTATGATGGTAGTCTGAATAATAATAATAATAATTATGATGGTAGTCTGAATAATAATAATAATAATAATTATGATGGTAGTCTGAATAATAATAATAATAATAATTATGATGGTAGTCTGAATAATAATAATAATAATAATTATGATGGTAGTCTGAATAATAATAATAATAATTATGATGGTAGTCTGAATAATAATAATAATAATAATTATGATGGTAGTCTGAATAATAATAATAATAATAATTATGATGGTAGTCTGAATAATAATAATAATAATAATTATGATGGTAGTCTGAATAATAATAATAATAATTATGATGGTAGTCTGAATAATAATAATAATAATAATTATGATGGTAGTCTGAATAATAATAATAATAATTATGATGGTAGTCTGAATAATAATAATAATAATTATGATGGTAGTCTGAATAATAATAATAATAATAATAATTATGATGGTTGTCTGAATAATAATAATAATAATAATTATGATGGTAGTCTGAATAATAATAATAATAATAATTATGATGGTAGTCTGAATAATAATAATAATAATTATGATGGTAGTCTGAATAATAATAATAATAATTATGATGGTAGTCTGAATAATAATAATAATAATAATTATGATGGTAGTCTGAATAATAATAATAATAATAATAATTATGATGGTAGTCTGAATAATAATAATAATAATTATGATGGTAGTCTGAATAATAATAATAATAATTATGATGGTAGTCTGAATAATAATAATAATAATTATGATGGTAGTCTGAATAATAATAATAATAATTATGATGGTAGTCTGAATAATAATAATAATAATAATTATGATGGTAGTCTGAATAATAATAATAATAATAATTATGATGGTAGTCTGAATAATAATAATAATAATAATTATGATGGTAGTCTGAATAATAATAATAATAATAATTATGATGGTAGTCTGAATAATAATAATAATAATAATTATGATGGTAGTCTGAATAATAATAATAATAATAATAATTATGATGGTAGTCTGAATAATAATAATAATAATAATTATGATGGTAGTCTGAATAATAATAATAATAATTATGATGGTAGTCTGAATAATAATAATAATAATTATGATGGTAGTCTGAATAATAATAATAATAATAATAATTATGATGGTAGTCTGAATAATAATAATAATAATTATGATGGTAGTCTGAATAATAATAATAATAATTATGATGGTAGTCTGAATAATAATAATAATAATTATGATGGTAGTCTGAATAATAATAATAATAATTATGATGGTAGTCTGAATAATAATAATAATAATTATGATGGTAGTCTGAATAATAATAATAATTATGATGGTAGTCTGAATAATAATAATAATAATAATTATGATGGTAGTCTGAATAATAATAATAATAATTATGATGGTAGTCTGAATAATAATAATAATAATAATTATGATGGTAGTCTGAATAATAATAATAATAATAATTATGATGGTAGTCTGAATAATAATAATAATAATAATTATGATGGTAGTCTGAATAATAATAATAATAATTATGATGGTAGTCTGAATAATAATAATAATAATTATGATGGTAGTCTGAATAATAATAATTATGATGGTAGTCTGAATAATAATAATAATAATTATGATGGTAGTCTGAATAATAATAATTATGATGGTAGTTTGAATTAATAAATAATTAAAAGTAATAACTAAATATAAAAAAATGATGTAATGATAAATTTACAATTAAATTAAAAATTGCAGTAGTAAATAGTAAATAAAATAAATAGATAATGATGGAAGAGGTAATGAAAATAATAGAAATGGTGGTAACTAAGTTATGGTAACAGATGGTAGTGGAGGTGGTAATAAATAATGGCAATAATGAGAGCAAAAGTGGTGGTAAAAATCAATATGAATCTTGTTGAGAAGGTGTATAAGGTGATCATAATAATAATAGATATTTCACAGCGGGTGCATACAGTGGTTGTGACAATGTTGGTAACTAAAGTTGTGGTAGACATTGTAAAATGGTGTTATGTTGTCAGTGGTTTATCTTTGTGTGTTCATAGGGTCAATGTTGGTTTAGGTAGCAGTGTTACTTGGTATGGTTTTATTTTCGTTTTTTTATCCCTTTCGTATAAATTGTGATAATAGGTATTTGTTTATATATTATATAAAATTGTAGCCTCTGTTTGTTAGCAAACTCCTAGCGTTTTGGAGAAAAGACCCCCCCCCATAACCACATATATTCTAAAACTATATTATCCAGGGTACTTCGATAAGTATATTTCCTTTTGATCAAAGAGTGTCCCTGGAGGTGAGGGGGTACACAAATCCCTAGTGATTTAAATTAAATTTAAACAAAAGAATGGCTCCTATCCAAAATATGGAAGGAGAAAGCCAGAAGATGGGGGTCACAATGGCAAGATCATTGAGTAATATTGAAATGCATCATTTTCCTCCACAAATTGTAACAATGATTTAAAATCAATCATCATTTTCTTACAAAAAATATGTGTGACACACAGCAAAGCACAGGTAATTCAGCTAGTATATACTACATAAAAATCATTTCCCTGGAAGACTGCAAAAGTTACCTATAAAGCAATTACTCAAAAAGTCAAAACACTCTGGGAGGCTGGAATTATAAAGATGGCAAAAAAACAAATGGAAAAAAAAAAAAAAAGAAATCAATCAATAGACTCAAGAAAGTTAATGCCAAAAATTACAAAAAAAAAAAAAAAAAAAAAAAAAAAAAATGTAATTAAAAAAATTAATTAACAAATTGATTAAATTTTTCTGCTAACCAGTGGTCATCAAATAGGGGTTAATTACACTTGAATGGGATCAAATTTCTAGAGGTAATGAAGGGGTTAACCAGATTCAGCCTCTACAAATAGTCTGAAACACTCAAAAAGTACTTGATTCACTTTTTTTTTTTTTTTTTAAAGGAAAAAGAGATGCAGCCAAATAATTTCAATTATTTTTCTTCATTTATCTTTTCATAGTTGCTGTCTTGCATAATTTTCTTGTCTTGCTAACTGTCCCATGGCCAAAGTGCATGCTTTTATAGAAAATCATAATACAATTCAGAGCTATAAATTTCTATTCCTATTTTCAAAGTGTTGTAGAGACCTACCTACAAATGGACTCTTCCACACCTATATAATATGGCTACCAACTCTGAGTAAATTGAGTCACCAAGTGAGGGTCACCAAGTTGTAGCCATAGAGTGAGTGAATGAGTGTGTCAGGACACCAGTGAGAGAAAGTACTCTCCAGCCTACATTTACCTTTATACTACGTTTTCAAGAATCTACTATTTAACCTTATATCCAAGTCCGTGTCATCTTTCTATGGTTCTACACCATAACACAAAGCTATTTATATTACAATCTATTTCTGGTCATGTTATACAAATATACATACAGTTTCAAGGTAATGGCATCTCTGAAAATGACAAAATATTTGCTGAATGAAGCAATAAATAATGAGTTTAACTACAAGAAGTAGATCTTTACTAGTTATCTACTAAAACATGCAGACTCATTATTCGGAGGAAAAATCTGACTTACCAAAGGTATCTGTCTGGCCTGTCCTATCAGAAGAAATAGATACATCATTATTGTAGGCATTGAGAACGGCTTGCATCTCATCTGTGGTGGCCAGATCCAAAGGAGTACTTCCAGAGTCTGTCTTCATCTTGAGCAATTTGGACCCTAAAAATAAGTCGTCAAAAACAATGAGCTAAAATGTGGCAATTTCCAGCAGTGACATTTTAAAAGAAGACAAACAATATTCACAGCAAAATTCCTTGGTTCAGTTTCTGGCATCAGTGCTAAAATAGTTTTGATATTCAGGGCAGGATTATCCTTTATATTATCCTCGTATAGGCTGCAGCTGAGGGCCTAGGGTCAGATTATCTTTTAGGCTAGTATAGGATGGAGCCTAGGGCCAGAGTAACCTTTAAGCTAGTATAGACAGCAGCCAGATTAACGTTTAGGCCAGTATAGGCTATAACCTAGGGACAAATGCCAGATTATCCTTTCGACTCGTATAGGCTGCAACCGAGGGCCCAGGGCATATTATCTTTTAGGCTAGTATAGAATGGAGCCTAGAGCCAGATTAACCTTTAGGCTAGTATAGATAGCAGCCTAGTATTCAGCGCCAGATTAACTTTTAAGCCAGTATAGACTGTAACCTAGGGACAAATGCCAGATTATTCTTTTGACTAGTACAGGCCGTAACCTAGGGCCCACGGTCAGATTATCTTAGTCTAGTATAAGCTGCAGCCTAGAGTCCCACAAGCTTTTATAAAGCAATGATTTTAATTTTCTAGATGTTATAACTTCTAAATAATTTTGGCACCTTAACAAGCTTGTCTCACTAAAACAGTTATGACAGAATAGTGAGTGATCCTCACTGGGTGCCCCATATATTCAGCCTTTGCACATCTAAGCTATGCTTAGAAAATCAATATAACTTCTAAATAGTTTCGTAAACTGAAATGATATCAATGACACTCATATCTGACTTTGCAGGAAGCAGAGCAGGGAAAAGAATGTTTTAGTTTGTGTCATTTTAGTTCAGAATGTTTAAATCTTGGAAACTTTTAGAAAGCAGTGATTTTAATTCTTTAGATGTCATGACTTCTAAACTTCATAAACTGAAATGATATCAATATAACAACCTCATATTTATTTTGATTGTTTTATTGTTACAATAAATCTATTTTTTTTTTTACTACAGCTGTGTTGAAATCTGTGCTAATTTGGTTTGTGTTACGGCTGGCACAACACAAAAATAAGATGAAATGGATTCTTAAAAATTAAAGTTGAAAGAGATTACATGTAATAACGAAAAGTGGGTTTTATTTAACATATAATACAATATTTTTTATAAGCAGTCGGGCTGAGGTTTAAACAATATACGTTGGGAAATGCTAACAGTTGATAAGCATGTGAGAGCCCAGAAAGTAGTTGGCTTAACGTGTAGCTATATGAGGGAGTGGGAGAGGAAATCCTTATACAGTTAAGATTAAGGTGACAGATAGAAAATTGTCGCTAGTCAAAGAATAATATTATTTTCTTCTTAGAAAAATAGTTGGATATTCACATGTATATAAAACAAAGGAGTTTGGTCAATAATATCAAGGATTAAAATGTAATGTATTTACCGATACCCTTTTCTTTTTGATGACTGTCAGAACTTAGATTCTTTCAGTCGAAGCTTTTGTTCATGAATCAAATGGACTGGACTTGACTTCAGTCGTCGTGGCTGTGGATTCAGGAGGCAAACTGGCTAGTTCGTACGAACTCCTATTTATATATGTTTTTTGTACCCTCTAGAAGCCAGTAGAAGTTTCTAGAGACTTCTAGAAAGTTCCATTCTATTATTATGAAATCTAAAGTGTTTGGTGAATGGGAGCTTTTCGTATGGTAAAAAGGGCATCTAGTAGCTACAGATTTAAGTCATCATTTTAAGTTAGATTTTGTATTTTATAGCGTAAGGGTAAAGAGGTAGGACAAAATGGGGCCTTGCAACATTTGCAATAAATAGTAAAATATTTGTCATTTCTTAAAGAATATTTTTATTGAGAAGCAAACGATAGCTATTCTAGTTTATTTAAATAATTTACAAGATGTTTATTTCAAACTATGCAAATGTCGCTAAAATATATCAGGAATAAAAAAATATTCAAGACAGATACAGGTAAGTTAGAAGCTGGCCCCATATAATTTCATTAGCCTAGAGGCCCCAAAAGATCATAATCTGGCCCTGTCAATATTCCTGCTAAGTCAGTCCATAGTTCACTACCAACTGCACGGTTATACTCTCATCCTACGGATGGGAGGAACCCGAAGGAGGCTACGCCGAAGGGCGGAGGCTACGCCAAAGGGCGGAGGCTACGCCGAAGGGCGGAGGCTACGCCGAAGGGCGGAGTCTCCTTCGGGGAGGTAGACCAGCCCTGAACCCGTTTATGCAGGTTCAATGGGCTATTTTTTGGCCAAGCCCACGGGCTCGGAATGCCCACGTTAAAAAGGCCTTGGTAGGGGGGGGGGTGACTGAATATCGTCAATATTCCTGCTGACTCGCTGAGGAGCCTAGGAAAGGCCACATCTACACCAAGTGATGCAGCTGCTTCTTTGTTGATGACATCTTCTATTCGGAATGTCCTTAGCATTTGCTAGTACAATTACATCACTTGTTTCTAATCAGGAACAATACTTATTCAAATCAACTTTTTGGTTCTTTGAAAAATGTTCATTGGAGAGGACTCTTTTCTGATATATACAACATTGCCTTCTCCAGATGAAGACTGGCCTTTGGTACAACTGCTGAGCCCTATTCATTTAGTATTCACTTTTCATTACTATCTATTTCAAAACTGGATTCCTTTCATTAATGTCTAAGTAATGGATTGCACATGAGAATACTCTTCAGTAGGATTTTAGCTTAATTTATGTGGAAGCCACACATCAAAGAGACTAACATAACGAAGTTGATGTAAATGATTTTCAGTGTTTGATTTGGATATTTGGAGTCTGATTATTCTCATGTCTTTATTTTGTTTTTATACACTTATGTGGAAGCCACACATCAAAGTGACTAACATAATCAAGTTGATATAAAGGATTTTTTTAATACTTGATTTGGATATTTTGTACATGTTAATTTTCTCCCGTACTTTACATTATTGATTATTCCCATGTAATGTCTTCATTCAAATTACCATCCTCAGCTGATCTACCTGACCATGGAAATTCATTCAGCAAATCTCCAGTGTAAAACTTTCTACTAAAAATATCAAAGTCACAAATTGATGACCATTTACAAAAAGTAAGACAGAAAGCAAATTAATTTAGACCATCTGTGGCATAAAGTTTTTAAACCAGTTAATTTTTTTCTGCATTTTCTTCCACAAGTCAAAAAAAAAAAAAAAAAAAGAAAAGAAAAACTATGATTCTCCTATAGAACAAGTGTAGCTTCCTAAGAATGCCACAACAATCTTACTATAATTTGGTTTTGTCTTTTAGTCTGTTTACGGTCTTCACTGCCATAAAGAGGTCTGATAGACTTTGAACCCAGCAAGCATATATATCTTTACCAGTAAATGTCATTCCAGTGATTTGCAGTCAATGTTTCTTGCAATTTCAAAACACTGACCATTCAATCAGTTTGAAAACCTCATTCAAAATTTGTTGTAATTGCAGACATCCCATTTGTGTGGGGGGAGGGAGTTGCAATCTAGATAACAGCAGCAAAAATATGGAATGCCCCTATGCCACATTAAGAGATCAAATACTGAAATAATGATGTGTATTTCATGCTTTAGAGCAGGCATGGGCACCCTTTTTCAAACAGTGGGGTTGCATGAGGTGGGCAGGCCACACTACTAAACAAATTACAGTATTTTTATTATTATTATTAAAGATACAACAGCCATTTCCCCAATAAAAGCATTTGCCTTAGAAATGGCAAAAAGTTAATGGGGGAGGGGGGAGATTCCTTCCATAATTTAAAAAAAACTGAAGTCTTGGCTATTCTGACATTAAATCATACCATACAACCAGATGGTTATTCTGACATTAAATCATGCCATACAACCAGATGGTTATTCTGACATTAAATCATGCCATACAACCAGATGGTTATTCTGACATTAAATCATGCCATACAACCAGATGGTTATTTTGACATTAAATCATGCCATACAACCAGATGGTTATTCTGACATTAAATCATGCCATACAACCAGATGGTTATTCTGACATTAAATCATGCCATACAGCCAGATGGTTATTCTGACATTAAATCATGCCATACAACCAGATGGTTATTTTGACATTAAATCATGCCATACAACCAGATGGTTATTCTGACATTAAATCATGCCATACAACCAGATGGTTATTTTGACATTAAATCATGCCATACAACCAGATGGTTATTCTGACATTAAATCATGCCATACAACCAGATGGTTATTCTGATATTAAATCATACCATACAGCCAGATGGTTATTCTGACATTAAATCATGCCATACAACCAGATGGTTATTCTGACATTAAATCATACCATACAACCAGATGGTTATTCTGATATTAAATCATGCCATACAACCAGATGGTTATTCTGACATTAAATCATACCATACAGCCAGATGGTTATTCTGACATTAAATCATGCCATACAACCAGATGGTTATTTTGACATTAAATCATGCCATACAACCAGATGGTTATTTTGATATTAAATCATACCATACAGCCAGATGGTTATTCTGACATTAAATCATACCATACAGCCAGATGGTTATTCTGACATTAAATCATACCATACAACCAAATGGTTATTCTGATATTAAATCGTGCCATACAACTAAATGGTTATTCTGATATTAAATCAAAGTATAATCAAAAATCTACTTTAACTTAAATTACAACACACTGGCAGCTAAGCAGACAATAAAATTTTGCATCATCTCAGGCATTTCAACCTTCAATGGGGATAGGTTTTAGCCTTAAACAATGATCTGATTCAAATATAAATCTTCAGTAATGTTAAAAATATATCCATAATTTTAAAGGCAAGTGTTGTGGCCATACTTTGAATAAAGTAGACTGAAGATTAAATAATTTATAAATAAAATTAGCAGACCCCACCTTTGTATTTGAGTAATAATCGAGCACAGGCAACACTGTCACTCATCACAGCATCATGGAGCGGGGTAAGAAGGTCTTCAGCCTGGGCATATACATTTAACGATTCCTGTTTTGGATGACCATTCACTGGATATTAAAAGAGAAGACAATACAAGCAAACATGTAAAACATGTGACGTGTTGAATACAAAAGCTGAATAACAAATAAATTGTGTTTCAGTAACAAAGAAATGCCATCATGCAACTTAATGTAAAATCTATATAATTCTCCTTGTAGCTTTCTTTATGAGGACATTACACATTCATTGTATCTTGCCATGTCTAATCTATTCACTGGTAGACAGGATCCTAGAATATTCAGAGCATAATTTTAGCTTTAATCAATGTTATTTTCATAGGTCCTTCCTTTCTATGTAAAGCTTTCATTGTATCTTTCAATGTCTAATCTATTCACTGGTAGACAGGATCCTAGAATATTCAGAGAATTATTTTAGCTTTAATCAATGTTATTTTCATAGGTCCTTCCTTTCTATGTAAAGCTTTCATTGTATCTTTCAATGTCTAATCTATTCACTGGTAGACAGGATCCTAGAATATTCAGAGAATTATTTTAGCTTTAATCAATGTTATTTTCATAGGTCCTCCATTTCCATGTAAAGCTTTCATTGTATCTTCCAATGTCTAATCTATTCACTGGTAGACAGGATCCTAGAATATTCAGAGAATTATTTTAAATATAATCTATGTTATATTTCTTCTTTCAAAACCTGATTTTGTATATTTGGCTGAGATGCATGTTCCTGGTATTCCCTTACCATAACTTAATGGCTGACTACTCTATATTTCCAAAGCAAACCTGTCTTCCCAGGTAGCTAGCAAATCCCTAAAAACAGATCCCTGCTCAACCCACAGAGGCCACCTGTAGTTTATACTACATCTATGCTGAATGAGCCTTAGTTACAGTTTCTAGAAGAGTGCACCTAATCTTACATGCTCAAACTCTCAGTTACAATGACTGATGACCTTGCTAGCACAACAGTCAACAACTTCCAATTAGTTCCATCTACCCAATTTCATTCACAAGGCTTGGTTTAACCTGCAATATGGTTTTCTAGACACTTTCCAAAGGTCCCACATGCTGGGATCACCTCCACAGGCTGATATTATCTCTGGCAAATCAACCATGGGGAGATTTGAACTAGAGTCTCATGGCCTGAAGCAAATGCACTAATCAAATCGATCACACACACACACACACACATAATACATACTCAACTTATTTTCCCTCTATATGCAGGCAGTTTGCTTGCAGTAGAAGCTTTCGATTATTCTAATAACTTTTCCTAATAAGTTGAGCTTTCCTATCAGTTCAAATAGTTCTTTGTGCTATACCTTGTCAAATGTTTTCCTATGATCTATAAAACATCAGTGCACGACCTTCTGCATTTGTATTTATTTCTCTGATATCATTCTGATCAGATTACCTTTCTTGTTCCAGTGTCCTTGATAAAGCCACACTGTTCTTGTCAAATCATTAGCTTGCTTATGGGACTCATTATGTCCAATGGAACTCACATTCATTTATACCTGGTTTCTAAGGTAATGCTATAAAGATGGATCTACTGAGGTCCTCTGATATCTCACCAGTGTCATATATTTCATTTACTACTTCTGTGATGTATAAAGCCAAGTGGCTATAACTGTTCACTTTCTGACCAGGAGACCCAGGGTCGATTTGTCAGGGAGGTGACTTCTTGATGTTATCGGTCTGAATAAGACAGTCCCAGCATGTGGCATGTTTGGTAAATGCCTGAAAATCATACCACAGGTTGACAAAAACCTTGTGAGTGAAATTGGGTTGATGGAACCCTTGAAGGCTGTCAGTGGTTGTGCTAGCACAAGTCATCATGACCGAGAGTTTGAGTGTTCTGGCCTTGTTCAGGCTGTTGATCAAATGAGATAACACACACTCTCCCAAAAACTGTAACGAACATCCACTCAGCATAGGTTCAGTATAAACCACAAGTGAGCTCTGTGGATGTTGAACAAACACAAATGTGCCTGAACAGGCGGCTGCAATAGGGATTAGGCAGCTACCCGAGTAGGCTGGCATGCTCAAATGTAAGTGGCTGCACCATTTCAATTTAGAAACCCCCATCAATACTGGAAAGAGTGATAACAGCTACTGAACTTGAGAAACCTATTTTCCAGAAAAATTGTTTTAAGAGAGAAAATTTTGTAAATTTCAACAGACAACAGTACTGGCTGTTCAGTCAACAAATACAGAATGTTTCCTTATAAAGAAACAGTTAATATTACCATTACTATTCACTAACCTATAGAGAATCTTTTCTTCTTTACAACAACCATAAAAAATACTACATTTAACTTAAAAATAGTTTAAACTGCAATCCTGGTTATTGCAACTGAGTTGTTGATGCCAGGTGTAAGAAGTTCGGGATAGACTCGTTCTTGCTCTAAAAGTTTTCATTAAGTGTAAATTCAAAAACTATTTTACAAATGAGTTGTGATGTTCTGAAAAAAAAAAAAAAAAGTAATGTGCAAAAAAAAAAAAAAAAAAGAAAAGAAAAAGAAAAGAAAAAATGTCCATACTCAGGATAATTCTTCCAGGTTTTATTTGCCCTGCTTATTACAGCAAAAATATCATTTAAAGTTTTGTTGTGGCCTAGGAACAGCAATTATTTAAGAGAGATAAATAAAAGGATGAGACTCTGCTGTACATTTCATATCTCGCATGTCTGTATTGATTTCAAAATGTGCCTGAAGTGTTTTCAACTTGGACAAGTTGATCTGACTAGTAAATTATTGTATGTGTGAAATGAACCATGGTTTTAGTGAGTTGAAAACTTCCTTCCTGAAATGTCCATGTGTTTCCTTCTTTCCAACTAAAAGTGTCGTACACCAAAATAAGGAATTATAACATAAAGGAAGCATTGTTATTCTACATTTAAAAAATTCCATATTTAATTGTGCAAGGCATGGTGGAGTAATGGATAATGGATTGGATTGAGATATTGGAGAGCTGCATTCAAATTTCAGCCGGGTTACTTATATTCACTTAGATGCAAATACTCTTGAGTAAGATACAAATCCATCTCTTCGGCCGCCAGCTATGGGCAAACATCAGGACAAACTGGGTCCTATAGATTTGGGAAGCAACCATCCTAGGAGAAGGACAACTCTGAATTCAAAACCTGCAACTGTAGGTTAAACAGCCTCACCAACCCACAATTGGCCAAGCATGGTGATTACAGCTACAAACATGAAGATTAGGTTAATCAGAGAGGGGTTCCTCAAACAGGTGCGAGAAGGTCCTAGATTTGGATTTGGAAGACACATCACCCCAAAAACAAAAACAAAAATAATGGCTCAAAAATATCTTGCACAAAATATCAATGGCTCAAAAATGTATCAGGTCTTCTATGCAAAGTTGAGGTATTTGGCTCGCTAAAGTTTACCCAGATGCCAGAGACTACCAATACTTGTACTTATCTGGACTCCAGAATATTGTAATGTTAAATGTAAGTCTTATATACTAAGTTGAGGTACTCGTTTCGGTACTGTTTACCCAGATGCAAGAGACTACCAGTACTCGTACATAGTCTATCTCCATTATACACTAATATCAAATGCCCAATCCTCACTCGACAGAATTAAAAGTGTCTACATGGCCTTGTGTGTGATGAATTATTTTCACCCTACAAACCCTTTCACACAGATGAAATGTCGTAAGCCTATCACTATTTCCATGGTGTGTGTTCTGACAAGCTATATTCCTTAGTCTTGGCATGCCCTGACCTTTACAACTGGGACTCACCATGCCACATACACAAATGGGAATCATCTCCATTCCCTTTGTATTCCATTAGTAACGAGAAAGTTCTATTCAGATGGCTTCTTTCCCAAGAACTGCTGCTTTGTGGAACAGACTCCAGGCAGGATGTTTCCCCAATCACTATAATCTTGACCTCTTCAAGTCTAGGGTTAATCGTTATCTCTCCTGTATAACCTCATGGATTTCATTTCTTCCCTTTTCTTACGCTCATAAAACACCACACAGTAACACTGTACCTTGAGTGGCTCTTAGGCCTTATGATGGGTGAATATTAGTATTAAAAATGTAGCCTGAATCTATAAAATCAAAATATTAAATGTAAATAGAAACTCTTATATGTGACATTGAGGTATCTAATATTTACCCAGACACCATAGACTACTTGTATGTAACCATTATACAGTAATGTCAGATGTAAATAGAAAGTCTAATATGTGACGTTAGGGTATTACTATAATAATATATATAAATAGGGAGGTGGTCTTCATATGCAATAAAAACAGATAATATTTTTTTTTTTTAAAAAGGAGGGGGGATTTTACTGAAAGAGAGAAAGGGAAGAGACAATTTTAACGACTATAAACAGTTTGCGACTTTAATGCAAGCAGGATATTGAGCTTTGTACAAATGTGCTGTGAGATGGATCATTCAGCTTGAGGTTGGTGTCTGTGCACTTTTGTTCGATGCTTTGCTTTCCGAAAACAAGAACAAAACGTGACACACAGATGACAAGAATGAAGCGGAGAATAGAGAGACAGAAATGAATGGAGGAAGATACAAAAAGGGAGAATGAAATGTCCTCAGAAGACAATGTTCATGGGAAAAGAAAAAGACATCTGCACAAAGAATAATAACAACAGGAGGTAAAGAGAGAGTGAGAAAAAAAAGAAAAAAAAAAAAAAAAAAAAAAAAGAAAATACACAGGTTGTAGCTTCACCAATCAGGTATTATATATTCAAAGAAAATCACAGTTACACAAGCTTGTATGCATGGCTTTATGTAAGAAATTCAAATCAATACATGTGTGTGTGCATATTTTTTTCTATGCCAGGTATGATGAATATAGAGATCAATAGGTTCACACACACAAACAATATATATATATATATATATATATATATATATATATATATATATATATATATATATATATATATAGAGAGAGAGAGAGAGAGAGAGAGATTTTAAAAGAAAACAGTTAAATTCAAAATATTCTATTATTTAAAATAAATAATACATAACTTAATTTCCAAAACTTAAATAATATGAATAATAATTACATTATAAAAAAAAAAAGAAAATTCGACAACATTTACTCACTTTCATTTATTGGACATTAAATTATATCAATTAGCATCTTCCATAATTTACTTTCATTTTCCGTTAGCCTGAAGTATATTTATGAGTGTTCTTAATTTTACCAATTCTAAAAAAAAAGAACTAACATTTTTACTTCTGTGTATAAATACTTGTTACAAAATAAAAACCTTACATTTGATTTGATAAAGTCCATCAGTGCATGATACACATCTACTAATATAAGGTTTCCTTTTGTTTTTATACACACACATATATATATACATATATATATATATATATGTGAGGAGCATTTTAAGTGTTCCTTACATTTAATCAAGGGACTATATTTTATACTCTTTTGGAACTTCCAAAATTATTTTTTTAGTCATGAATTTATTTACAGTTAAAAATTATTTTAATTGTGTTCCAACTTTCCCTCCTCGTTCATTATTATTGTCTTCGTTGTGTCTGTATGTTGCCAACAATTACCTTTTGAAAAAGCATTGACTGAAAGGGTCCTAAAGGTACAAAATATATATATATATATATATATATATATATATATATATATATATATATATACACACACAAAATTGAGATCTACTGAATTTTACTCACAATTTTTAAGTTCCACACATATATATTCATGTATATACACACACGCATATATTATACGTACTTATACATATCTATGTCTATCATTTATTCATGCTTAGAATATTGCTACCACATATGATCCAATGCTCCTGCTATTTACCTTGAGCTCCTTGATAAGATCCAAAAAGAATCTGCAATATTATTGGTCTTGATCTGGTGGCTTAGCTCCAGTCAATTTCACAATGCTGTAAGGTTGCCTCTCTATCTATTCTAATAATTACTTTCATGGTAATGGATGAGCTTTTTGCTATGGTACCTAGACTTTTTGAATTTATGAATAGTACTAGACTGATGTCAAGATCACATCAATTTACACTTGAGCTGGCTAGATGTAACCAAAAATTCTATGCTAGCAGTTTCTTATCCCGCACTTATCACTTTAATCTGCAAAAATTTAAACGCAATGTCAATCACTATCTACTGTCTCCCTGATTACTCTTTTTCCCGCTCATTATTAATGTTTCTGTTCCTAATTCTTCCACACCCTTTAACCCCTTTGTGTTTTAGTGACCCATTCATTACCTCTGTGTAAACATACAACAAAAATACACATACAGTACACATATTACAGCCATATTTCAATGCAAATTAATATAAGTGTAGTCACATATGGGAAAATATACATGCTATAAATCAATATAAATAAACATACAGACAGACAGAAATACACAAACATACAAGCAAATATATATTCATGCATAAAAACAAATTACATATTTTTGTGGCATATGGTAGCTGTAAAATGATTAAGTATAACTCAAGACTTCACTGTTAAGATAAAACAGTATTTAATTACAACCACAAATAAATACTTAACAAGAACAAAGGAGTAAACGTCAGCAAAAGATAATTAACCACTTCAATGAATAACTTGTTAGTAGCGTGGCCTGGCTTAACATCTGGCAAATCCTAAATCAAAACACAAATCATCATCGCACAATAATTCACACTAATTCAACTGGATAGTTCCACTCAATAGTCACTCAATAATCACCACAGTCAGTAGCCTGACACCACTATTTATACATCAGGCAGAAGCATATATTCTTAAGTCCAGAGTGTCACACTCAAACCTCAATTTTAGTAGTTACTCATTTTCTTCCTATATCACACACACACACACATATATATATATATATATATCTGACTGAATAAATTTTCACTGTTACAGTGCACATCTTGCCTCATTTGATTGTAATATATGGAAAAAATATTTGCGAATATGAAAGGATTATAATAAAAATAAGCAGACATAATGTTTGTAATTTATTAAATCATACATGCCTAAAAGAGAATTTGCTGCCTAAATACACAATATATATATATATATATATATATATATATATATATATATATATGATAAAAATATAGTCATGGTTTTATTGGTAAAAGTGCTCAATATCAGAGATAGAGCATATGTGAATATAAAAAGTAGATGAGGTTAATTGGTACTAATTGTATCAGTCAAATTATTATCTCAAAAAATACTTCAATCTAAAATATATATTCTAGCATTAAATAAACTGCAAAGGGTTGATAAGATGTAAAAAACAAATCAATCAACCACATAGACACACAGAGAAAACCATGCACACAAACAAGCACACAAACAAGCACCCACACATACACATTTATGCATACAGAGAGAGGGAAAAAGCATGCCTACACCTACAAACAAGCTCACACACACACACACACTGTAAAAGAGAAAAATGAATATATTATTATAACTAGATTATATTAAAAATTTAACTTCAGTATCAAAATATTCCTTTTAAAAGCTTTTTAGTTAATTTCACAAATTTCTTATTTACGATGTTTGTCCTGCATGACATTATCTTGTTTAAAAACATGACAGATAATCTAAGAGAAGTTAATCAGCACTTAATATCTTGTTTGACAAAATTACAATCAACAGAAGTTTTTTTGTCTTATTTTTGTTGGCTTTATTGTTTCTCTTCTACAACTTGCAAAAAATAAAAAAAATAAAAGAATAATTTTTAAATAATAAAATCAATAATAATTATCTCCACAAATTGCACATGTCAAGGTTTCAAACAACATTTCCAGATTACAAGGGAAAATGTTTCTCACACTGGTTCTTTTAATGTTTAGAAATCAATTCAAAACAAAAGCTACATGGCAAAAGAAATAAATAAAACCCCGCAATGTTGTTTCAAGATGACTCAGCTACTAACCGGAGCTCAAATATACCGCCCCCAGAAACGCCCCCCCCCACCATGTTTTAAGTACATGGTACACATATTTATGTAACCAACACAATGAAAGCACAGTTTTTAAAAAAAAAAAAAAACTTTCAGATTCTAATACAAACAAAAAGAAGAAAAAAAAAATGAATGTTTAGCAATAAAATGCATCACCCAGTGGTGTATTTCTTGAAATATAAACCACAGTGCTAGTTTTTACTATAGAAACAAACTATATTATACGAAATACAAATTGAATTTTAACTAGAATCAATGAAACCATGAAAAAGAACAAACAGAAAAACCAAGCCAAAGGCCTCAGAAGAAAAAAAAAAAAAAAAAAAAAAAAATACCATTAAAAAGTATACTTCAGCAAGAAGGAAAAGTACTCATATATATATATATATATATATATATATATATATATTACATAATTATTTTAAAATATGATTCCAACATGCTACATAAGAGTTCTCATGTTTCAAAACAAGAGCCGAAAACTTCAATATAATTATTTGAATTAAATTGAATTAAAGTAAGCTCTGTTCCATCTTGAAGCAAAATTTTTTTTTTTTTTTTTTTCAAGCACTATTTTTTTTAAAATAATAACTAAAATACGAAAGAACTTTGGATTATTTATCTATCAAGTTCTTTCCTATTTTATATATATATATATATATATATATATATATATATATATATATATATATATTTCATTGAATATGAGACACAAGGTGTTTTATTTAGGTTTTTTTATACAATTTCTCATGTGATCTAATAATTTTTTTCTTTTCAGATGATAAATTATATAAAAACTGTCCAAATTCTCTTTTTATCCAAGCACTTTCAGCTATACATTGAGCCATTTTCAAGGATTAAATATTTTAACTGTTAAAAAGAAATAGTTTGTTGCATGTATGTATTTATCTAGTCATTTCATTTTTCAAAACCCAGTCAATATATCTTGACACAATATCAATATAGGTCCTTACTTTCCATACAAACAATTATTTTTATTTCAAGGGTGACTTTTGCTGGATTTTCACAATTAATTTCAATTCTTCCCAAATTTATTTCCAAGGTATAAAAATTGTTAGTGTACAAAAAATTTGTTACAAAAAATCACATAAAAAAAAAAAAAAAAAAAAAAAAAATTACCAAAAACAATCACAATAATGAAAACTTGGGAATCCAGAATTTCAGGATCCAACCCAGAATGTTTTTAATTTGCTCACAGAGTCAGCCTGATTCCCAAATGATATATATTGGGCTACGGACTCTACCAGTAAAGTTGAAAACCTGGACAATTTTATTTTGAAACACTGTAATTTGAGAACAGTAATTTTATTTTTATTTGGACATGAGCTATTGAAAATTAGAGTTGTGTCCTTTTAATTGTTTTTAGCAGCAGAAGCCACGATGGCAGAATCCGAAAACAATCGCAGTAATGAAAACTTAGAAATTCAAAATTTCAGGGTTGCAGATCCAGATCCAGCCTGGAATGTTTTTAATTTGCTCATGGAGTTAGCCTGATTCCAAAATGGTATATGTTGGCGTACGGTCTCTCAGAGTGAAGTTGAAAAAATGTGACACACTGACATTCACATTTATTATATAAATTACTTCAAAGCTCCCAAGAAAAGAAAATTTTGGTATTAAATGACCTATAAGGACTTAATATGTCGTTAAACAATAAAAAAAAAATATGCGAATGTATCATTAATATTTTTATTATGAATAACATTGTGTGTAAATATGTGAGTATAACAATGATATATATGTAAATGTATCATTAATATTTTTATAGTTAAATTTCTGCAGCATATTTAAATTATTATCATCAAAAAAAGAGTAAAAAAAATGAGTATATGTTTTATGATTTATTTATTAACACAAACAATTTATTAGAATTTTTAATAAAAACATAATTAAATTTCTTAAAAACCTTATATTTACTTAATTTTTTGTTTATTATAATTTAAAATTTAATGAGAAATATGCCCTTGCCATTTTTTTAGAATATCTTTACAAGGTCAAAGTTTCGGACAGGGATACACTTAAATCTTCTTCCAATGATTTTAGCCGCGATCAATTTTTGTTTTTAATATTTTTATTGCAGAAAAGCTTGCATTTTATATTATTTCATATATTATGTATATATTTACTTATAACAACAATATACTCATATAATCAATTTAAAGGGGTTTAAATTTTTTATATGTACACTTATTGCACTTTGGACCACTTTCAAAAATAATTTAATTAATGGCATTTAAAATTTTTTACAGCACACCATTGGTTGAAAATCATTGATTTAAGAGCTGCAAGAGATCCTTTCAATGAATCTAATTATCATCAACATCATCGTTCTCATCATCATCATCTCTTTATTCTTCATTATGTCTTCATTTAAGCATCTTTATATCCATTATCATCTGAAGGATTGCTACAACAGTTAACCTCATCATCATCATCCTCATCATCATCCTCATCATTATCCTCGTTATCATCATCATGTCTTTAAAGTATCTTCTCTGGACTCTGCACATCATCATATCTTATTACCACTTTTAAAATCTTTTATTTTTTATTCATTTCGCCCGTTTTTTTGTTTGTTTTTTAAATTTCTCCTGTCCACAAATACCCATCCCCCATATATTTAAAGTAGCCATCAACCTTTTTTTCCCCACCTCACAAGCCTTTCATGTGTACAAAATCTTGCAAACCTCGACAAACAATTCTGCAGTCCTTAAGAGGAATTAATAAACACCGTTTTTGCGCCGAAAGTTTTCAGCAAAAAATTACAAAAAAAAAAAAACCCAAAATAAAACACCTCCTTTTTCCTGATTAATACCTGACAACCAAGCTATGTCGTTATCCACAAGATACAGAAAAGAAAGGGAATCCCTCAATTAGATGCATGACTATCAACATAACAAGACAAATCACTTAGTCATCTAACTTTTTAAATACAAGAGCCAGTAACAGAAGGAACTGAAACTACCCTCACTAACAAAAATGATCTCACAAACTTCAAACTATTCACACCACAACAACAAAATAAAATCTGGGATAATTATAAGTTTCTGCTTAAGAGCATTTAGAAGTTGTAGCCCTCAATATTTACATGAGGACTAGAAATTTCTGGCTGAATTTCCGAGATGGGTTGTTATCATTAATTATATTATTTACATGTAGACTATTTTCCTCATCTTTGTTGCTGTTATCACAATGTTTCAGCCATCGTGCCCATCCCCAAATTATGAAAAGCCATGCTTAGTCATCAACAGCAATGAAGGCCCACACAGATACAAAATAGCCATCATAAATAACTTAATAAATTGAGCACACATAATATCCTCTACACACACAATAAACTGTAAAAATAATCTCAAAAATATAAAACAAACATTAATCCATTAATGCCTATGGTAAAATCATGCATTAATTAAAAAAATTGAAAATAATTGATTATTGGTTCATAAGAATCTGATATCAAAGGTTCATAAAAAGTCCAGTATTAATTATAGGTTCATAAAAAAAATCTGATATCAATTATAGGCTGAGAAGAAAAAAGAAAAAAAGAAATTCAAAAAATGTAAGAACAAGAAATGTGCCTCTGAAAGAAAAAAAGGAAGGAGAAAGGGAAAGAAAAAAAGGAAGGAGAAAGGGAAAGAAAAAAAGGAAGGAGAAAGGGAAAGAAAAAAAGGAAGGA
>OZ010614.1:41910684-41980684 GCA_963932145.1 Acanthosepion lycidas
ATGGAGCGGGGTCCACCCGTTGTTGTCACTGGCATTGACATCAATTCCTGTAGAAAGAAAAGGGTAGACAGGTCAGAAAACAAAGACATTGACAAAGCCTCAAATGAGACGCAACACAAACAAACAACGGCATAGATCAGGAGTTGAAAGAAAAAATTAAAGAAAATGCATTTCCCAGCAGAGGCGAACACATGCATCCTCCTTTGTAGGGGAAGTCACTGTTCAATCCAACATCCTTTACCACTCAGCCACGAGGAATGTTGCCGCACAAAACATTCTGTTTTCCATTATGTAATATATAAATCCATTAATTCTTTAGGAATTGGTTTGCTTACACTTTGAATACAAAACTAAGCATAGATGAAGCTTTCAAGAAAATAATCTGAATGAAGCGGATGGGCTCTCCTTAAAAAGCGAAAATAGAGCCTTGCTTCAGTATCTGTCTATATTTCCGAGATGAGGTATTATGTACACTATTTACATTATTCGGACTATTGTCGCCATATTTGTCGCCATATTTATTACAACGTTTCGGCCTTTCAATATCTGTCTATATTTCTGAAATGAGGTATTATGTGCACTATTTACATTATTCGGACTATTGGCCTCATCTTTGTCGCCATATTTATTCCAACGTTTCGGCCTTTCAGTATCTGTCTATATTTCTGAGATGGGGTATTATGTACACTATTTACATTATTCGGACTATTGTCCTCATCTTTGTCGCCATAATTATCACAACGTTTTGGCTGTTGTACGCTACAGTCTTCTTCAGGTGGTTGGACACATGGCACAGTCGATAAAGGCTTTGGTTAGATCCAGTGACAGGACCCAAAGAGTTGTGAGTTCAATAACTGCAAATAGGCTGCAAGGTTCTTCGTGGCCAAGTGGTAAAGCACACTGGAACAAACAGTGGTTTCCCCCTCTACAAAGGAGGAGGATGCCTTTTCCTTACTGAGCTTTCTTTAATGCCCAGGCTGATGGAAGTAACACACTATTTAATAAATAAAAGTTAGGCATTAATTTCAAATCTGAAGTGTCCACTACAATAACGTTTGAGGTAATAAAAATGTCAGATAAAAAAATAACTCCATTAATTCTTTAGAAATATATATATATACTACAGTTCAAAAGTTTGAAGATACACCCAGAATTAGCATGGGTTGAACTTGACAGAAGAGTGAAAAAAAAAAAAAGTAAATAAATAAAAAAAGAGCTCTTAGAGTCATTGAAAAAAGAATCGAATCAATTATCAAACTTACACTTTGAGAAACTGTTGCAGTGAATGCCAAAAGTTTATGCTGCAGTAATCAAGGCTAAAGGAGGATATTTTGACAAGAGCAAAATTTAATCATATATATATATATATATATATATATATATATATATATATATATATATATATATATATATATATATAGGCAATTTTATAATTTCAAACTTAATATAGATTAAATGTAAAATTAGTAATTTTGAATTTTATAGTATAATTTAATATTTATTAGTTCGAATGAATTCAATTTTAGTCTAACCCTAACTTTAAAGGCATTAAATAATTATTATAACCAAAGTTTGTTGTCAAGTTTTTTGAATTCTCATATACTTGTGTTTTGATTGGTTATTGCAGCTTATGTATTAGGTTGGTGCAAAAATAATGACGTAATAATGTCGTTTTTTGACATTAAAAAATACGTCAAAAAACGACATTATTACGTCATTATTTTTGCACCAACCTAATAACAAAGTTTCCACTAGCGAGGAGTGTTTGATTGATTTGAACCTTTTAAAACCCTTTATTCTACATTCAACATCATCACTTGATAAGACACCAGAGGTGTTGAAACAAAATGGCTATTTTTGTAGTGATTTTATAACATATTTATGTTATAATTTTTGAATAATTATATATATATATATATATATATATATATATATATATATATATATATATACTATGAAATGGACAAAGTCTGACAATTATTTTAAGACATTTTCATGTTTATATGTTCTTTTTATAGATACAAATATTTAAGTGAATGCTCTGTTTTATAATAAACAGTATTAACGACATTTACCAGCCTGAATGTCCATGAAATTGTCATCAAATTTCATAAACATAAAAAAATGTCTTAAAATAATTGTCAGACTTTGTCCATTTCATAATGTGTGCCATCATTTGTTTACATTTGGATACACATCAAGCAGATATGAATGTAAGAGAGAAAATCATGGAGAATTGTAATTTAAAAACAGTAAAATCGACCTTGCTAACCGAAACGCTCCACTGTGGTTAAATCAGTAAAAGCATGTCAAGCTATATGACAGTTCTGTATAGGATACAAGTTCAATTCCTGTCAGAGAACACATATTTTCTATGAAAATGTCTCGGACATTCAGGCCAGTAAATGTCAGTAATACTGTTTATTACTAGTTTTGATTTTGTCAACTGCACAGTATAGTAGGGTCAGTTGGGCACCATCTGTGAGAAAAAGAGCACCATGACTAAATAAAATCCACCAGAAATTTGAAAATGGCATGCTGTACTGCTTGCCATTCACGCCAGAATCTCCAATATGAACATTTCAGAGTGTTTGAGGGTCAATGTGAGGACAGTGCAGAGGATTCAGAAAGGGTTGGACAAGTCTAAGAAAAGAACTCACAAATTTGTTGGTCAGGGCCTCAGACTCAACACAGAGGGCCTATATCAAGTGCCTTGGGAAAGTAGTGCTGCTCCAGGTCAGCAGGATGACTGCAAGAAGACGCTATGTCTGGCAACAGGACTCTGCATCATGCCACACAAGCAGGAGAACCCAGTCATGGCTATCAGACAATTTCTGTGACATCACATCACCCCTTACATCTAATCACCTAGCTCCCTAGACTGCAACCTCCTTGATTATTTTGTGTGGAGTGCAGCTGAATGAGAGACTAACAAAGCTCCTTGTAACACCAAAGATAAACCGAAGTCAAGGATTATGGCAGCATTCATCAACTTAAACAAGGAGACCATCCAGAAATGTTGCAGAAGATCCTGAAGTCATCTGAAGGCCGTGATTAAAGCCAATGGCAACTTTATTGAAAAATTTACTCTTTAGTATTTCAAGATATTTTTGTGCCGTTTTGGTAAATATGTCTATTAAAATGTGATGTTAGTGTTATTTTCATTTTTACATAATTTAGATGACAATTTATCTATCAGTCAGTCAGTAATGTGCCATGTGTGATACACACTTAGGCAATCATATATCTTTTGATACATGACTGACGAGGCAGATTTTTTCCCGCAGTAGATTGCCATTTCTTTCAGCAGTAGACCAGTTGGCATCTAAGGCTATAGAACCTGGTCTGTCCTGCTATTTACCAATAGCTGGGGAAAGAGGGAGAGGATTCATACCCTTTCCCAATGGTCAGTCAGTCAGTTATGTGCCATATGTGATACACACTTAGGCGATCATTTATCTTTCGATACATGACTGACGAGGCAGATTTTTTCCCGCAGTAGGTTGCCATTTTTTCCCGCAGTAGACCAGTTGCCATCCAAGGCTATAGAACCTGGTCTGTATTGCTATTTACCAATAGCTGGGGAGAAAGGAAGAGGATTCATACCTTTCCCAAGGGTATTAGCACATAAATGAATGTAATGGATTCGACTGGAATTCGAACTCAACTCTCCGATTCCTCAATCCAAGCCGCTATCCATTACTCTTCCTGATGTCATCGGACTGGAGGTGTCGATCCCAGTGTGCGACACCTTTGGAAAGCACCTGAAAACCATACCACGGGTTGACATACATACACACGCATATATATATAGGAAAAGTGTGTATATATATATATATATATATATATATATATGCTTACTTATATTTATGGAGGGTACATAGTTTTTAAACTGTTTTTTTTTGTTTCGTTTTTTTTAAGCTTTCACGGTTAAATTTCTATTTCTGACACAATTTCAGTCCACACTTTTTTGCAGAAAAATTTATTATATCAAATTTTTATAACAACATTTTTTATAATATCTGATTACATATCGCAGTAAATTATTTTTGATAACAGAAAAACTAAAATAATCCTGTTATCATCGGTCACCCAACATATTTTTATTTCTAATGCAAAAGTTGTGGATACTTTGATTTCCGCCATTAGATATTTAATTCACCGAGGTTATATACAAATAGACATTTCAGAAAGACAAAACAAATGCAACATAGAAAAATGCTGTGTTATCATTTCCAAAATTCTAAAATAGGAGGGGGTGGGGATTTGCCATGAAATTTCAGTAATTTAATGATGTGAATACTTTCTGCAAATAATTTGTTTGGTAGACATGCAAATTATTTTGGGTAATTAGACGATATACTTAGTTCTTTGGCAGGTTATTACTTTTATTTTGTTTTTAATAAAAATTTTCACCGTCAGATATTCAACTCTTCTAAAATGTATACAAATAGTTTTTTTCTGGAAAGAGTAGGCAGAAACCACAGAGGTAAATGTTATGTTATATTTAGGAAATTCTAATATTTTTGAGAAAAATAGGTTTTATATAGTATCAAACATGGTAATTATTTTAGCTGATAAGGGAAAACAGTTGTTTTTTTTTGAGGGGGGGGGGTCTGTTATTGATTGCATAGTTAGGGAGAGTACTTTGCCCAAATAATCTGTTAATTCACTTTAACCCTCTTAATATGCCACTGAGAAAACATTCTGCCAAGAGATTTGGGTCAGAGTGCAAAGCAGAAGTGTGTTGATGCCATTCACAGTGTGAAGTGAATATAAAACACCTCGATCGGAATCTGAACTTCATTTTCCATTCTGTTTCCTGCACCAATAACAGTTACACTAGCAATGCATCAGGAATTTCCTTATGTTGGCCGGGCATCTGATACAAAAATAAAACACAATATACATCTTTTTTTCTTCTCCTTTACTGAAAATTGGTACAGAAGATTCCACCAACAAACCTGTTCATATTGCCCAATTTGGAAGTGGCAACACTCCCAGACTGGAGGTCAGGGCATTTTGGCATCTATTGCAGCAATCTCCCACAAGGGATTACGAAGTGCAAAGAAAAAAGGTAGACAAGAAAAGGCAGGTGAATAAAGATCATTTATTTTTACCTGGGATTTTAAGAAGCTCCCGGACTTTATCGACACTGTTCCTCATACAGGCGAGGTGTAGCAGAGTTTCCCCTACAAAGACAAGAAAACAGAAAAAACATCACCTGACATTCATCAGAAAACAAAAACTTTTCTATTTTTGTATGTATATCTGTGTGTGTGTGTGTGTGTATATATATATATATATATATATATATATATATATATATATATATATATAAAAGGATAAATATTATTACCATTTTTAATATATAACCATTATTATTTATTTATTTCTTATTTATTTACATATTTATATGTTCCTATTTATACGGCTTTTATTTTATTCTCATTGATATGTATTATTTTTATTAGTACATTAATTTTACTTTGTCACTGCATAATATTATTAATGTCACTACGTTTAAGTGTATCAATATTAATATTAACATTATTACTTTATTGATTTTCATGACAAAAATAGAGTTACCCCCCTTGATTTTCAAATTTTTTTTTTTTTTCCTTTTTTGTAACAGCATCTGTTTTTAAATTAAAATTTATAATTCTTATTTTCAATCTTAAATGTTAATCTGGGCCTAAATTCAACTCCAAAATTAAACTACAGTACATTTAAATAATTAACAACAATAATAATCCACTCTAACAATATCTCATGATAACCAGAAATATTAATAAAAAAAAAAAAAAAAAAAAAAAAAAACAGAGTTAACCCCCCCCCCCCAAATCCACACCTAGGTAGTGCAAAAGGCATGAGTTGTGCAATCAATGTAGGGTATTATGTATATTCTTCAATAAATAAATATATATATTATATAAAAGAAATTTTTTAAAACATATATTATTAAATACAAGACAATGAATGTCTATTATGTCTGATCATGAGCCGTTCGAATGTTTGCTTTAATTTCTGGTGAAACTAAAAACAAAAATTGTCCAATATTTGGATATTTTTTATCAAGTTGGTCCTAACCTTATATATATATATATATATATATGTGTGTGTGTGTGTATTAAAAATATAGTTTTATGGTGTGCTATATTTAAGAGTTAAAGTGCTCAATATCAATGATAGAGCACATGTAAATATAAAATATGCATTGACTTGACTATATCTGCTGACCAATGTTGCAATATTGGTAGCAATGTCTATTGGGTAGATGGTAACAGTTATACTTCAAAGAGAGGCTATTAAGTAGCATGGCAGTTGTAGTTATTGTTTTGTGATGTCTGTTAACTTTTTACTCATTATTGATTACTTAATTATTTCTCGTTGATTATTATAATATCCACACGTGTTTATGTGTGCATTTGTAGTTTGTTAATTTGTTTAATATTTACTTAATTTATTTTGTTTGTTTATTTGTTATATTATTTTTTTTTTTTCTGGATATTGGTTATCTTATTCATTTAGCTGTTGGCTTTGTCTAAAGTATGTTACATTATATGCGTTGTATATTTGCCTCGTACCTTTATGATTCTTTTTATTAATATTCATGATTTGCCGTCTCGTTAAAGACGACTTCCCAACCGGAGACAGGTCAGGAGGTGATACGTGGTTAGGCTGGTTTCTTGATTTCAGTGGTGTGCTGGTCAGATTGTTGCCACATGTGCTCATTTGTTCATTCGTGGTGCTGATTGGACTGAAATTAAAATGGGAGTTACAATAAAAAAAAAAAAAAAAATAAAAAAAAATTAATAAAAGGAAAAAGATATAATGGAATATCCATTGAATACCAGCAGTGCAAGAGTGTTTCTTTTCTACTGACAGATTCATGGAGAAGGGGAGAGAAGAAAATAGCACAAGACTTCTTGGGAAAAGATATTCCTCTTCTATCTTGCTATTCTCCTCTCTTCAACTGTTACTTCTGAATATACAATTTGCAAAGTACTGGTCATGTATTAGGTTGGTGCAAAAATAATGACGTAATAATGTCGTTTTTTGACGTTAAAAAATACGTCAAAAAACGACATTATTACGTCATTATTTTTGCACCAACCTAATAAAATATACTGAAATTTGGTTCAAACTTTCATCTCAGCCTTCAAGAATAAACAGTTTATATGCTTTGCAATTCAGATCAGCATCACATTTTGGTTGTTATACCAACAATGTTTTTGAGAGTTGTACCTTCTGACCTTTTTCAGCGGTCTGTCTTCATACTCAATCTACAGGAGTAAATTGTTCTCATTCCACATTTCATGCTTCGGAGATATTTCATAATAATCACTAGTTTTATTTTTTATTTGCCATCTAGTCACCAGTCTATGCTATTTTACAGTTAACAATTTTTATTAAAAAAAAATTGGATTAGTAAAAGGGTCACTTCAAAGTGGGATGCTAGCAGGTATTTTCTTAGAATTTCTTGAATCTGGTCCTTTCCAAAATATTTTACCTCAACAATCAAAATTCTATAATATATCGATGACACTCTATTAATATATCCTTGTGAGACTGATTTACCTGAGCGTGTAGATAAACGAAACAAAATCAAATATATAACAGAATTGACTTATGAAATACAAACAAACTTTACCTTTCCTAGATACCATGTTAAACCACATTAACAATAGCCTAAAACTTAGTGTCTATGGCAAATGAACTAATAAAAATGATCTCATAAATTTCTATTCTCACTATAACACCAATATAAAATCTAAAATAATCATCAGATTCTATTTAAGATCATTCAGAATTTGTAGTCCTCAGTATATACATGAAGAGGAGGAATACACTGAAAAAACTCTCAAGCTCCTGCAATACCTATATATTTCATATTCAATACGAAAGAAAAGGCTCATAAAATATTTCAAAATTGAAAAGTAGTCTTTCCTGACAAACCTAACAAACCAAAATATATTATTCTACCCACTATCATGACTACAATTGAAAAGAATTTATCTAAACTCGACATAAAATTTGTTTCAACTACTCCTAAAACAATAAGACTTAATACAAAACAAAATAATAAGCTAAAACCCGAGGGAGAAATTTACTTTATCATCCATAATAATTGCCACATGGAATACACAGATGAAACCTTGAGGAATTTAAATAAAAGATTATATGAACACAAAGGGAATCTTTTATGAAACAACACACTCGATGCATTAGTCGCTCACTGTAATGAGACTGCTCATAATTTTGATTTAAAAAATGATACTCATTAAAAGAGGAAGTAATTTACTAAGGGAAAAATGTTTAGAAATTGCGATAATTGCTAGATGATTCAAAGTAAATTTGCAGCAAGGTTCTTACAACATTTCACCTTTCTTGGCAGATCTTCAATAATCACAATGTAGGATATTTAATAACAACAATGATAAAAACATAAGCCAAAAGAAAAAGAAAGTAAATGAAATTGACCCAAAACATTTTAAAAAAAAAAAAAAAAAAAATTTTAAATTTTCAGCATTCTGTTTCCTTTGTGCACATGTGTTTTAGCCCAATGAAGTCCTAAAGGTCAAAAAACATCAAACAAAAATTTTCCCCACTGTGTAATAGTTTCTTCTCTTATTTATATATATATATATATATATATATATATATATATATATGTGTGTGTGTGCTCCTGAACTGGCTCCTGTCGTCTCCAAACTATACAACTACTGCCTCAACAATTCCTGCTTTCCATCCTGTTGTTTTCATTTTTTTTTTGTTTCAAAACATGGTCAAGATATTAAATAGGGCAAATATTATTTATGAATTGTATTCCTGATCACTCAAAATTCATCAATAATTATATAGGCCATACTACAACATGTTTGACACACAGACTCACTCTACACCTTTCTGACCAGAGCTCATTTAAATATTCATGGAGAACTACCGGACACTATTTGTAACATACTTGTTGACAACAGTAATATAATAGCATCATCTACATGCAAAAAAAAAAAAGGCTAAAAATAATGGAAGCCTTATTAATAAAAAAAACAAAACAACACTTAATAATACTATCTTTGAACATGGACATATCTTGACTGTGTTTTGAAACAAAAAAAAAAAATGAAACCATTTTATAAAACATACATACAACAAACTATTTCTAATTTTAACAGTTAAAATATAATCCATGAAAATGGCTAAATGTATAGTGCTCAGGTAAAAAGAACATTCAGACAGTTTTTATATAATTTATCATCTGAAAAGAAAAAAATATTAGATCGCATGAGAAATTGTATAAAAAACTAAATAAAAGCACCTTGTCTGTCATTTTCAATGAAATGTGCATATATATATATATATATATATATATATATATATATATATATATATATATATATATATACACACAGGGCACTATGGGTAAATTGTCGCCATTTCATATTTTTAATTTCAGACATGCGTATCGTTTGTTTTTGACTTTGTCAACTGCACAGTATAGTAAGATCAGTTGGGCATCATCTGCGAGAAAAAGAGCACCATGACACCACCAGAAACAGCATGCTGTACTGCTTGGCATTCACGCTGGAAGCTCCAATACGAACATTTTAGTGTTTGGCATCAATATGATGACAGTGCAGTAGATTCAGAAAGAGTTGGATGAGTCTAATGGTGATTACAAAGGTACAGCAGCTCAGAAAATTCACTCTGATCATTCTGATAAGAAAAGATCTCCCAAATTTGTTAGTCAGGGCCTCAGACTCAACAGAGGCCTACATCAACTTGCCTTGAGGAGGTAGTGCTATCCTGGCCAAGAGGGTGGCTGCTGGAAGACCCTGTATCTAACAACAGGACTCTGCACCATGCCACACAAGCAGGAGAACCCTTCTCATGAATGTCACACAACACCCTTTACATCCGGCGACCTAACTCCCTAGATTGCAACCCCCTTGATTATTATGTGTAGGGTGCAGCTGAATAAGAGACTAACAAAACTCCTTGTAGCACAAAAGATGAACAAAAGTCAAGGATTATGGCAGCATTTACCAATTTAAACAAGGAGACCATACAGAAGCGTTGCAGGAGATTCCAAAGTTGTCTGAAGGCTGTTATTGAAGACAATGGCAACTTTATTGAATAAATTTACTCTGTATTTCAAGATATTTTGTGTAATTTTGGTAAATATATCTGTTAAAATGAGATGTCAGTGTTATTTTCATTTTTGTGTAATTTATTTTACAATATAACCATCATACCATATATATATATATATATATATATATATATAAAGTAATGAAAAACAAATCACTTTAATGTACCATTACGATAATTTATTTCACCTAAATCCTTTTTTAAGGATTCAGGATCATCAGGTAAATCTTCCAACAACGAAATTTTTTTTCTCATTTCGTTGTTGGAAGATTTACCTGATGATCCTGAATCCTTAAAAAAGGATTTAGGTGAAATAAATTATCGTAATGGTACATTAAAGTGATTTGTTTTTCATTACATATTAGCTCTGTCCTAACATTGAGCTCTCAGGATTTCATCCTCTTTGGATTCACCAATTCGGTTTACCAAGTTCCTTATAACTTAAATATATATATATATATATATATATATATATATATATATATATATATATATATATATATATATGCTCACTGAAAGCCTGGTGATTTTAAACCCTGCATGAAAACACTGATTAGCCTAACCCCACTTTTTATTGCAATGACATTTCATGTGCCTCTACGATAGCATGGTGCCAGGGATAGACAGCATTTTCAGTATGCAGCTCACTGAAGAATCTTTTAATTTAGCAAAAACTTTTTTTCATCTGTACTTGCAGGAAATACAAAAGGCTAAAAACACTCTTGTACTCACTCTTTTCTCGTTCCTTTCTGTATTGGATTGTGATTCTCCGTCAACTGATAATTGATGCAACATAAGATTGAGAGGTATTTCTTAATCTGTCAAAAAGGAAGAAAAAAACAAACAAACATTTAAGTAATGGACGCAAAACCTACAGAAAAAAGGGTTCAATAGTCAAGAGAAAGTAACTACTGACATCAATATCGTAAAGACCTGAGACATGATAGCTAAATTTTCATATTGTTTCATGGACTGAACACCTGTCACATATTTGCGAACACTGTATATTTCTATAGTGGTAATTGAAGATTACTACGAAAAAGCTACTTGAAGCTAATTAAAATTTGATTAACAAACAAGAAAGAAAGAACTATTTGAATTTCTTAGCCAAAGTATTTTTAATTTTTAACTAATTAAGCCTGGAAAGGCATTTCTGAATAGGATCAGAGTGAGTTCTACCTGGGGACCAGAGTATCCATGCATTCAGCATGGAGGCCAGAGAGCATTCGTACATTCTCCCTGGTGCCAGAGAGCATTCGTACATTCTGCAGGGGACCAAAAGCATCTGTAGATTCTGTCTGGGGATCAGAACATCTGTGCATTATGCACTGGAACAAGAGCATACATATGTTCTACCTGGGGATCAGAGTATCCATGCATTCAGCATGGAGGCCAGAGAGCATTCGTACATTCTCCCTGGTGCCAGAGAGCATTCGTACATTCTCCCTGGTGCCAGAGAGCATTCGTACATTCTCCCTGGTGCCAGAGAGCATTCGTACATTCTGCAGGGGACCAAAAGCATCTGTAGATTCTGTCTGGGGATCAGAACATCTGTGCATTATGCACTGGAACAAGAGCATACATATGTTCTACCTGGGGATCAGAGTATCCATGCATTCTGCCCAGCAGACCAGAGCATCTGTACATTCTGCCCAGGGACCAGAGCATTATCCTCATAATCTTCACTCCCTACCATCTTCACTCTTATCTCACCTTATTCAGTATAACCATTTTAACATTAACCCTCTACATTGACTGGCTCTCGAGCCTTGTATTCGGTGAACTTTAATATAACAAAAAGAACTTCTATTCTTGCAAACCCTGAACTAATTCCAGCCTTAAATCTCTAACTTTCCCTGTATCAATTATTTTATTTTTTTAGACTCAAGTTTCCCCCCCACCTCGTCATTCAAGTATCACTTCATTGGTTCATTTGAGGCCTGCTGCACCACACATAGGAAAAAAAGTTTAATTCGGCAAAGGAGAAAAGTCTACTTACAAGTGCCGATAAAGTGAACGTGTTTCCAATGCCCTCGCAGTACAAGTCCATTGTGTCATGGAAAGACTGGGCAAGAACGTAGGACACTGACATTGCCAACCAGGGAAGATTGAACTCGCTGAGAACAAGGTCGAATTTGGAGAGGTCCTCTTGGCAGCCATCTGCAAAAATCAAAAAGAATTTTCTTTTTCAGGAGTGAAACATGGCAAGCCATTTATTTGCAGTGAGGTAGTTTCCATTTAAGCATACAGATCTACGACAGCGTTCGATTCAAGAGATATTAAATAAATCATTTACTAGATTTAAAACAACAGTTAAACCATGCTTTATACAGGGTGAAGCAGAAATAACCATCCCTTTGACACACTTTTTTTTTTTTGCAGACACAAAAGTTAAACATTGCCAAAGTTTTTTTTTTTAATTTTGTCATTCAATTATCCACTATTAATTTGATATACCATATATATATATATTATAGGTTGGTGCAAAAATAATGACGTAATAATGTCGTTTTTTGACGTATTTTTTAACGTCAAAATACGACATTATTACATCATTATTTTTTGCACCAACCTAATATATATGTGAAAATATATAGAAAATAGGAAAGAACTCGTTAGGTAAATAATCCAAAGTTCTTTAGTATTTTACTTATTATTTTTAAAAAATAGTGCTCGATACAAAAGTAGAGCATAAATATAATTATTTATTTAAAAATATGATTCCAATACGCTACATAAGAGTTCTCATGTTTCAAAACAAGAGCCGAAAACTTCAATATAATTATTTGAATTAAATTGAATTAAAGTAAGCTCTGTTCCATCTTCGAGCAAAATTTTTTTTGGAATAACTTATTTCTGAAATTTACGTGTTTTAATAGCATATTCATTATTGAAATCAAAATTTCCATGGTAACGGCCAGCGTGATCGTTCATATAGAGAGGGGCGCAGGGTGTTAATAATTTGTATCAGTAAAGAGTTACATTCACAGATGTCAAGTCAGGGTAAGGTTGGGGTGTCTAAATTTAAAACGGAAGATGATTTCGCCTAGTCTGGTTTACGTGTCTATGGAGATTTATTTATTTTTTTATTTTATTTTTTCATCTTAAAATCATTTTTAACTTGTTTAACTGAAAGATGAGATAAAGAGATAGAGGAAAAGATGTTAGTCTATTGTAATTTGGTCTCTCAAAAAAAAGGAACTCGCATGATACATGATAAAATCATTTTTCATAAGTTAAAATTTTGGGGTCACGCATTACACAATTATATACAGACAGAGTGTGTGTGCGTGTGTGTGCGTATATATATATATATATATATATATATATATATATAATGAAACGAACCAACAATTATTTAATATATTTTCTGTTTATATTTTATTTTAATAGATACAATTTATTTAACTGCTCTGTTTCTTAATTAAACAGTATTAATTACATTTACTGGCCTGAATGTTCAAGAAATTTCATAGAAAATGTGTATTCTCCGACAGGAATCAAACCTGTGTCCTATACAAAACCATCATTTGATCTGACATGCTATACCACTTTATTATATATATATATATGTATGTATATGTATTTCTCACAGACAGTGCCCAACTGACACTACTATACTGTGTAGTCAACAAAATCAAAAACAATGTGCATGCTTGAAATTAAAAATATAAAATAGCAACAATTTATACATGGCACGCTATATATATATATATATATATATATATATATATATATATATATATTATATATATGACAATGGATATATATAAACATATATGACAAGAAATTCAAATATATACATCATATGTATTTCATGATATATACACACACACACACACACATACTATATATACATGCATACACACACATTATGTATGTAAACATATGATATGCACATACATACATTACAATATGAACATACATATATGCACACACACATTACAATATGTGCATATACACACACTACAATATGCACATACATACATTACTATATGCACATACACACAAGTTACTCACATACATATACACATATATTGATATGCACATATCTACACACACATTATGATATGCATATATATATATATATATATATATATATATATATATATATATATATATATACACACACACATGTCCAAATTCTTATTGACCCTTGCTCTACTTTATCAAATACCATGGCATACCAGCAACAACAAGAACCTTTTTAATCAAGATTGCTGGTGATGCGACAGAATGTAGTAGGAGAACACAAATTCATGCCTTTCCTAAGTGAAACCAAATCAGCTGAAATTCAAACTTGTTTAGCCAATTCCATTTTTTCATATTGCAACCCATATCACTACCACATACCATCTTCACGTACACACACACACATCCTCCCATATATATTTTACGTAAGTCTGAAAAGTGACTAACAATAGATTTCTTTGCCAAGTTCATGAATGAAGAGGTTGAGCTTCATTCCCTGGAGCGGTAAACTGAGGTAGTCTTTGAGGGAAGAGTTGACAGGCAGACATGTTTGACGCAGATATTCAGCCACCATTGAGATCAGGCTCAGTACCAACGAAAGAACTTCTTTCTGGAAAGAAAGCAGAACAAAATTCATTTAATAATAAACTTAAAATGGCAACATTGCTCTATGACACATCAACACCTTTAGAATTTTTGTTTTCAAAGTAAATTTTAACAGTTTATAGTTTCAATCCAACATTCTCCTTATTATTCTGACAAGAAAAGAACACGGAGGCCTACATCAAGTGCCTTGAGGAGGTACTGCTGCCCTGGGTCAAGAGTGTGGCTGCTAGAAGACTATGACTGGCAACAGGACTGCACCATGCCACACAAACAAGAGAACCCAGTCATGGCTGTCAGACAATTTATGCAATTCCACATCACCCCTTACATCTAGACGCCTAACTCCCTAAACCCGGAACTCCCTTTATTATTATATGTGGGGTGCAGTTCAGCAAGAGACCAACAAACCTCCTTATAACACCAAAGATGAATTGAAGGCAAGGATTATGGCAGCATTCACGAACTTAAACAAGGAGACCGTCCAGAAGAGTTGGAGGAGATCCTGAAGCCATTTGGAAGTCGTGGTTGAAGCCAATGGCAATTTTATTGAATAAATTTACTCTTTAGTATTTCAAAGATATTTTTGTGTGATGTTTTGTAAATATATCTGTTAAAATGAGATGTCAGTGTTATTTTCATTTTTACATAATTTAGCTGACAATTAATCCATCTCACTGTGCATAATCAACTTAGTATTTCAAACAGTACTCAGATTGCTTAATTTTTGTGCAAGAATTAGTATTCATGTCACTTATGGCTTACAGCCACATCACATTGAAAGACCAGTTCCCTTGCAAACACTGCAGTTAAGAAACACCACACCTGGTCAGTACCAAGATGGGTGACCACTTAAAAATACTAGATACTGTAAACTTGGATGTTTGGATGGTATAATGATCTTACAGCCATATGTTGAAAAACCAGTTCTCATCTGATCACAGAAGTTAAGCAACATCGAACCTTGTCAGTACGTAGATGATCACTTAGGAATACCAGGTGCTGTAAGTTTGAATGTGCAGGTGGTGTAAGGGATAATGGCTCAGAATTGTTAATTCGCCTTGCAGCTATGGGTTTTATACCACTAAACCATTATTATCTCCCCAAGAAAAAAAATTCTTACAAAGTATTTTCTGGCTTTAAATAACCTGCAAAGGGTTGATAAACATGAAAAAAAAAATCAATCAATCAAGTTGCTTAGATGGTGGTTTAAATTTTATATATAAGAATAAGAAAACAGAAACATTATTAAAAAGCAAAAACAATAAAAGAGTAATCAGGAAGTAGTAGATAATAATATTGCATTTAAATTTTTGAAAATCAAAGTTGGCTGGAAAGCATGAAGCCAGAAAAGAGTTCCACAATCAAGAAGTGCAAGAAAAAAAACTATTAGTATAGAAATTACAGTTGCATCTAGCCAATTCAACTATAAACTGATGAAAACCCCATTGCTTATCTAGTACCGCACTTAAGTTCATAAAGTCTAGGTTACCATAGCAAAGAGTGCATCAAAACAATTACCATGAAAGATTTAGTAGAATTCTTGAATACAATATAAGATATTTAGTAACTCTTTACTTAATGTAACAATTTTCTTTTTTTTCATTTTCTCTTTCTTTTGAAACATAATGTTAGTATTGTCTGATAAGAATACAAAATTAAATCTTTGATACATAAAATTACTGTTTATTCTCATCAGGATTTTTTGGTTGGTTGGTTGGTTGGTTGGTTAGTTTTGTTTAGTAGCATATCAACCTCTATAGGTTATGTAATGCCAAAATCTAAATATTTGAATTTTGGTTGGGTGATTTTGTTTAGCGGCATATCAACCTGTATGGTTTATTTAATGCTGAAATTTAAATATTTTGAACACAATTTTATGGCTTCAATTAAATATATTTTGAACGCAATTGTATGCCTTCAACTACAGGTATAATATTTGGTTGGTTATTTTGCTATAAAAATGTATTGTTGGGTTTTTTTTTATTATATGTATTGTTGATAATTTTCATATATAAAGAAGTATTACTGGTATTTTTATACTTTCATAGTGTTTTGTTTAGAGGGCGCACTATTTACCCATAGCTGGGACACTAAGAGTTGCTACCACCCCAGGTCAGGCAGGACCTGGGGACAACAGCAATTAAGAGGTGGTTCCATGCTCCTCAAAACCTCGACTCTCCTAATCAGAGGCCTTGCTGTTGGATGTAGTTTATTGTTATACACAGAACTCATTCCCTTCAGGACTTCATAAAATTAACATTAGGCATGTGGGTATGTTCAGGGAATTTAAACAAATAAATATTCAATATTTTTCTCACAAAGATGTGAAGGACTCTGCCTCCCCACATGGAGGTAAGGCATTCATAGAATTTCCCCTTATCTGTTTGTCTTGCATGTTTATATCCAAAGTTCAGTGAGGTCAAGTTCCCGTTTTATGTTAGAACAGCCATTGACATTAAATAAGCCCCAATTCTACACTTGGTGGCACTGAGGTTGCCTTCTAGGTGAACTTTCTGAGGCACCTATCTCTTTTGATGTTCTGATGTGACACCAAGTATAAAGCTTACTTTCATGTCTTAGGGTGAGGTCACCACATATCAACTCCTCTTAGATGAAAAGGCTCATAATTGAGATTAAATTCAATATTTCTGTGGGGGTGAACCACATACTGCGCTTTTTGGCACTACTTAAATAGACAGGTCCACTCATAAAACAGAAACATTTTAGGGAAATAATTTTTGTAGATTAGCATTTGTTAGATATTCCCCAGGCAATGATACTTGTTAGAATAAAAAAAAAAAAAAAAAAAAATATGAATTTTTTTTTTTTTTTTTTTTTTAATCAATTTAGATCCCGTTTTTAATATGGATACAGTGTAAAATTGATTCCTGACTTTTTAAAAGTTATTGGACTTAGCTGTCAAATGTCAAATTTGAAATTCTTTACATAACTGATATCTTCATTTTTTTTTCTTTTTAATTTTTTAAATAATTTTTCAAAACATTTTTTGTCAGGGATATTTTTTGGGAAACAAATGCTAAATTATTAAAAAAATATATACTGTTATTAATTTATGTAATTATTTGTTCTTCAATTAAAAATGTATATATCTGTTTGTCCTTTATTTAAAAGAAATTCTTTTGTAAGAAAAAAAAAAAAAGTTTGTTTTTATACACAGAACAGTCCAATAACTGTAAAAAAAAGGTCAGGGATTGATTTTATATTCTATTGAGGATATTAGTTTAGTAAGAAATCCCGGTTCGAAAGAAAAAAAAAAAAAAAAAAAAAAAAAAAACACGAAAAATGGAAACTTAAATGTCTTTGGCTAGATGCGAAAGTGTCTCGTCAGTATTCTAATGATGTTGTGACAGTATCTTTTTGCTTGATATATTGTCTGAACTTGGAATTGTTCTAGCCGCTTCTTTCTCCTGTTCTAAATCTTAATGAAAGTATATCTCCCAAGCCCAGTACTTGGTGAGGGCGGAGGATTGGCCGTTGATTTCCCTCCCCCCCAACCTGGTCAATGCTTGGACATAACGTAAGCCATACATTCAGTTACCATCATGAGGAAGAAAACAGACAACCACTTGCTGGCCCGTGTGAGTATAGTTTCGCTCTAGCAGAAACTCATTTACATTTTTCTTTGTTGTTTTTTTTTTGTTTTTTTCTTGGTTTTTAAATTTATCTATTTTTTCTCTACCCCCAACTCAAAGACATTTTGTCCCAATGATTCTCCTTTATTTGATAGTTTAGTAAGAAATCCCGGTTCGAAAGAAAAAAAGAGAAAAACAGGAAAAATGGAAAATTAAATGTCTTTGGCTAGATGTGATAATAAATCCAGGTAACCTTATTTTCAATTTCTTTTTAAAATAGACAATGGGACTTATACTGTTAAAACTTAATGTGATAGGGTATAGCCAAGTGTGATCCAGGTCTCCTTACCTGTTATCTCCCCCCCAATCCTTCCCTCTGTTTGTCATCCTTTTTTGTGTTATCTGTAATAGGAGTAGGTAGTCTCTTCTACTGCCCGGTCAACACTCCTCCCACTTCTATTGGACATGAGTAGAGGCTTACACCTTGTTTCTTGTCTAGGAAGGGGTTCCCGGTACTCTTTCTCTCCCTGGCCTCTGTATTAGTGCAGCTCTGTTTCTCCCGTGATGTGTGCAGTCTGTGGCATCACCTCTTCATTCTGAGGTTACACTGTTGACAGTTCTCTGGTTGCTGTTTCTGACTGGTAATTAGGAGCCCTAACTCTTGCGTAGCGTCTTGAGCGGCTGCTCTGATCAACAGTTGTATAATACCGGGGTGTTTGTAGTACCATGTTGCGCATGGAAAGGTGTCCCTGCAGTCACCTCCGGTGGGCAGCCCTGGGGCCATATAATGATGCAGATTTTGCCAACTCCTCTCTGCCCGCGTCACGGTCGAAACTGTCTGTTTCTTTTACTTCGGGCCTTCTCATCTTACAAACAAAATTCAACACGAGTTACAAAAACCAAAAGATTAACCCTAAACCAACCTCTCGAAAACCACCTAAACCCCTCAACATTTCGTTCTCCAACATCCGGGGCATTAGGTAATAACTTCTGCAGTCTGGAATCTTTCCTCACTGCAAACGGCCCGGATATACTGGCTCTCTGTGAAACAAACCTTGTCTCGTCTATCCCCCCTTCTGATCTCTCGATCCCCGGCTATCTTCCTCTCCTCAGAAAAGACTAACCCACATGCACGGTCTTGGTGTCTACGTCAAGGAACATCTCCCTCTGGCCAGAGAGTCCTCTCTCAAATCGCCAGACCAGTCATACATGTGTCTCCGACTCTCTCTCCTCAATGCGGCAAGCTATCTCTTCTTCCTTTACCGCTCTCCATCCTCTCAAGACTGTGAGATACTCGATAGCATTTCTGACAGCATAGACAAGGCTCTCTCCCTCCACCCGTTTGCTCACATTTTTGTGTTTGGTGACTTTAATGCCCATCACACCTTGTGGCTTAAGAATGCTACTACTGACCACGCAGGCATTCAAACGCTCAATTTTTCAATCTCCCATTCCCTCACACAGTTAACTTCCCCACTCGTTTTGCCTTCAACCGGGAAGGTAAAGCCTCTCTTCTCGACCTGTGCTTTACCTCCATCCCCTTGCAACTCTGCCATCTTGGTAACTCTGATCATACAGTAGTATCAGTTAACATCTCCTTCAACTCCACCCTCTATAAAGAACCTCCTACCACTAGAACTTCGTTCTACTATCAATGAGCTGACTGGGACGCGTTCCATGATTTCCTCTGCGATGCCCCCTGGGATGGAGTCTTTAAGCTCCCCGTCCAAGAATGTGCTTCTGAAGTCTCTTCCTGGGTTAAAGCTGGAAACGATGCTTTCATCCCATCATGGAAATATAGGGTCAAGTCGCGCACTCCTCCCCCTGGTTCTTGGCTGCTTGCTCAGTCGCCATCGCCCATAGGAACCACTACTTCCACCTATTCCGTAGTGACATGTCTGACTGCAATAGACGTCTCTTTGCCTCCGGCCGTAACGAATGTAAGCGTGTCCTCAACGATGCTAAGTCACTATTTGCGGCTTGGATGAAGGAACGTATTGCATCTCGCAAATTTAGCTCCAAAGATTATTGGCGTCTCTGCAAGAGCATATTGAACAATTGCAAACCCTCTATACCTCCTTTATTCAACCAGTTCGAAGTCCTGACCTCCTCTACCGACAAGGCTGAATGCTTTGCTCGGAAATTTTCATTCAACTCGACGCTCGACTCTTCCAGTGTACCCATACCCGACTTCCCTCTTAGAACTGAGGCCATATTGAGTGGGTTAAACATAACCCCATCTTTGGTACTGGGCGTTATCTCCAATTTAGACCCCAACAAGGTTAGTGGTGGAGACAGGATATCAGCCATTGTCTTGAAGAAATGCTCGCCTGAACTGGTGCCCGCCCTTTCTAAACTATACAACTACTGCCTCAAGGAATCTTGTTTTCCTGACTGCTGGAAGTCCTCTTCAATCGTTCCTGTCTTCAAGAACTCCGGCAACTCCTCTGACCCTTCCAACTACCGTCCTATCAGTCTCCTTCCCCTCTTCAGTAAAGTCTTCAAAGCCCTAATCAATTCCGGGGTGGTTAACCACCTCACATCCCATAATCTGCTCTCAGACAAGCAATATGGTTTCCGCTTTGCCCAATCTACAGCCGATGTGCTTACGGCCATCACTGAAACAGTCTACCGAGCTCTTCAAAATAACAGGGAAGCACAAGCCGTGGCACTAGACATCTCCAAATCATTTGATAGGGTTTGGCATGCTGGCCTTCTTCGCAAGCTCCAGGGTTATGGCATTACGGGTCGATTATATAACCTAATACGATCATTCCTGTCAAACCGTAAATTGAAGGTCGTTCTCAATGGATTCTCCTCCAGTTCCTATCCCACGAACACAGGTGTTCCTCAAGGATCCATCCTAGGCTCCACTCTATTCCTTATCTACATAAATGACCTCCCTGACGCAATAACTTCCCAAGTTGGCATCTACGCGGATGACACCACAATTTATTCCTGCCTCAAAAACAAATCTAGTCTCGCTGACAAAACTCGCCTGGCCATGTGTCTTGAAAAGGACCTCCAATCGATTGTGAACTGGGGCATGATTTGGCTGGTCAACTTCGACGCTTCTAAGACAAAACTGCTCTCTATTAATCACCACAGAGATCCTTCCCTTCCCTCCATTAGAATGTCTGACGCTCAACTTCTCGAGAGCAACACTCTGCGGCTTCTCGGTCTCACGTTGACTGCTGACCTGAGATGGAATAAATACATTAAGTCAATTGCCTCGTCCACTGCAAGGAAAGTTGGCTCCCTGAGCCGCGCCAGGAAGTTTTTCTCCCCGGAGTCGATCCTCCAGATCTACAAATCAACAATTCGCCCTTGCATGGAGTATTGCTGCCATATATGGTCTGGTGCACCACCTGTTTACCTCGGGGTTCTTGATAGGCTCCAGAGGCGGATATGCAATGTAGTTGGCCCTGCTCTGGCGTCTCGTCTACAGTCACTTTCTCACAGACGCGCTGTCGCCTCCCTCTGTCTGTTCTACAAATACTTTCATGGAAATTGCTCCGAGGAGCTGCATTCGCTGGTTCCCTGACGTCATGAGTTCCAGCGCCTTACGAGGCTGGCATCCCGCTCTCACCCCTTCACTGTTGAAACTCCTAAATGTAGCCATCTCTTCTACTTTAATAGCTTCATGTCTCGCACCTCTCGCCTGTGGAACTCTCTTCCCTTTTCCTGTTTCCCTGTGAACTATAATCTCCAGCTATTCAAGTGTAATGTCAATCGACATCTCCAGTTGCCTTGATCTATCCACTACCCTCATCCTTTCTTCTATCACTCCTATCTGATCTTGCTCTAAATTTTCTGTAACCCCTTGCATCCTACTGGCTTCCCGCCTTGCTTGGGGTGAAATGCTTAAAAAAAAAAAAAAAAAAAAAAAAAAAAAAACAGGACCCCCACTTCTAAATTTTTTTTTTTTAACAAATCAATTTTTTTATTCTGAGAAATGTTGTGTTTTGAGGAAGGTATTCTTCTTTTATGTCGCATGTCCCTTCAGGATATAGGCAATCATGACTCCATTTCCTCCTGTCCCTTGTAGCTTTCAATAAGCTTTGACTTTTTATTTCTCTCAGACCCTGTTCTACCATCCATCTGCTCAAGTATGTTATGCATTGCTTTCATTTGTCTATCTTTCCCTCTATCAGCCCTGTGAGTATCAGAATTTCCAAGCCTTCCTTTCTCATTACATATCCCAGAAATTTCAGCTGCTTCTTCCTAATGTTAAGTATGTTTTTTTTTTGTTTGCATCCTCTCCAAAACCTCACATGTTCAGTCCATGGTATTCTCAGCATACTTTCTGTAGAACCATACCTCTGCTGCCTCAAGTCTCTTTTTCATCTTTGAGGAGAGACCGTCCAATATTCACTGCCATAAAGGAGAACAAATATCATGTAGCAGTTCAGCACTGATTTTTTGTTACGAACGAAACCCTCCTGTCTTGTAATACTCTGCCTAGCTTGGCCATCCCAATACATTTTCGGATCTCATCATCGCACTTACCGTTCCCTGTCAGAACACTTCCCAGGTATTAAAAAAAAAATTTCCCTATTTTTTATGAATGGACCAGTCTACTTAAGTAGTACCTGCTTTTTTTTTTTTCTTTCTTTTCTTGTTAGAGTTAAATCTCAAGTTACTTAAGCCATTCTGATGTCAGTGGTGGAGTTCCTTGAAAATCAGTCAAATCCGAGTACAGTTGCTTATACGGAAAATAAACATTGCATGTAAAGTGCATGTATTAGGTTGGTGCAAAAATAATGACGTAATAATGTCATTTTTTGACGTTAAAAATACGTCAAAAAACGACATTATTACGTCATTATTTTTGCACCGACCTAATAATTCACACTCTTCAGACAAAAGTTTTGTATATAAGTGAATCGTTGAAAAGGATCTTTTTCCATTGAGCTTTTGTCAATCCTCTGACATGTCCACTGCTTTTTCAGTTTCTTCTTTGTCTTGTCACCTTTCCTCGTAAAAGGTGCAGTGGAGTCTTTGAAGAGATAGTGAATTTCATCAGAAGCACTACCATCCCGATCTGAACTTTACAAATATAGCATCTCCTCTCCAATTGAAGAACTTAGTCTCGGACAGTTGCAGTTGGAGTCAGCACAAGAGATTGTACAAGAGATATTGCAAATGCAATAATTATGCATACAAGTAAAAAAAAAAAAAAAAGGAAGTGTTGAAACAAGGTATTACAATAAAAGAGAGACAAAACTGTGTGTGGGAAGAACTTCCTTGAGATCTCTGCGGATAAGTAGTAATCTTAAATCAAATTCAATTACATACTTCATCACCTGCAATGTCCAGAAACTCAAGAGAGTGTCTGACCACCTGTTTGCATGTTTTTTTTTTGTTTTATCTATGTCAGAGGCATTTGGTGCTGATAGATTTGAAATCAATCTAAATAAAAACCCATGAGTAAAGACTCAGAGAAATCCTTCAGACTATCCAACAAGAAAAGGGGTTGTTTCAAAAATAGAATAGCCGACCTTGCAAATATAAACATTCTGCTTGGAATTACATATCCAGCATCTCTCCTATAAAAACTATCGCACTTACCAGCTATTGTGGCATGTGGGGGGGGGGGCTTACTTTTCTCGATTCAGCAGGAGTGGAAATAATCAACATGGTATAACCTAAAGTTCCTGTGGTTATAATAGCCTTAACCGAAACCCTATTCAGCCTCTTTTTCATTTTCTATTTCAGTAGTCTCTCCCTTTGAGACACCTATCAAAGAGCTACATGCAAACCTCACTAGAAAAGACAAGGCCTGCAGGAACCAGCAGAGAAATCTCCCTTCGAAACACACATGCTTATACACTTTGAGTGGAACAGGATCCTTAAGACCAGGTGATTTTCCAGATGAGATTTGCTTGATGGAGTCAATTACCTCTTGATAGGTCAGTTCAAAATACAACTCCGGAATTTCAGGATTTTGCTCAATTGATGTGATGGCTTCCTCAGCAGTAACCGAAGTGGTGTTTAACACAGTTTCAAAATGCTCTTTCCAGCAATTTAAAATGTCTGACTTATCTGTCAAGAGAGTTTCACCATCTGCTGTGGAGATAGGAGCAACACCACTTTTCTGAGGACCGAAAATGCTCTTGAGGCCAGCATAGAAAGCCTTTAGATGCTTTCTATCTGAAGTTTCTTGGAGTTCAGTGGCCTTTTCAGACCACCAATGCTCTTTCATGGCCCCGAGAGCTCGTTGAAAAGGAAATTACGCCAAACCCTTGCTGCAAAAGAAAGGGCCTGGCCGAGCAGTTTCACACTTGGATTTCTCATTCCTCCCATGGGAATTTAGTGACGAAATCTCTCTCAACAAAAACAATTACAAAACTCTACAACATTGTTAAATGGGAAAACTCTTCTTTTGTCCTACCCTGGAAATTACTGTAATTCCCCATGTATAATATGCATTTTTTTCTAAAAAAATAATAAGCTAAATTAGGGGTGCATATTATGCACAGATACAAAAAAAACTTTTAAGAAATTGCCATTTCATAGGTCAATTTCATTTGCAAAATGATTACTCACCACAAACATACAATTTGACACTAACAATTGGCAATTCCAACCCCATAAGGATGTCAAATACAATCATATATACCTAAAAATACTTACAAATATAAAATAAAATAAGAATTATCATAAAACTAAATTAGAATCATATTATTCTATGCTTAAAGCCATTTTTTTAATAAGAGTAGGAAATACTGGCCGTAATGAAATTGGAGAGGTACAATTTAAAGGGTTTGATTTCAAAACAAGGGGTGCATTCCCACACTTTCAGCACAATTTTAGGGGTGCATATTATGGATGAAGGCATATTATACATGGGGAATTACAGTACTGCTATTTTGCACTCCTTTTTCAACCAAATAAAAGCTGTTTGAAGAAGTCTTATTTAAGCTTTTGGGTTGTTTGTTCATTCCACTCACATTGCGGAGCATAAACCACACACACGGCTGGGGAAAATGCCAACATTCCTTCAACTGGAAAACATAGCCTCAGACAAATGTCACCATTAGAGATTACTCTTGCAATCATTAATTAAGAGTTAAAAAAATTTAAAAAAAAGGAGAGAGAGAAAGAGAAATTAAACAAGCTAATAAAATTATCTTTCCTGCTTATTCAGTAGCTGATTATTTTTATTGGAACTGAGTAAGAAAAAAAAAAAAAAAAAAAATTCAAAGTAAAAAGTAAGTCCATTAAAACATACTCACTCTGTATAATTCTGGAAGATCTACATTAAGGACTTTGCGTAGAAAGTCCTTCAACTCCGTACACGATTTATTGACTGTCTGCCCATAACTGGAGCCCCACATGACTGATTGTAATAGGCATGGGGGCATTTTGATGCCTTCATTATTGGCATGTTGCTTCCGGCTGGGATTAAAAGGAAAAGAAATTGATTAGTTAAAGAATTAAATCCGTGTCATAATTTAATACACCTTATAATTCTTTCCACTATTTCCATTGTTCGGACTGTTGTCCTCATCTTCGTCGGCATATTCAGTATTTGTTACCATAGTGAATATGGCAACAAAGATGAGGACAACAGTCTGAACAATGTAAATAGTGTAAATAATTACGATGCCTCATCTTAGAAATATAGACAGATATTGAAGGAGTGAATATGGCAACAAAGATGAGGACAACAGTCTGAACAATGGAAATAGTGTAAATAATTACAATACCGCATCTCAGAAATATAGACAGAACCTGAAGAATGCCAGTGCATACAACGGCCAAAATGTTGTGAATATGGCACTGAAGATGAGGACAACAGTACGAATAATGTAAATAATAACAATATCTTAGAAATATAGACAGATATGTTATAATTCCTAAAAGGCTTCTTATTTTTTTTTTTTTTAATGTTTTTAAACCTTCCTCAATCATATATACTGTCTGAAAATGATCTATTATTTGACATTAACAAAAATGTCACCTACCTAGGGATATAGAATCTTAGACCTTTCAAAATAATTCCAAAGGAATATCACACACTTACCACTTTCCCTTTTTTAATCTGCAAAGTTCTCTTTCAGGATCAGTATATGCTGCCAAATCGCAATCACCTTAATCTCGCCCATGGTTTAAAATATTTTTCCTTTCAACTCATTCTGTCAGTTGGTGGTCAAGAATACTACATTTGCTCCACCAAAAATGGACACTTGTTTCCTGTACTTATGTCTAACCTTTTGACTCTCGTGCAAGCCAAATCTTTATCTATGTTTCAATTGTTTTTCAGAATGACAAAATTCGGCATTGAATAACCTGGAAAAGGTTGATATGCCACAGAAAAGCAACAAACCAATCCTTCACTTTTAATAGGGGACCATAATCCAGAGGGTACATTACTGACAGACATGGATGATTCAAGTATTTGCCAATAACCCTGCATGAGACATGATGAATCTACTCAATAAGTCATTGTAAATGCAACAATCATGCAATATACATGTTCGCTCAATGGCACCTCACTGATGACTGAGTAACAGCATGAGAGAGTGTCTGTTCATGCATGCACAATAAGGTCCCCTAAGATTGGTTGCCAATTTATATGAAGGCCACACAACCAGTTATCAAGATATTCAAAATGACTGGACTGAGTCCAGACAAACCTTATATCCACTTTAAAAAATGTGGAAATCTTTTTTTATTATTAATTTAAAATACTTTTCAGATGGAACAGATTCATGAAATTCTCTTAACATTGACCTGAAGCCATGATTTTTGCAGATGGGAAAAACACGCTCCGATTTTAGAAGCAAATTCTAAATAAAAAGCCCATGCTAGAATAGAGAAAAATTTGATAATCTCTTAAGTAACAGACGGAAATGAGTATAACAGTGGCTCACCTTTTCATGTGTTCACTGAAATCCTGTTCAAATACTGCTAATAAAAACTTGAGTAAAAGCAGACTGCCCTCAGACATGTCATGGTCAGGCTCTGCCTTGTCCACTTGTAAGGATGTCCTGAAAGAATTACACAGGAAAAAAAAAAAAAAAAAATCTTCAATAGAACACAAAAAAGTGACTTGCATTTAAAAAAAAAAAAAAAAAAAAAAAAAAAAAATAACAGATTTTATTCTTGTGTGTAATAATCACACCATGCAACTGTCTTAACAAGGTTTATGATATAAAAAAAAAAAAAAAATTGTGATGGAAGTTACGAATAAATTGTCCAAAATTCATTTTTATTTTTTCTGTTATAAAAAACACAATATTAAAATCCTGAACAAATCCCCATGCCTGAATAGTATTAATAAAAACCCTACACTTAAATTAGACAAAAACAGTGAAAAATTATGTGATTGTAGAAACCCAGAAGACTGCCCATTGGAAAATATATGCCACGTAAAATCTGTGGTATACCAATGTACTATCTCATCCACTGAGAGTCCTAATACTAATATGATATACATTGGGTCTACGAAGAATGAATTTAAAGCCAGATGGAGGCAACATAAGTGCTTTTTCAACAACATAAATAAAAGAAATCAGACCTCTCTATCTAAATATTTTTGGCATTTGAAGAAAATGAATAAAACACCAAAAGTATAATGGAAAATTATAAACAAAACTAGAACTTGTAAAACTTGGGATGACCTATGCCCTTTATGCCTTCATGAGAAACTACACATTATTAAGTTTCTAAATAATAAAAATCTATTAAACAATAGACATGAATTAACGGTTTTTTGCCGACATCATCAAATCTTTGCATTGAATAATTAGCATATAATTATTTTTAAATCCATAGTCCTAATAAATAGCTTAAATACCCTACAAAAAAAGATAAACCCTTTATGAAGTTGTCAAAATACAAATGTTACGACAGTTTTTTTTATATACACAAAACCCTTTCAGAAAAAAAAAAATAAAAAAAAAAAATAAATCTCCATAGACACGTAAACCAGACTAGACGAAATCATCTTCCGTTTTAAATTTAGACACCCCAACCTTACCCTGACTTGACATCTATGAATGTAACTCTATACTGATACAAATTATTAACACCCTGCGCCCCTCTCTATATGAACGATCACGCTGGCCGTTACCATGGAAATTTTGATTTCAATAATGAATATGCTATTAAAACACGTAAATTTCAGAAATAAGTTATTCCAAAAAAATTTTGCTTGAAGATGGAACAGAGCTTACTTTAATTCAATTTAATTCAAATAATTATATTGAAGTTTTCGGCTCTTGTTTTGAAACATGAGAACTCTTATGTAGCGTGTTGGAATCATATTTTTAAATAAATATAAATATATATATATATATATATATATATATATAGGTTAAGCACTTCACCTTGCAGGGTCTTCTTTCAGATAAGCAATATGAAATTGACCTGATAAAAGAAAATATACAACAAAATACCTAAAAAAAAAAAAAAAAAAAAAAAAAAAAAAAATTAAACAATGGTTAGCGTTGTTAGTTCATTGGTGGTGGTTTACGTAAAAAGAACTTACATAATGACATCTTTTAAAAATTCCCACTTGCTATTGTAATGGCCATTCCTTTCCGCTTCAAGTAATGTTTGCAGGTAGATCTGTCGACTGGCCCCAAATTGGGGGCCAGGGGGAAACAAACTAAGGTTTTTCATCAGGACTTCATAACACAACAAATTCAGATCAGCACTTTTGTTTTTCTGAAATAAAATACAAAACAAGATTGAAAGAAAATTGGAAATGTGAAAGCAAATCATCACCAGACATCTAAAAGACATCCTCTAGAAATAATTATTTTAATATTATTTTATTAATATTAATTAATATTATTATTTAATTTATTTTTTTTTTAATTTTCAAATTAAAATACTAACAATCATGTTTTGAAAATTTCCCAAAAAATAGAAAATATGTACCTATATTTTAATTAAAAAGTATGCAAATTAGAAATTAATTGTGACCGAGACTAAAATTTGGAGGTACAAATTACATCATTTCATATAAGTTCTTATATTTGTTTGGTATTAGGTTAAATACAGGGTGACCCCCCCGAAAAACGGGAATTTTTGAAGTGCGTATTGCCAGACATGAGCAAGTGGCAACACTGCGAGACAGTGACCTTGAGCAAGTAAACATTTTGCCATTTAGAATTCAAGATGAAATTCACAGTATCCCAGCTGAGATGTTGCAGCAGTCAATGAGGAATCTCAACAGCAGATTTCAAGAATGCATTCGTACAGGAGGACGCCATTTACAGGACGTAATTTTTTAAGAAATGAAAATTTCATCATTGATTCTTAAATGGCATGTTTTAAGGTTTCAATTACTATGAATAAAATATTTTTCTTCCATCACTCTTGGTTTCATTGGATTGTTAAAAAGTTCCCGTTTTTTTGGGGTCACCCTGTACAAGAAATTTAACAGGCAAATTATGCAAAATAGGAAAATACAAAATTATTCATACTGTATGAAAAATAGAAAAAATTGAACAATTTTCACAATTTTTATAACTTGCTGCAATCGTTTTTTAAAGTTTTGATGTGATTTGAACAAGTCTTTTCTGGCGCTTTCTTCCATTCCTCAATGGTAACGCATTCTAATTCTTGAAGGTTTTTTTTGATGACAATGATTCATTTGAATATTCAATTCTTGCCATACATTTCCAATGGGATTCAAGTCAGGACTCACTGAAAGCAGAACTGGAATTGGTTTTTTCTTCTGAAGTCACACAGTTACTGATCAATCGGCCTAGGCAAGATTTGTTTCATTTTATATTTTTTTTTATTGCATTTCTTTTCTGCAATATTTGACTTCACTATAACATATTTTTCCAAAATTTGTATATATAGAGTGACACCTTGACTTAAGTCGTTTTGAGTTAAGTCATTTTCAAAGATACATCAATTTTTCTTAAATATTATATGGAAAAATAAAACTCGCCTTAGGTTGTTTTACTAGAGTTTACACCAGCCATTAAAAATATTATAAACATCAAAACACTAAAATAACAATAAACATATAAAATTATATATATATATATATATATATATATCCTAGAATCATCAAAAACAAAACAATTAGCATAATAAAGTATGTTCAGCAGATGTTCATATTTCAAATTCCTGCTGACGGGCAGCACTTGTGCGTTTTTTCCGCTCCAACACCGATTTGGAATTCAGACTGGCTTACATTTGTGCTCTGCTATTGATGTTCTTTCAATTACATTTCAATTGTGATTTAGAATACATTTTTGCCAATGGCTGAGAAGAAAAGTCCCAATGCAAGAGCTAATGCTAAGCATAAGGCTATATCACTAGTAGATAATGTGAAAATTAATTATTATTAAGCCCCACTCGTTTTTCAACCTAAGTCATGGCCTCTGGAACCAATTAACAATGTAGGGTGAGGCATACCCGTAATGCACCTACGATTATTGGTAGGATTTCAAGTGCACTCCGGCTTCAAAAAGTTTGAGAACCGCTAATCTAGCCAGATATATAATTAGATATATAGTTAGATAGAAAGATATATCATGAGAGAGTGAGATATAGTGATTAACTAAGTGAAGCTTACATGTGACACAAGGCCAAAAGTGTGGAGCATCTAGTGAGGATCAAACTTTTTACTTCGTCGCAATTGATCTAGTGAGACAAGCTTGCTAACCATTACATTGAAGTGCTCAAAATATAGCAATTTAGTGAGTATAGCTTACTTGTAGCATGAGGCCAAAAGCATGGAGCACCCAGTGCAGATCAACTTCACTACTAAGTTATAATTGATCTAGCAAGACAAGCTAGCCATTACACCAGGCCAAAGTGCTCTAGAGGGAGGGAGATATAGATAAACATAGATATACAGTTAGATAGATGTATGTGTGTATGTATTTCTTATTGGTTCTCTCCCACCCAAATCGTTTCCACAAATTCTAATTTTTAGATCAACAACAGGGCTGATTTAGGATTCTCACCAAGAGAATGTCCTTCATGAAGAAATAACAGGTCTGTGGAGGTAGATAGGCCCCAGCTGAGATGAAATTCAGTGCCATTATTAGCCCTTCGTGGTAATTGAACTCCTCCTCCAAGCAACAGTGAATCATTTCTGCCAGGGAGCCTTGCATAGGGATGCAGGATACAGAGTCAGACACCTGAAGGAAAAAAAATGGTTAAGCAAGGAAAATAGACAAGAAGCAAACATTTATGAAAATATCTACAATAAAATCTACAATTTCTTTATATGCCTTTAATCTAGTCACCTTGGCAGACAGCATGAGAATCAAATATGGAATTTTTTTCTTCAAACTATAAACTTTCACAGAATTTTAACAATAGTAGGGTGGCAAATATCAGATCATTGCAAAAGTTCTCATTGTTAATATGAAATGACTCCATCTTGACAATGGCATTTGTTTTGATGCCAATTTATGGTATGTTATAGATTGAAACCTTGCATCATTCAGTTTGCGAGTCAGACTTGCTCAAATGTTGACTTTTTGTTGACAGAAAGTATGCCTTAAAGATAGAGGATGAAAATTTGCATTTTCATATATTATGCTCTATGAATTTCAGAAAAGAGTAAGCGTTGGAATAAAATCATTCGGAAGGTTTATTTGGATCATAATCCAGCCCTTTGGATGTCCTCAGTATGACGATAAACTACATCCGCATCCTGGGTATGACAATAAACTATGTCCAGCAGCAAGGCCTCTGATCAGGTTTTGAGGAGCATAGAACCACCTCTTAATTGCTGGTGAATTCCCAGGTCCACCCTGACCTGGAGTGGTAGCACCTGTTAGGATCCCAGCTATGGGCAAATAGTTAACCCCAAAACTGGGGCCAAAACACCATGAAAGTGTAAAAATAGGTTTTAATACCAGAAATACTTTAAAAAAAATTATTACCAGCAATACTTTTTTGGAAAAAAATATTACTAACAATGCTTTTAAAAAATAAATATTACCAGCAACACATTTTTGACAAAACAAAATATTACCAGAAATAGATTTTTGACAAAACAAAATATTACCAGCAATAAAAATTTTGTCAGCATTAAATAAGCCATTGAGGTTGATATGCCGTAAAACAAACCAAACCAAAAACCAGCTCTTTGGATGGTCAAAAAGTGGTTCGACAGATTTTGTCAACATGATTTTAGCTTAAACGATCAACTACACTCTGGGCAAGATTCCAATGTCAATGAAGATGCTCTGCTTGACATTGTGGAGAATAAACCAAAGATTTTGATGGAAGAGATTGCTAACAGTTTCAAAAAATCCATCATGTTAACTGGCTTTCACCATTTGAAGAGACTTGGGTTTGTTTCATAAGTCATCACGTGGATGCCACATTCTCTGATGGAACAGAGCAATTTCTTTGTAGTTGTGTCACAAAAAAAAGAGCCATTCTTAGAATTGTCACAAGTAATGAAAAATGAATCATTTATGTTTGATGCAAATGGAGCAGGAAGAAACAAGCTTGTGAATGTACAGAACGTGTGGCTAAAAGGGTCTTTCATCCAATGAAGAGGTTGCTGTCCATTTGGCGGTATTGCAGAGAGATAATTCACTTCGAGCTTTCACGAAACAATAACTGCAAAGAAGTATTGTGACTAATTCACCAATCTCAATGTGACTAATCAAGAAAAACTGAGTTTGATGAATCAAAAAGGTGTCATTATCCACAACGACAATGCATGTTGCAATACAGGCCTTGCAGAAGCTTAAAGAATTGAAATGGGAAACTCGCCAGAAGCCACCATTTTCTCCTGACTTGGCTCCTTTGGATTTTCATTTCTTCTGGTCTCTACAGAACAATTTAAATGACAAAAAGTTTGACCCTGCACACTAAGTCAAAAACCCCATCACAAGCTTCTTCCAGCAAACAGCATAAAGTTTCTATGAAAAAGTCATGCTTGTATATAAACAAAAACTTGATAATTATTTTCCAACTATTATGTGCATGAAAAATAATAAACATTCATAATACACTATAACAACATTACTAAATAAATTTAAATAAATATATATAACTGCATATATTTATTCAATTCACTACATTGGAAATTTTTTATAAACAAATATCTTGAACGTTTGGCAACTACTAAAACATAATCTGTATGGCTGGAAAATTATGTCACATGAAAGAATAATAAATAAATTGCTTGCTGCCGTTACATATTTTGAAACAAATGTGAGGAAGAAACAAGTACATATAATAAAACATAATTATTATTTTGAAAAAATTACCCAGAAAAAAAAAAAAAATGAAACTAAGTGCACAAAAAGGAGGCATTCATAATTTATGTTATTTTAATAAATACGAATCTTCCAAAGCAAACAATTGCTGTTTGTTTGTTTTTTTGGGGGATTTTTTTTTGTTGTGGGGGTGAGTGATCGGTGGGGGAGGTTATAATATGGTAAATACTAAAATTGGTATAAATTATCACCCCTAGGGCCACCTTAAATGAAAAGGCCTTTAGTGTGATATCAGTTTGTAATTCCATTCTATTTTTTTCTAACAGGGTAATGTTTGTATGAAAGGGAGTTTTCAAATTAAAGCTAGGTTACATTGATTTTTATTTTAAACAAGGAAAAAACAGAACTACGGTCCATTTATTTAAATATGCCTAGCCTTTATACTAGCTCCAGGGCCAAAGTAGGTGGGGCTTTTCAGAACAGGAAACAGCATTTTCAATGAATGTCCCTTTTAAGGGATTAATTGATAATATTGTTACATCATCATTTTGTATCATGAAATGCTTTTAAAAGGAAGTCAACAGATTTATGGGCTGTCTAGTGACATACTAAACTCATGATCTCTGTAATATTTCAAACAAGCTTTAACCACACTAGTGAAAAATCACAAGATGCATAACGTAATCTGACTTAAGACTTAAGCTACGAACTGCAATCTTATCCAATGTGTGTGTGGATTTCATGTCATATTTGGATTCCATATCCTCTGTTAAAACACTTCCCAGATATTTAAATTTCTGTACTAGCTTGATTTTGACATCTTCAACTCACAGCTAACATCTTGGGCTGTTCTTTTTTTTTTTGCTGATGACCATACGTTCTGTAATGTGCCTAATAATTCAAAATGTATTAACTTACCTTGTGTTGGTCAGTGTTCACAATAAGTCCATTAGCAAAAGAGAGAGGCTGCCATCCATTTGTCTGTTGGGTAAGCTTAAAAAAAAAAAGAGAGAGAGAGATTGATTTATACATGTTATACATGTCAATAATAGCATATAGTCATGAACAAAGGAAAAAACCCTGTTTCCATGCTCGGCAACAATCCTTCTTTCTTTAACTGTGCCAATGAATGCCTATTGACCAAACTTTAGATAAATCCAAAATAGCAAAACTATTTGGACCAGTGATCGGCAGCCTGAGTAGTAGCGACCACCATTGGGCATTTGACTAGCTGCAGTTGATGTTCATCCTATTTTGGTGATTGGGTGGGTGCCAAGCCTCACTGATGAGCATTTCACTTGATACCAATAATTTTTCATTATTTTAGTGGGACTAACCGCCAAATCATCAATACTAACTGACCATTTCCCTGTAATTACTGTATTCTTGCTATTAATGACATCCTTTTTAGTGAACTTGCCCTTCATGATGCATTCCAGTAATATGATAATGAAACAAAGACGTGTTATCCTGCGACACCTCTAACAACATTATAATCATACAGATACCTGCAGTGTAATATCCATCCAGTAAAGATTTTCAGATTGTGTTTGAAATAGAAATTTTTATTCATATTATTATTATTATTTTATTCAAATTAGTTACTTTAACTCTTTGTTAGTTCACTCAGATTTCTAAAAATGTATAGTCCCCTGGTGTTGGCCTCCAAAAGTGCCACATGACACACTACACACCGAGTAGGGGAGAGTAACAGTGGGAGGTAGCAAAAGAAACAAGTAGCCAACTAGGAATTACAAGTACTTTAGAAATTTGAGGGTAACAAAACACCCCATGTGACTAATGCAGGGTTAATAAATGGTAAATTTTCATTTTAAAACCCGAGCGTCATTCACTGCTGAACTATTTTCTTTCAGAAATAGTACACGCTTCCGTAAAGCGATTTTTTTTGTACTTAATTTAAGAATAAAGTTAACTTTCAAATATATGTAAACATCAACAAATAAAAGAATAACAGAAAAAAAAACACCTAACCCTAATTTGAAAGTTAACTTTCTTCTTAAAAAAAATAAAAAAAATAAAAAAAATAAAAAAAATAAAAAAAATAAAAGCATAACAAAAAAAAACAAAAAACACCTAACCCTAATTTGAAAGTTAACTACAAGGAATTACTGTGAAGGAAGTAAATAGGCCCAAATTGTATACATCTACCAACAAAATTCAGCACTGAATTATTTATCAATAAGCGGAAGCCAGTAATGGCTGACAAAAGACTAGGAAAATGACTGATTTTTTTCGGGTCGTTAACATCCAAAAAGGTAGGTTTCTTCAATATCAAATTCTTGATTTTAGTTCAGCATATACATTTGCACAGAAATAAGACTATTTTGGAAAAATTTGAAGGGATATTAGCGCTCGGGTGTTAAAATGAAAATTTACCTAATAAATTTTCTAACTATAACTGACAAACTGTCAAAATATTAGCATTGTCCCTAATGATGCACTCCTTAAATTAAAAAAAACAAACAAATTATGGCATATACATCACTAATACAGAGAATACAGTAATAATGACTGTTGCGTTCACCCAGAGAGAGCGATAGATATTCCTATTGCTCGTCAGCCTAGTTTTAAACAGAAACAAAATTCTGTTACTATTTATCTTTTTTAAAGAGTCATTGAAATTTAAATAAATATCAATTAAATTTAATCCAAACTTAATTCTGGAATTATTGATTGGTGGGTCTTCCAGATTCCCAATGTTGAAAAGTGGACATAACACAGGGAAAGGTTGCCAGTCACTGATCTAGAGTAATAATCAAGGTATCAGAAATGTTAAAAGTTCACAATATTTACTGAAGATCGACTCAGAGTTTCGTACTTCAGGATCCAAATGAGAATGATTGTGTTTATTATTACAGAATAGATATTTTAACGAGTTTCAAATTTCCCGCACTAGAAAATTGCTAACACCGTAAGTTCTCTGCAACAACTCAAAATTCAAAAATTCAATTTTTTTTCTTTTATTGCTGTATGGATAGCTTAATCTACATTGGATACCAATAAAAATGTGTATGTATGTGTGTATATATTAGGTTGGTGCAAAAATAATGACGTAATAATGTTTTTCGACGTTAAAAAATACATCAAAAAACACGATTATTATTATTAAAACGTCATTATTTTTGCACCAGCCTAATATATTTATATTTATAAATATTGTCTTTTCTACAGGTTAACTCTGAGAAATTTTCATATATATATATATATATATATATATATATATATATATATATATATATATTTATTTATTTATTTTAATGCTTACACTAGACTGGTATAAAAAAAAAAAAAAGCTGGATAGTACAATTTTGGCAAAAAAAGAAAAGACTAAAAACTTCTGAGTTGGTTGAAAAAAAAAACAAAAAAAACAAAAGGGGACAACACTGCAATGCCTAGCCAAAAGAAAAAAACCCAATCAAGTCGGGCAATAATGCCACTAAGTCACAAGGGGCTACTGGAAGGGAACGAAAAGAAAAAGACTTTAGAAGGAATGAGAAACCCAATCCTAAAGAGGAAACAAGAGATAAACCTGTTCTCCTGTTCAAAGGACTAGTGAAAAGTGTGAAATGGATGAGAGGCGTACATATCTACTCTTCTTAAATACGTACACGTGTGTGTGTGTGCATGCAGGATACATATTTGCATGTATTGCACTTTACATATGTGGACTGTTTATGTTTTGAGTGTTATGCCTCATTATTTTGTTCCTGAAGAAACTCAAAACAAGAAACCCCAGTCACCTACCCATTTGTAGACTAAAGCAAAGGTGATCCGAGGCTAAATTTAATGAAGTAAGGCAACTTACCCGTAAGTACTTCCTGCAAGTCAACACAGATTCCAAAGTGGAGCTGAGTGGGACTTTACGCTTAAGCCCAACACACACTTTCCACCGACCGCTTCTGCATAGTTTGTAACGGGACAGATCCGGGGGGCTGTCCTGTCAAAGAGAAGAAAAAAGAAAATGATGAAATGCTAATAAATATCACAATTGATTAATTTTATTCTTAATTTCCTGCAAGCAGTCAGGGAGACACATTCAGATACAATAAATATTTCTATCAAAATACCATATGCTACTGTGTTGCGGAAGCAAACACTTAACTATAACTCAAGTTGGCATTAAGAAAAATGTTATTAGTTAATAATACAAGATAATTAAAAATAATAATAAATAAGTCTAAATAAACAAATAAATATTATAATTGTCTAGGTTAATCACATGCACATACTTTTTAGAGAAGTGTATTTTAAAGATAAAATACAGACAGTTTATGAAACATGGTTCCATTTATCAGAAATTTCCTGTTTTTAGAATTGGCAATAAAAGAACCATCAAAAATATTTCGGCCGTGGTCAATTGTTTCAAATTCGTTTTTTTTTTAAATTCAAAAGATATATGCTATTTCTATTTATCATCCAGACAGTTATGAAAAATTGTTGCATTTATCTGAAATTTCTTATTTTTAGAATTGGCAGTAAAAGAACAGCCAAAAAAAAATTAAATAATTTTCGGTCATGGTGGATTGTTTGAAATTCATTTTTTTAAGTTCCCACACATTTATATTCCAGAGAATGTAAATAAATCTAAAATAGAGGCGCGTGAAGCTAACTATTATCTGAATGATTCATTCATTTACAGCATCTTTGTAGACTATTTTAAGCCAGAAAATATTTTAAGATTGTAAGAATATTTTTTTTTTTTTTTGGTTGGGGTGAGATAAACAATGGTTTAGTGATACAAGTTTTACTAATCAACTCACAGCTGAGGGAAGATATGGATTCATACCTTTCCAAAGGATATTTGCACGTAATATTCACTATAACAAACCCAACTAGAATTGGAATTCAGCTCTCCAATTAACAATTCTAAACCATTATCCATGACGCTACCTGCACGTTCAAGCTTACAGCACCTGGCATTCCCAAACAGTCACCCATCTAGCAACTAACCAGCCTCAACATTGCTTGACCAGTAATCACACAGGAGCCGGTGTTTGAATGTGATCTGGCCATAGGGTCTGGGTGCTCCAAGAATCAGGCATTGTGCCAGAATTTAGTTTTATGTTACCGCAACCAATAGCTGGCGAGTTGACTTCAGCAACCATCAATAAAGAATTCAATCCTCATTGAATGATGCATAAATGTAGCCTTGTACCAAACATGGGGTACCTGTATAAAACACTAGTAGTATAACCCATCTTCAACCAGGTGTTTCATTACTGGGAATTTTTACCATCCAATTGAAGCAGTTTAAGTTTAAAGCCAGCCCACCCGAAAACCAATATTAGTAACAACATCCCTAAATAGGGGGTTAACAATTTGAATGGGGGTGGCCATGAAAAGGGCCAGTTTTGTGTTCTCAATCTTGATTCAGCCTCATGCACAGCAGCAGTTGAAGTCCTCAGCCGTTGGGTCCTTTTGATCATCATTTTCAGCCTAGCGTGCAGAAGCGTTCAGGTATGCTCTTCTGAAAAGCCGATGTCTACATTGATCTTTGGACTCGGTGGCTCCGAATGAAGCACCCCAAGAGGCATTTTGAGACATGCAAACGTTCTAAAGATGATACATTATCTCTTATTCACATGGTAGACGTGGTGGCAGCAGTTTTGCAAGCTAGGCAAGTTCTTTTCTTTGGTGGCATTTCTTAGGCAAGTATGTCAAATGGAATGCATGGACAAATACCAGAAGAGAACGCTGTAAAGCTACAGGGATCACTAATCTTGAATAACTTTAGCCAAGGTTGGAAAAATAAATGTTGAGTAATAAAAAAAAAAAGCAAGCCAACTTATTACTACGGTGAATGCAATGCAAAAACTGGCAGGGCAATAAAAAAAAAAAAATTAAATTGGGAACGGCTATAAATGACAGTGAAAAGCAACACCTTAAAACTGTAGTAGTAGGCATTATGCAATGGAAAAGGTAACTTCACTTGAGAGAGATTGAATGTTTGGCCAAGAGAGGGGGAATGTGTAATTTGAACTCAAAGCAGGCATTGAAGAATTGTCTATCAAACAAAAAAATTCATCGAAATTGGGTGAAAACTGTGGATCACACACACACATTTTGAAAATTATAGATATAGAAGATGTTAGCAAATTTCATTCCTCTTTGAATACTTCATAAATCTGGCCTTGTACCTAACTTGTCAAAATTAGGTGAAAAGTTCAGCATTGTATTTGGTTTATTATTAAGCAAAACTAAACAACTTTAAACCCCATAAAAAAGAGGAAGTTAGTCTTATTCCTTGCTAAAATTTATTGTGACTAAACATGAATGCCATTGAGGGATCAAAACAAGAGTAAATAACAAAGATAAAGTATGGAATCTGACAAAAATATACAAACAACACGTTAAAAATATTTCAATTTCCTCCATGAAGAAAAAACACATTGTAGGTACTGGTGGCTTAACGGCTAATAGCATTAAAAATGGAACTGGTTATCAAAGTTCAAATTTTATCTGTGATTTCACTTTGCTGTAACATCCTTGGGAAAAATAACAAACCCACTTCTGCTAACATCCAACAATGACTACATAAGAGAGCAATTAAAATCTTTATTCCTGTATAGTGAATCAAAATTTGTCAGGCTTTCTTTCCTTTTTTGCTATTTTATTTTATTTTTTTTAACCATTCATCACAAGCAAGGTGGCAATGCTACTAAGACGCAAGGAGTTACTGAGAGTAAAGAAGAATGAGAAGACTTTAGTGTGGTGAAAGGACAAGAAAAGTAGAGAATTAAAATTTTGCAAATTGTAGGTGGCAGGGAAGCAAAAAATTGAAAGGGAATTCCACAGGGCGAGAAAAGAAACTGTTAGAATAGAGCATACATAGTGGGAAAGCAAATCAAAGGGAGATAATTCAAAACTAAGATGATTTAATGCTCATACGGTTTCAAATTGTTCAGGGGGAGATAACTTTAAAGACTTTTTTTTTTACAATGGGAGGCAACTCAAAAAATTTATTGAAAGGGAAGCAATAATTTTTTTAACAATCCTAGATTCGATGTCCATATTTTTTCTCTTGTTAACAAGAATGAGAAAGGAAAAACTGGTCTTTCTTTGTTTCTTTTATTAGGTTGGTGCAAAAATAATGTCATTTTCTCACATATGTTACTATGTGAGAAAACGAAACGAAATTACTTTTGCACCAACCTAATATATGAGAAGTCCTTTCAAGACGTGGGAGAACATGGCTCTCCACAACATACTGTTGCATCAAGTAATTTTTTGACAATTTACCGTCCATCTTTGTTCTTGTTCTGCCACCAGACAAACTAATTCAGCAGGTTACTCACTCTTTGTTTCTCTTGCACTGAATGTCTACTGAGTGTTAAGTTCTCTAAACCGTCTTTCCTCATTAAGTAAAAATGTCCTTTTTGTTCCCTTTTCTCCTAAAACTTCCTCATTGCTTACATATTCTGCCCATGGTATACTTAGCATCTGTCAGTAGAACCACATCTCTGTCTCTTCTTCATCTGTGAAACAATTCTTCAGCATCCACTGCCATATAGGAAATTTGATATTACATAGAAGTTCATCACTTTTCTGTTTCTAATGTATTAAGTTTATGTTACAACAACAGCAGTACACAGACTGGTTGTAGTGGATATACATGGTAGAATAACCATCAGCTCGAAATCTTTAAAAAAACCTGTTTTGAAAAGTAACTGGTTTTCCTTTGCCTTTGCATAGGATGACAGGTCCTAATGAGGAAGAACCCATCTCCAGCTGATGAGCGAGTAAGAATTTTCAGGCCTTCATGCCTGCAAAAACTACACTGTGTCAAAGTATGGTTATTCCTGTGACACTGCTATGACTGTATACACTTATGACTCCCTCAGCAATGTTTGTTTTTAAAAAGCAATGATGAAAATTGTAATAAATCCCAAACATATGAAAGCAGATTTGTACATTTCTTTATTCTTGAGAATGACTACAAAACTGTTAAACACAATTTATTTATCAGATTGCTTATTTAATCTGTAATTTCAAATTGAGTTTGTTTTTTTTTTCCCAAAAAGAAAGAAAAATGAAAAAAAAACAAAAATGAAAAAAAAAACAAAAATGAAAAAAAAAACAAAAATGAAAAAAAAAAAACAAAAAATGAAAAAAAACGAAAAATGAAAAAAAACGAAAAATGAAAAAAAACGAAAAATGAAAAAAAACGAAAAATGAAAAAAAACGAAAAATGAAAAAAAACGAAAAATGAAAAAAAACGAAAAATGAAAAAAAACGAAAAATGAAAAAAAACGAAAAATGAAAAAAAACGAAAAATGAAAAAAAACGAAAAATGAAAAAAAACGAAAAATGAAAAAAAACGAAAAAAAAAGAAAAACGAAAAAAAAAGAAAAACGAAAAAAAAAGAAAAACGAAAAAAAAAGAAAAACGAAAAAAAAAGAAAAACGAAAAAAAAAGAAAAACGAAAAAAAAAGAAAAACGAAAAAAAAAAGAAAAACGAAAAAAAAAGAAAAATGAAAAAAAAAGAAAAATGAAAAAAAAAGAAAAATGAAAAAAAAAGAAAAATGAAAAAAAAAGAAAAATGAAAAAAAAAGAAAAATGAAAAAAAAACAAAAATGAAAAAAAAACAAAAATGAAAAAAAAACAAAAATGAAAAAAAAACAAAAATGAAAAAAAAACAAAAATGAAAAAAAAACAAAAATGAAAAAAAAAGAAAAATGAAAAAAAAACAAAAATGAAAAAAAAAGAAAAATGAAAAAAAATGAAAAAAAAAGAAAAATGAAAAAAAATGAAAAAAAAACAAAAATGAAAAAAAATGAAAAAAAAACAAAAATGAAAAAAAAACAAAAATGAAAAAAAAACAAAAATGAAAAAAAAGAAAAATGAAAAAAAAAGAAAAATGAAAAAAAAACAAAAATGAAAAAAAAACAAAAATGAAAAAAAAACAAAAATGAAAAAAAAACAAAAATGAAAAAAAAAGAAAAATGAAAAAAAAAGAAATATGAAAAAAAAAACAAAAATGAAAAAAAAGAAAAAAAAAAAAAAGAGTAGAAACCTATAATTGCCAGAGTTTAAGGTCACGGATTTCTGTTCATTCGGCATCTTTGAGCCATGATCACAATTATAAAAAATTTGAAAATTAAAACAATTCAAGATATAAAATAACCTGAAAAGAAACTGTATTATATTCAGAAATTCCAATATTTATTCAAATTTTCTTGTTTTATGGTTCATAGATATTTCATAAAATTATGAATAAAACTTGTTTCATAGTTAATTCTTTATAAAATGATAAATAATAAATATTACATTGTAGTTGGTTTACAAATTTTGATAATTTTATAAATTTTTGACTAAGTAAAAAATTATTTTAAAAATCAATTAAAATTTTTTAACTTAGTATAAAAATAAAGAAAAGCCGACCTAACATCAATAAATAGTGCTTAAATTTTTTAATAAAAAGACTTTCTTTCCAAATTTATTTCTATAGGAAATAGCAATTAATAAATACTGCATTGTACTCGATTCACATATTTTTATCATCTGGTAAATAAACATCACCAAGGGAGACAAATGTGTATGCAGTAATAGCAGTGTCAAGGGAATAATTGTCCTTTTGACATACCATTTTTTGCAGGCACTACTTTGCCAACGTTTGTCAAAATGCAAACATCATTGTTTTTGTCCGTGTATTGTTTAATATATCGTAATGGAATTGTCATCTTTCATAATGGCTTATCTAAGCCGAAAGCTTAGATAGGATTAAAAAATATGGATCAATATTTTGATTTTCTTTCTTCATTTAATGATAATCTTATTAAGCTTATCAGACGATATGAAAAGAATTTATATAAAATAAATAGACAACACTTGTCTATATCATTTAATGAAACATGCATCATACTTATTATAAAACCCAGGTTGTGTGTGTGAGTGTGTCTGTACGTTTATATATTGGATTGGATTTCCTACATTTTCAACAGATTTCAACAAAACTTCACAGGACTGCATAAAATTACCTTGCGGTGGTTCTGACAGTGCCAAAAATTGGAAAAACACAATTGGTTTTGCACGAAATCAATTTGAAAACACGATTAAGAGGCATCACAAGAATGTAAGGGGGACAACTCATATCGAGTTATACTTAAAACCCAGGTTGTGTGTGCGTGCGTGTGTGTGTGTGTGTGTGTGTGTGTGTGTGTGTTTGTTTGTTTATATATGGGATCAGATTTCCTACATTTTTCAACCAATTTCAACAAAACTTCACTTTTTTTTTTGGCAGGTAGTGTTTCTTATTGTCTTGCACACTTTTTTCTTTATTTATACATTCAGAATGCTTTAAAAATTCCATTTACAAGACAATTGTTTATAATAAAATTCTATTCAATTGGTAGACTCATAACGATTGAAAACAATGTTTTCATTTGAGTTTGTGTTTGACCAATTTGTAAAAAAAAAAAAAATAATTAAGACATGCGTGTCCGTCAACCTTAAACAATAATCTTTGTCAATTTTATTTTTCAGTCTTTATGATGGTCGGTACTTGATCTCTTACTGTTACATCCCCGGGCATCGCTGGGCTCTACTGCTAGTCAATATATATATATATAAAAAATGTAAATGTATTGCTAATTACTTTACATAGAAGTAAAGTCAATATCCAGAACTTTGATTATACTGCTGCAAGTTTCCCTGTGACTGGGGCAGGCAGTAGTCAGCTAGCTCTCACCCCTTCTTTCCAAGCATCCCTGACAAGCGGGCTAATGTGAGCAAGGCTGCACTCCCATACTTGCAGTCCTTCCATGTCTTCCTAGGAACCCTGAACTCCAAGAACTGCATTGAAAATGGCAAAGAACGCAAGTGTTACTAGTTAAGAATTAATGTAAGCATTACTGATAGAATAGGGTTATTTTATGTGTAATGTAAATGTATTCTTATTGATGACTGATAGAATAAGGCTATTTTTGTATAATGTAAATGCTTTTATTACAGAGATGCATACAAAATAAAAGAAGAAAGGTTTTGTCAATGGTTATGAATTAATGCAAACATTACTGACAAGCAGAATAGGGATTTTATATTTCCAATTCAAAGCCATGTGACCTTTGATTTAAATATCCTTAACCCACAGGTTGCTCGTTGCATGACAATTGTGTCAGGCATGCAAAATCTAGAAGCAATCAACTTACCTTGATGAGGTAGTCTCGGATGTAAGTAACATGAAGACACTGAATTCCATTTTTCTGCAGAACGACAACATCTTCCCAAAAGCTGGAGTCCACAAAAATGTGTGTGACAGTTCCGCTCACTTTCTGTACATTTTTGATCGGCAACTTTAACATGTACAACACAGCACCTCCATAGCAAAGCAAACTGGCCAGTGGAGAAAAAGAAGAAAAAAAAAAAAAAAAAATCAGAAAAGAGAAAAAACTTCTTATTTTTTTTATTATTTAAAAAACACCATTATTTCGTAAGTTACATTTTGGGTCTTATGAGCCCCTTATTTTTTGTATCAAATGTGAGACAATGGGACCCTGATCATCAAGTGGCTGAGGACACCAACACAGTGAACCTGAAGTGTCGACAGATTTCTGACAAACAAAAGTAAAATCGAGAGCTCCAAAAGAAGCACCTCCTGTCCAGAAGTAGGGAAAATAACGTGAATTATGATGAGAAATGCTTTTTTCACCTGTGCATAACTCGCACAACTAAAGCTTTTCAGTCAATGTGCATTTTTAAACGGCAATGCATCGCCACAAGAGGGCGAGATTACTGGGGAATGTGTGTTTTTTATTGACTCCATCTCTATAGGGTGCGATGGATAAATTGTCGCCATTTCATATTTTTAATTTCATGTATTGTTTTTGCCAACTGCACAATATAGTAGGGTCAGTTGGGCACCGTCTGTGAGAAAAAGAGCACCATGACGCAATTCACTCTGCCAGAAATTTGGAAACGGCATGCTGTACTGAGTGGCATTCAAACAGGAAGCGCCAAGACAAACATTTCAGAATGTTTGGGTGTAAAATCTGAGGCCAGGGCAGAGAATTCAGAAAAAGATGGCAGAGTCTAATGACGATTACAAAGGTACGGCAGCTCAGAATATTTTCTCTGATCGTTCCGAGAAGAAAAGAACTCCCAAATTTGTTGTTCAGAGCCTCAGACTCAACAAAGAGGCCTATGTCAAGTGCCTTGAGGAAATAGTGCTGCTCTAGGTCAAGAGGAGGGCTACTGGAAGACCCAATGTCTGGCAACAGGACTCTGCATCATGCCACACACGCAAGAGAACCCAGTCGTGACTGTCAGACAATTTCTATGGCCACATCATCCCTTTACATTTGGCCACCTAACTCCCTAGACTTTCAACCCCACTGATTATTATGTGTGGGGCAGATTTGAGCGAGAGACCAACAAAACTCCTTGTAACAACAAAGATGAACCGAAGGCAAGAATTATGGCAGCATTCATCAACTTACACAAGGAAACCACCCAGAGTTGCAGGAGATTCCAAAGTTGTCTGGAGGCCATGGTTGAAGCCAATGGTGATTTTATTGAATAAATTTACTCTTTAGTATTTCAATATATATATTTTTGTGTAATGCTGGTAAATATATCTGTTAAAATGAGATGTTAGTGTCATTTTTGAGTAATTTAGACGACAATTTATCCATCGCACCCTGTAGAATGGTTGCCAACCAAAGCAATAGAATCCCATTTGTCCTGCTATTTAACCAATAGCTGGGAAGAGAAGATATGGATTCATACCTTCTCCAAGGGTATTTGTTCAGAAGGGGACATATAGAACTCGACTGGAATGTCTTATTCAGAATTGCTAACCATTACACAACTAGCACATCCTATGAATGTCACTGATATTTAAATAAAATCTTTCTGGGTCAAGTGCCACTTAGTCGGAAGCTAGAGAATTCTGGTTGCATGTTTATAGTCAGGCCAGATTCTAGAATGACCAGTGACAAGCCATCCATCCTGATGTAGAGATAGTAGGAGAGAGTCTGCAAAAGAGAGACATAGCCGCAAAGATGTCACCATTATAGCAACAGTGCCAAGTTGGAAACAGGATTACATGCTTTCTTTACTTACCATGCCAATATTTCACTTTCCATTTATTTGTTGAACACAGGCTGGGCATTTCCCAGTTTTTGTTCACATTGATTCCAACAAGAATCGGAACACAGAGTGCACCAACCTAATACCTAGCCAGTGAAAGCTGCCAAAGAGATCTGATCATATGTCCACATGCAATCATTAATTGCCGTCATTAAACTTTTGTTTTCTTTCCTGAAGATATACAGGAATCATTCTGATATGTTCCGAAAAGGAATATATTTGTTCGAAGTAGCAAACTGGTTTTCGACTACTGTAACTGAATAGGACAATCTGGCAGGTAACCGTAACGGACTGGTACTCGTCAAAGTCGTAGGCAATAGGCAAAGACTATAGGTGTAGTCAATAGGCGTCCTCTAGGCCTCGTCCCCACATCAGTCTGTATTTATGGCTGACACCAGCCAATCTTAACTTTGAGGAGGAACCCAGGTGTTGCATATTCATTATATCACATTCGATTAATGCTTTTTTCAATTAGTGCACTAAAAAATTTTTATACCAAAATTCAATTAGTACATGTATAATACTCAGTGTGATAAAACATCCTTCAGATTAACCATAGTAATTGAAAATTTTTTTTTTTTTTACAGTTAACGATTAATTTTCTAAAATTTAAAAATGGTTAACTATTTTGTTTGTTAAGTATTACATTATCTAATTACAGTAGTGTTAAAAAAATTGTATGGTCATAAATAGATAAATTTTTATAATATAAGCCAATAATTAAAATACATATTTGAATATTTGTCTCTATTAAACTTTTTGAATATTTGATTTATTTTCAGGTTTATTTTGAAGGTCTAAAAAGGAAATTTCTGATTTTTTGTTTTTAAAAAAAAAAAAAAAAAAAAAAAAAAAAAAAAGGACAATTTAATTAGGCTTGTTTTGATTTGGTTTTTCTTTTACAGCATATCAACGTCAATGGATTATTTAACACCGACAAAATTTTTATTGCTGGATATTCTTCAAAAATCTATTTCTGGGAATATTTTTCCTTGAAGAAATCTATAGCTGGTCATATTTTTTTCAAAGAATGTCTAACTTTTTGTATTGCTGGTACTTTTTTTTTTTTTTTTTTTTTTTTTTTTTAAGTATAGCTGATAATTTTTTTTTATTACGAAGTATTTCTGATATCAAAACCTATTTTTACACAAGTTTGGGTGTTAACTATTTCCCATAGCTGGGACCATAACAGGTGCTACCACCCCAAATCAGGGTGAACCTGGGAACACCAGCAATTAAGAGGTGGTTCTACACTCCTCAAAACTTCCTGATCAGAGGCCTTGCTGTTGGATGTAGTTTATCATCATACCCAGGATACATGATTTAATTAGATACAGGAATTTACATTTATTAAAAAATATCAAAATATAAAAAGACGTATGCATTTACTATGGAAATATAAATACAATTTTCAGGTTAAAACACTAATGATTATATATATGGATAATTTCCAAAAATAGAAAATATATATAACATAAGTGTTGTAGGATATCTATGGACAATAATGGTTATGTCCCCATTCATATAAATACAGTAGTAAATACTGTATGTTGGTCTGCAGTTGGAGATTCATCTCTAGCTGTGTTGGTCAAACTCTCTGCCTCTGGGCAGAGAGGATCCCCAGAATGTCAAAGGGGCAGAGTCTTGTCTCAGAAAACAGCTACCCAACCCTGCTTTATACAGGGTCTATAGGGAATTTTTGGTCATGCCTACAAGCTCAGATACCCCACATTAAATTCAGCCTTGTGCCACATCTGACTGCGTGGAGCAGTTGGTAGATATCCTGCAGTTGGAGATTCATTGTGGAATTCACTTGACTCACTTCTAGCAGTTGATTACTACTTCTATGCACCGCTGACGAATCCTATACGTGTTGTTCTTGTCCTAAGTATTATTGTCCATTACCAACCTTCGTTTGATTATTCTATTCAGTAACCTCCCCTGGGTTATAACAATAAGGTTCATTTTTTTTTTTTGGCTTTAGATTGTCATATTTACCTATCTGCCAGCATAAGAAGATAAGAAAGAGAGAATCAGAATAATTTTTCAGGGTCATTGAAGAATTTAAAGGAATATGTTTAAAAGCAGATCTGACAAATCTGCAGAAAAATTGAAGGTGCAATTTCTCAGTAATGCCATTTATAAGAAGAACACAAGAATACCATGTGATAAACGACTCTAAATAAGGTTTTCATAAAAAATCAAGATTAATAAACATTAATTCATAGCATTGTTATAGTATCTTCTCATATGTACCTATATTTTAATTAAAAAGTACGCAAATCAGAAATCAATGAGACTAAAGTTCGAGGTACAAATTACATCATTTCCAGTTATTATATTCGATTAATATGTTTTCAATTACTGCGTATATTTTAATGTACATATTAGCCGCATTAATCAAGGGAGCCCCGTATATGCAAACACATATAAGTTGATATAAAACCAACAACCAAATTGAGACAGTTCATAATTAGCAAAGAGAAAATGCACAGTTTGACAATGATGGATGACAATAAACTGAGATTGATAAGTAAATCTAGACAAAGAAATAGAAAAAAAAGACAAATAGAAAAGAATTTAAGACAGATATCAATTTTGCATTCATTGGAACTAAGGCCTCGACCGGTCATCAATGACCATCCATAGATTTGATCCCATTTATCTGCTTCTCTGGAATATTGCTGCCTGCGGCTGAATAGGCCGATGTGTGTGGCAGTCTCTGTCACACAAGTCACACCTGTGAATTCTCTGTGTGTTGTCTATGCTGCAGCATTTTTTTTCTGTGGGTCCATTTGTCTTCTGCTGCATTGTTCAGTTTCTCCTCCACTGACATTAGTTGTTTAGTCAGGGTGCTTCTCCACCCAGAACAATCAGCAGCAAGGTTCTCCCAGTGGTCACTATTGATCTCAAGGGCATTCATTTCCCTGTTACAGACATCCCTGAGAGCAACTGGTGTCTCTTTTGCCATTTGCAAGTTCCCTGTAGACGATATCTTTAGGAATTCAGCCATCCTCCATATGACGAACATGACCCACCCATTGAAGCCTGCGCTCTCTGAGCAGAGTGAACAGGGTTGTTAGGCTGGCATGAGATACAACTTCAGTGTTGGGCACTTTGTCCTTCCACAATATGTCCAGGATGTGGCAGATACACCTCGAGCGAAAAGTGTTTAGTCTCTTCTCCTGCTTGTCATGTCGTCCATGTATCTCTCCTCGTTGTTATGACGCAAGTATTGAAGACTGTCATCTTTGTCTTGACAGAGAGAGCTTGGAGTTCTCACACTGATGTGGTGAGTCAAGCGAATAAGGTTGCTGCTTTCCCAAACCTCCTGTCTATTTCTGGGTCCAAGGTGAGATTACTACTGATCTACCGATATACCTGTGGTATATGAACTGGTTCACAACTTCCAGCTCGTAGTTGTTAATGGCGATGATTGGTGGCACATCTACATCCTGTCGTAGGACATTTGAAGTCCCTGCAGACCTCAGAGAAGTGATTCATCAGTGTCTGGAGCTCCTCTTTGTGTGTGGGTTGCGACTGCAGCTAACAGCATGTCTCTGATCATAGCCTCCCATACTTTTGATTTGGACTCGAGGTATGCGAGATGAAACAGACTGCTGTCCGATCTGGTGTGAAGGTAGAACCCCTCTGCTGTCTTGTCAAAGGCATGCTTCAAGAGTGAGGTGAAGAAAATCCCAAAGTGTTGGGGCAAGGACACAGCCTTGTCTGATGCCATTGTGTATGTCAAATGGCTCCAATGTGCTTTCGTCATACTGTACTGCCCACTTCATGTTGATGTGTAAAAATTCAATGAGGCTCAGCAGTTTTGGTAAGCATCTTATATCAGGCAGGATCTTGAAGAGACCCTCTCTGTTAATCAAAGTCAAACACCTTCATGAGATCGATAAAGTCGATGTTCAGGGGCATGTTCTGTTCCCTGCATTTTTCCTGTAGCTGGCAGAGAGAGACCATCATGTCTACTGTTGATTTGTTGGCACAAACGCCACACTACAATTCAAGGTAAACATGTTCTGATTCGTGCGTATATTTGGTCAACAATACTGAAGAGAGAGATCCCTCTATAGTTGTTGCAGATGCTTCTCCCATCCTTGTTTTTATAGAGGGCAATCATCTTGACATGCCTCATATTCCAACATTGCCAGAAGACTTCATGCAACAGGAACAGTGGGGCTGTCTTGTAGTGCTTGATCAAGTTGGATGACACTCCATCACTGCCTGATGCCCCTCCCACAGCCAGACTGTCAATGGCCTTGAGCTCACCCAACGTTGGTTCAGCATTCAGTACATCCAGGGTAGGCTAGTACATCCATTGGAACAAATGGAGAAATATAGACAAACAGATAACAATAAGACAGATAAAAAAAAAAAAAAAATACGTCATACTAACCGGTGATAAATTTTTCTTTTCTTGTGATTTTTTACCAAAATGGCCACTTTCCACTGGTGAAATGCATGACACTTTGACTGCTTCACAATTTTCCGCCAGCGAGAAGGGGCCTGGCACATTTGCACTTGAGAAGAATCCTTTGGCTCAGCTTTGGAGGCTGTCCACTCATAATCATATTCTACGACCCAGGCACCCTTTTTGGCACTGTCATAGATGAACTGAGGGGTCAGAACCCAGAGACCTACAAAAGAAAAAGGGAAATATTAGCCTTTCCAACTGATGCAAATGAGCAACATCATTGTAGCCTTAGTTACTTGTGTAAATTCTAATAAGTATAATGCAAGGGTGACCTTTCTGGATAATCACTGTGAACAACATCACTTTAGGTTCAGTTAGGGCTCTTAACTGAGATAGTTTGTTTTCTTGCTTAACAACACATCAACCTCTGTAGGTCATCTTAGTACCAAATCCTTTATTTAGTAGACTTATGATTTGTAAGAAAGTTTGCAGTTAGATTCTTTAGAGATGATTTTTTGGTTAAAAAGGTTCTAAGAGAAAAAAAATGTTTTTTTTCCTTCTTTAAATTGTGAAAGATTACATTTTTATAAAAAAAGCATCACCTGCTTTATAAAATTAAGGACGTTATGCAGGTTGGTTTGTCTGAAAAGCTTGTTCATGTCTCTTACTTTTTTATAGAATTTTTTTCCGCAGACATAGTTAGAGTCAGTGCAGTCTATAAAACATAGACATATGGCCTTTGCAATGCTGTACATATTGGAGAAAAGAAGGGTTTAGTTGAGTATAGCCAATGCAAAATCTAGTAAGGACTACATCTTCTCTTATCTTTCTATATCTTAGCTGCCATCCTCCAATCTTGGGCTGGATTTTCTGGAGATTGTTCCAAGATTCTTGCCATTTGTTGGTGATGGATTTGCATATGGTTTCTTTCCAGTCAGATTTTAATGCTTAACTGAGATAGGTAAGAGTAAAAATATATATATATATAATCATGAAATGCAATTCATGCCTAATATATATATAAAACAGATCAAGGAACACCATGAGTACAATTAGGGTAATCAATACCTTAACTTCTTAATCTTTAATTTTAATAATCTCACCCTAAGCAAGGCAATAAAAGCCACTAAGATGCAAAGGGTCACTGAAAATGAAAGGAACAGAGAGGACAATATCTGCTCTTTCTCTCTCACACACACATTAGAGATGTTCATCTGAAAGTTATAACCAATAAGCTCATCCAAGGATATGACTGGAGCCTGTTAAAAATAAGCAGACAAAACTTGTCTAAACTATTCAACAAAATGTGCCTCAATGAAAACATGCTACCAATATACACACAATATATAAGTTGGTGCAAAAATAATGACGTAATAATGTCGTTTTTTGACGTTAAAAAATACGTCAAAAAACGGCATTATTACGTCATTATTTTTGCACCAACCTATTATGAAATGGGCAAAGTCCAACAATTATTTTAAAACATTTCTATGTTTATACATTCTTTTTATAGATACAAATATTTAAGTAAGTGCGCTGTTTTATAATAAACAGAATAAATAACATTTACCAGACTGAATGTCCGAGAAATTTTCATAGAAAAAATTCGTCCACCGAATATCATACAGGTTCAATTCCTGTCGGAGGACGAATATTTTTTATGAAAATTTCTCGGACATTCAGGTTGAATGCTAAAGGGTTTAAAGAGTTGATAAGCCATAAAAAACAGATCAATCAATCAACATTCATGCCATGAAAAATGACAACATATTTTATTTAGTCCTCTATATAATTAGAACATTTTCTCATATGATACTTTAAATCAATTTTCTAATTTATCATGTAATAAATCTGATGGTGGGGGGGGGATCAGTTTATTACTGAATAACAATATAAAAACGATCCCTCATTTTATGTCCAGTAGAATCTTATATTAATATTAGTTTACTCTTTTTGTCAAAAATGTTGACATAATCTGTTAACTGTATTATTCTAGTATTAGAAGATTTTCACATATATGTTTTTAAATATATTTTTTCAATTATATTGTCTTAATTCCAGGGGTGGATCAGTTTATTACTGAATAACAATATAAAAACGATCCCTCATTTTATGTCCAGTAGAATCTTATATTAATGAGTTTACCCTTTTTTTGTCAAAAATGATGACATTTGTTAAATCTGTTATTATATTATTAGAAGATTTTCACATAAAAGTTTGTAAATGTATTTTTACTAAATAATCTCATTTATCCATTTGACTCTGTGCATAAATATCAATTTGTCCCTTTTTTTTTTTTTAACCATACTTATATTGGCCTTTTCCAGATTTCGTAAACACAATGCTTTCTTTACATCATTTACTTGAACAGTTTAACATTGTTATAACAAAAACATGCCACCTACTGTTGCCAGATCAAAATATGATATAGTTATCTCCCTTGCACTACCCAAACTTCTTATCACCTCTTTCATTCATGTTACACCCCTCATTCGCCAGAATTATTTTAACAGTAACCCTCTAAATCGAGTGGCACACAAGCTATGTATTGATTGAATCCTAATATATTAAAAAAACATTAAAAGTTACAAGCATGACCAAAAAAGCATGCAAATACATATTAGGCCTCAATTTTTAACATTAACACATTTTTTCCAGAAAAATATTTTAAATTTTACAATTACTTTAAAAAATGTATTACTTTATAATGCCAATGAGGCTAAACATGAAAAATTAATTGATTTATAATGTCAATGAGGCTACCAATGAAAAATGTATTAATTCATGTCAATGAAGATACTAATGAAAAATGTATTAATTTATATTATCAATGAAACTACTAATGAAAAATGTATTAATTTATAATACCAATGAAGCTACCAATAAAAAATGTATTAATTCATAATATCAATGAAGCTACTAATAAAAAATGTATCAATTCATGTCAATAAAGCTACTAATAAAAATGTATTAATTTATAACATCAATGAAGCTACTAATGAAAATGTATTAATGTAATAATATCAATGAAGCTACCAATGAAAAATATATTAATTTATAATATCAATGAAAATACTAATAAAAAATGTATTAATTTATAATGTCAATGAATTAATTTATAATGTCAATGAGGCTAAACATAAAAAATGTATTAATTCATGTCAATAAGGGTGCCCATGAAAAATGTGTTACCTTATGTCATTGAAGCTACCCATGGAAATGTATTAATTTATGCCAATAATGCTACCCATGAAAACTTTATTATGCCTATGAGGCTACCAATGATGTCAGCCATATTTGAGCATTTTGATCATTACTCAAATGGCATTAATGGTTAGAGTGAGCAGAAATTTATTTTGCCAAAATATTATTTTGGTAACACAGATTTCAATTTTCATGGACATTTGAATTGGTTTTTTTTTTTTAATTTTATTTAATTTTTTTCATTTATATATTTTCTCCCAGAATGATAAGAAAATACAGCAGCAGCCTCACTCCAATTTCAGAACAAAGAATACATCCCTAAGAAAAAAAAAAAAAAAAAAAAAAAAAAGAAAAAGCTATATTGTATAAAAAGAATTTCAAAAACCAACTCCTGAAAATGGTTTCCCAATTTTGTTAACCTTTATATTATTGAAATAGCAATAAATCAATAGTCCCCTTAAACTAGGAAAGGGCATTCTGAAGCCAAATGGCATTTACTTACCTCTTGCACAGCTTGTGAGGAATTTTTCGCCACACATGATTTTTTCACAAATCAAATGTGTACATTTAGAGTCAAAGACCTGATAAAAAAAATGAGAAAGAAAATAAATGATAATAAGGATCTTTTATGTGGATTGAACAAACAAGAATATTTATCAATTTGCTGACCTATATATTAAAAGAAAAAAAAAACAAAAAACGAGAAAAGTCCAATGTGCTGGTAATTCAGATAGAAGGCTGTGTATTGAGTCAAGTGGGCCCTAAATGATTTTTTTTGCTTGAAGTGTGTGGCATTTTTATAACCAGCACACAATCTATGAAGTAAAACTTTCAAAGCACTCACCCACTTAGTCAAAAGGAAATAAAATAACAAATAATTAAATAAAAACTTCCAGGACTAGAAGTTTGAAAGTTCCGCTCACAGGTATATCCATTTACATTAACCAGAAAAAAAAGGCTTAGACAGAAGCGTCTATCTTTTTAAATTTGGATTTTTTAATGCAACTATAACAACAAGAACATTTCGATTTCATTTTTGCCTTGAAAAAGTCGGAAGACGAAACGCGTCAGCAAAATCTAAGATCATATATATATATATATATATATATATATATATATATTTATGCTCCGTAAATTTACATTGAGCACTATTTTGTAAAAATAAAAATATCTATAAGAACACCAGATTATATATCTTACTGTTCTTTCTTTTTATTTATATATATATATATATATATATATATATATATTATTCCTTCTGTATCAGGAAGTGGCCAAGGGCAACCTCATCTTCACTTCAAGGACATCTGCAAAAGCGACATGAGGGCAATGGACATTGAGATTTTGGACAGTCATGTAACTACATATGGCATTTTTGATTATGAAGTCTGATCAAAAAGTATCAGGATTGTTGCTATGGTAAAGGAGCTGAAGTACATAGTGTGTAGTTCAAAATCAATCTGTGCCAAGCAGCTTCACTCTAAGTTATAATGTTCTCAGTCACCTTTGGTGCCTGGAAGGAAAGTGTGTAGAGTGTGGTCACCTCACCACACCACAGAGGTTCCATCAGTGACCATGACTTGTGCAGCAGTGTTTTGCTAAGCATGAGAGCCACCATACTACTCGGATCTTGTCACTTGCAACTTTTTCCTCTTCAAAAATCAAATCCCGCTTGAAAAGAACAAGATTTCAAGAATGCAAGGAAATCCCCAAAACAGAAGTTCCAAGAATGCTTCCATCAATGGAAACAACACTGGAGAAAGTGTGTTGGCTTCAGAAGAGGACTACTTCAAAGGATATTAAATGCTGAATTCATGTGTGTTGTAGCTTGATCATACCTTCTATTATATTAACTTGAGAGCCCAAAGACCATCAGTTTATTTTTCAAGTCAAGTTTACTTGTAGGCTAATGAAATGAGTTCTAAATCTGGATAAGTTGCAATGAAAACAAAATGAGGTCATTTTGCTCTGCAGAATAAAGAATTAATTTAGATAAACCCAATCTGATGCTGTATGGTTTGGTCCCAATTTTTTATATATATATATATATATATATATATATATTAGTCTAATCAAACCTAGAGAGACAGGCAAACCTACCAAGGTTTCACCTAAGCAGATCGTCAAGAAAACTGTATATGTGGTGTGTTTTTTTTTTTTTTGGTTATTTTTAATGTTTAGTCACGTGGTCGTGGTCTTTTGTTTATCACCTATAAGTATACAGTTTTCTTTACCTCTTCAGCCAGCTTTCCCTGACGAACCGCTTAGGTGAAACCTTGGTAGGTTTGTCTGGCTCTCTAGGTTTGACTAGGTCTGCTCTACTTTTGTATTGAGCACTTTAAGTTAGTTGATTACTCATATCGGGGTTTTTTTTCTTTGGGCTTTGGACCTGTATGCTGTACGATTATTTTTGACAGACGTTCATGTTCATAGGTCTTTCTTTTTTCAAACCTTTTTCCTTAGAGATTGATTTGGCCATTAGCAAATCAAGAAACAGAAGGTTTTCCGAGACGAGTATAGTTACCTATATATATATATATATATATATATATATATATATATATATATATATATATATATATAAGTCAAGTAATCTAGAGACAAGTTTAGATTAATATTCTTAAAAAGAGGTTTCTTCTTAGGTAAAATCCAGGATAAATTCTTTTGTACCTTCTCAGAAATTACAGGTGAAACCACAATCATCTCGTTGGTTCACATTACTCTATTCAACCACTATAATTAACTGGAATTATTTTTTCCGGGTGACAGTTCTGATCACAACACAGGCACCAATTTGTGTCTACTTGTAATAATTGTAAACATGCCCCCAAAGGGGCTAGGTCCTTTTCTGCTGATAGAATGAGGCACTAAGTAGCCCTTAAAAAGTTTGGCGCTTGTGACGACTGGCAGCTCTCTAATACAACATCGTTCTCACAGATGAAACATCATAAGCCTCTCGCTGCTCTATTGCTATTTCCATGGAAAGTGTTCAGATGAACAACATTCTTTAATTTTACCAGTACTAAACTTCACAGTTAAAACCTGCCATGCCACACACATAGTAGCAAACCTCCCTCATCACCTTATTCCATTGGTGAGATGTAAGTTTCACTCAAGAAGCTTCTTCCCCAGAAACACTGCTTTGTAGAACCAACTGCCAGGATGCTTCCCTGATCACTACAATCTTAACCTGTTCCAGTCTAGGGTTAACTGTTATCTTCACCACATATTTCCATAAATTGTGCCTCTTACTCTATAACCCTCTACCTTGAGTGGCTCTCTGACCTTGTACAGGGTGAATATCACTATAAAAAAAAAAAAAAAAAAAAGTTTTCTATCCCTTCTCTCTTCACTCAATTTGAAGTTTTAATATATATTGATAAATATATATTGATAAAACAAATTTTTTTTTCTCGTAAATTCTCATCAAATTCTACTCTTCACTCATCTGGAGTATCTTTGCCTAACTTTCCGCTTAGAATCGAGACTATTAAGTGATATGACTATATCCATATTAAGTGATATAACTCCATCCATGGCTTCTGATATCATCTCTAAACTGGATCCTCACAAAGCATGTAGACTTAATGATATTCCTGCTATAGTGCTTAAATGTGCTCCTGAACTGGCTCCTGTTCTCTCTAAACTATACAATAAAGGCCTTGCTGCTTCTTGCTTTCCTGCTTGTTGAAAATCTTCTTTTGTATTTCTAGTCTTTCACAACTGAGGTGAAGCATCTAACCCTTCTAACTATTAGCCTTCTATCTGTTTTTGGCAAAGTATCTGAACAGGGTCTTCTTTCAGATAAGCAATATACCCCTGTTAGTTCCTTAGAACTGCTGATATATTAACAATTATTGCTGAAAGAGTCTATCAAGCTTTAGATAACAATGGTGAAGCTTGAGCTGTTGCTTTGGATAGCATTTGAAAGATAGATTTTTTTTAAATTTTATTTTACTCCAAGCTAAGCAATAAAAGCCACTAAGACACAAGAGCTTACTGAAAGAATCTGAGAAAAAGAAAAACATTAAGGAGAGAAAACAATAAAAGAACAGGAATTAAGAAAACAGAAGATAACGATTGACATTGCATCTAAATTTTTGAAGATCAAAGTTGACAAGAAAGCGAAAATCCAGAAAAGAGTTCCACAATTGAGAAGCAAAACTGCTAGAACTTATGGTTACATATAGCCATTTTGTAAAATGATGAGACCTAGCTGCCAATCTAGTACTGCACTTAAATTCGAGGTACCAAAGAGCACAGCTCATCAGAACAATTGTCATGAAAATATTTATAGAAAAGGCACAGGGAAGCTACATTATAGCAGTGGGAAAATGACTGAAGCCAAGATGCCAGGTCAGAAACAATAACATTGCAGATTCTTTGGCTTTTATCAAGAATCTCTAAGTAGATAGCAGAAGCACCAGACTAACTCTAAGAGTTAACTTAATAGCTTTTACTTATGGCCAAACATCAACTGCTGATACCAGTACTAAAATATGCAACTGCCTTAGCCATGAAGCAGGCTCCTGACCTATCACCCCTCCCCTGACCTACTCCAACTTTGTACTGTAAGCAAACCTAATATACCTATCAAGTAGATATTCTTCAGATAAAGGGAAGAAGACAAACCTCTATTGTCATTTTTTTTCCTTTGTCACAGACAATCAGTTAATCTGTAAAATGCATTGTTTGCAGACCTTCTACCCTCTACTCAAACTGCAGTCATGTGAACTCAACAGCTGTTGCAACATTTGCAAGACCAACCAGTACAACAACAGCTGCTGCACATTGTGCATTGCAACACTGATAGGATATATGAAAACAAAGAAACAACTCATGGGAATTGTTTTGTTTTTTTTAACTAAATGTTAGAAATTGAATACAAGAAATATAATCATTTTACAACAAAATGCACACATATACATCATCATCACTCCAGGTCTGTAACAATTGCCACCACCTACTTAAGGGAATGGCACCTTAGTCCACTTCAAATTACTTTCCTTGGGACATCACAGGCTTATTCCAGTGTCCCTTGCACTTTTCAATACAATCTGCAAAGTCCTCTTTTAGGATCACCATCAGCTGCAATGTGACATTCTCCTTATTTTTGTCCACAGCATTTCATCGGTTTTGTTTGTTGGTTTGTTGTATTTTACAGCATATCAACCTCAACAGGATATTTAATGCCGACAACTTTTTTTTCCTGGTAATATTTTGTTTTGTCAAAACATGTATTGCTGGTAATATTTTTTTTTCTCTTCAAAAATTTATTTTTGGTAACAATTCTTTTACAAAGTATCTCTGGTATAAAAACCCATTTTTATGCTTTTATAATGCTTTTTACCACAGTTTAGAGGTTAACTATTTGCCCATAGCTGGGACCCTAACAGGTGCTATCACCCCGGGTCAGAGTGGACCTAGGAACACCAGCAATTAAGAGGTGGTTCGATGCTCCTCAAAACCTCCTGATCAGAGGCTTTGCTGTTGGATGTAGTTTATCGTCTTACCCAGGACGAAGCATTTCACTGGGGATTTCAACTTTAGAAAAAGCCAGAAATCACAGGGATCCAAATTTGGACAAGTGGGGTAGGAGATAATTAGTAGAGTATGACCATGACATTATGCTCCCACCCAGACTCAACCAAACCCATCTTGAATATTTTTTTTGCTCGTGGTATATTTTAGCAATATTTATATAGCTCAAAGTAAACTTATTGAAAATTCTTTAAATAAAATAGAATAGATATCTTGTTTGCCAATAAAAACATTCTCTATGAAATACCACTATTTTACTATTTAGGGCAAACTTTAATTAGCACATATTTCAACACAACTGGAGTAAAAAAAAATAATAAAAAAAATTAAAAAACGGATTTTTATAATCAGTATTATAGCAATAAAACAATCAAAATAAATAAGTTTGTCATATTGAATATCTATGAAACTATTTTGAAGTTATCAGCTTTTATCAATCATTTTATCAATTAAAATCATGGCTTTATAAAAATTTCTAATATTTAAACATTCTGAACTAAAACCAAATCTGTTATCTACTTGAAACACAATGACACAAACTAAAACATTCCTTACTTTGCTTCCTGCAAAAGTCAAATATGATTGTCATATTGATGTCATTTCAGTTTTATTTTTCAGTTTTTTCTAAACTATTTAGAAGTTATAATATCTAGAAAACTAAAATCATTGCTTTATAAATGCTTGAGGGGCTCTAAGCTGCAGCCTATACTAGCCTAAAAGATAATCCAGCCCCGAGCTGCAGCATATACTCACCTAAAGGATAACCTGACCTGAACCTAGGTGATACAATTTTTCACTCCCCACCCGAAAACTCTGCACAAGATGTGAAGAAATTGTGACCATGACAGTCACAGAGTATCCAGGCTCACTTAATGGCATCTCATTGCTAACTTGAGTAACCCCACAGGAGAGTTCCTGTTCATACATGGAGAGTAAGATTCCCTGTGATAGATTGCCAGATTTCACCAAGGCTGAGCAACCAGTCAGTTTGAGGGTGGGAAGAGATGGCTGTCCACCTTTTAGACAGACCTTGTTTTTGTGTTGCTTAGAAGTGGAGCACTCGTGTATGTTGCAATGTGTGCTTGAAAACTGATCCAAGATCAACTGATATACGATATACAAGGGAACATTATCGTTTGGAAGTATCTCTTTCCACCCCTCTTACTGAACCTTGTGTCAAATGAAAGATTAGGAACTTCTTTTTTTTTTTTATTTAGTTTTTTTATTACATATTAAACTCCATTTTCAAATCACCAAGCAAAGAATCTTTATTAGTTAATACACACACACAACTTTTTACAAAATGTAACTCAGTTTGATTTGTTTGGTTTGTTTAACAGCATTTCAACTCCTGATGGGTCATTTAATGTCGTAATTTCATTTTCTTGTCGGCTTTGGTATTAGGTTGGTGCAAAAATAATGACGTAATAATGTCGTTTTTTGACGTTAAAAAATACGTCAAAGAACGACATTATTACGTCATTATTTTTGCACCAACCTAATATATTTTTTTTTTTTTTTTTTTTTTTTACAAAAAAATGTATTGCTGGTAATGTTTTTTTCTTTTTCTTCTATGAAAATGTATTGTTGGTATTTTTTTCTGACAGATTATGTTAAACTTAGCAAATACCAATCACTATCATCATTTATGTGGCATGACCCTTCAGGATGTCGGTGATCATGGCTATACACATCTTCCTTATTTACATTGAGACTAATGTTATTATTGTAAATTTTCAGCAGTTGTGCCAAACCACCACCCACCCAGCATTCGTCAGGTGTTTGTTGACCTCGTCACCTTTATTTAATCTATGAAAGTAGATTGCTCTTGTTGTACATGTCTAGGAATATAGAGTCTTTTTCTCTTCGTTAGTACAGTTCAGTGATTGCTTACCCTGTTATCACTGAGCCTTCATTACTTGGTTCAGGGACTGAACTCACAATTACTATGCCACCAATCTTGTCAGTATTGAAAGTGAAATCGATGAGCTAAGTTCAAATTCTGGTGTAGTCTGTTGCACTCACTTTTACACCAACACTTTTGGGAAAGACAAGTAACCTTTTCTCCTCCCTCCATCTACGAGATAAATATCAAGGTAGATTGAGCTCTCTATTCTTGTTTGAGCACTCTATTCAAAGAGAAGGAAAATTCTGAATTCCAAAAGTGGCAGCAGGATAGAACAATCCACTATCTTTCCCAAGAATGCATGGCTATTCACAGATAATATAGAAAAGGAATCTGTCAAGTGACATGTCTGCCTACAGACGACAATGGAACCAGTGAGCCAATTTCAAATTCCAAACTAGTCTCTTGTGTTCACTTTCACCGAAATGCCCTTAGGAAAAGCATAAATCCATCACTTCTTGAACTAGTTATGGGTTAAATAGCAGAGTAGACTGGGATCTTAGACTTCTTGGAAAACCAGTCTAAGAGAATTCCAAACCCTGGAGAATACAATAGGAAACCATTCAACTATCTTTCCTAAGAAGGCATGGCAATTTGCAGGTAATAAAGAAAAGGAAGGCGTGGAGAGCCATGACCGCAAACATCCCAAGGGGAAAAATAAAAACTTAATTTCAAACCATGGAGAAGGGAATAGGAAACCACTTCCCAAGAATGCATCTGTAGAGAATTATGTCCTGATAAGACATGGCATCTTCAAAAAAAAAAAAAAAAAAAAAAAAAATTGTAAGATATTAATTATGCATTTTGGATATTAATCTAGTGGTAGGGAGTGTTAACTTACTTCCCCCTGTAAAGAATGATAACTCAAAATACAACTGAATTACATCCCTTGTTTGCTAGTTGGACTGTAGCACTTCTGAATTCAGCATGGTGACAAGCTGACACGCATGTGGAGCTCATGGTTTAAATCCAAACAAATCCATGCTGCTATTAGGAAGTAAATGAATAAAAGTTATTTTATTATATGTTAAAATACATTTGTCTTTTATTTTCATTAATTTTTGTTCATACCAGCAACTTGGGATATAACATCTGGTAATAAGACTAAGACATGGCAAGGTATACAATATAATTTCTGTTGAAGTCAGATGTTGAGGCTTTATTGCTAACTCAATATCGGCATATTGTGTTGAACTCAGATTTCCACCAACAGAAATAAGAAAATAAATAAACTCCAAATGAAATAAAATAAACTCCAAAATCCAACAGCGGCTACAACTCTATGGATTTGGCATTACACACTATGACAAAATAAAGTAAAAATAAAACAATAAAATCCAAGTGATATTAAGAGGTAAGACTGGGGTACCCTGCTTTGATGCTTCAGGTCCAAAACCAGTCCTGAGCTCAGGGTATCGTCTGATGAAGACTTTGTTGGAGGTGTTTCTGTGACAATAGTAATTGGGATTTATTTATTTAACATGTCAGGTAAGTCAGTGACTACTACTGGTACTATAAAATCCATTACTACCTACCACATGGTCATGTCATTAGTAAGTAAACCGGTTCACCCAACTGGCTTTTCTAGTAAGAAACATGGCTAGACACCCAGCCAGATTAAAGACAAAAGCTCTCAAAGGGTGGATGAACCTTCTGGTAGGGTCATCTAGCCTGATGGAGTAGACTGGGTTTCATCACTATGTATGCAGCCAGTGCAGTTGTGGAGCAAAGACAGAAATAAACACCAAGACAGTAAAACACCAAATGACAAAAAATGGCTTCCGAGTTGGATGATTGCGCATTATTCCAGTTAATGATTTAATGCTTTGAAAATAAATATTTAACATTTTTCAACTAATGGGTCGCATTCCCACCAACAATAAAAAACATGCTTTGTGATCCCTTTGATGGGGTATTTAAGCAAAGTTTCTTGACAGACAAACCAGTAAGGAGAGAGAACAGCAACAGACGGAAACAGGTTACAATGCTGGACTTAAATTCCTTTACACATTCACTTGTCTTCCTCACCAAGCTACAGGACACTTACACTCTCCTCCTCACTTTCTCCCTTGCCTCTTTTTTCTCATATATATACACAAAGAAATCACATTTCTTTTCATCTTGGAAAACAAAGGGCTGAAAGAACTTTAACACTCACACATGCAAAGAAAAAATTTAGTTTAAAAAACACAGAAATAAAAACATCTTATATTTAAACATCTTTTTCGCCTTTGTCTTTGTTGTGGATTGATTCCAATCTACAAACTGGCAATGACACAGCATTGCTAGGAAAAGGGATTTCTTGCCCAACATCACCAGCTTGAGTGGAGGATTCTCCCAATGGGATAAACAGCCACATGCCCATGACCAAGGTGAGCCTTCAATTTGGATGACATCAGCTATGGTCTGGCCCGGAGAAAAACAGACTCAGGCAGGTCTACTTGCACCTGCCACACTATGCATAAATGAATACCTCTCAACCCGGATAGGTGGCAGGAACCAGTCAGGTGCTCAGTTGCACAATGACCCTACAACCACACCTGTTCATGGAACTGATGATAATAATGATGGATTTAATCAAGTTTATTTAAGACTGGGTATTAGCTGTAAAGACCTGAATTGGTGAAACTAGGACATGTAGCACATGAAAACATTTTCCATGGAAATAGTGATAAAGAAGAAATCTCCTACTTGGTTACTCAAGAGAACTGCACCGATGACAATGGTCATAGAGGGCTTGGATGACTTGTATGAGCCCTTCTTCTATGTTGAATCCTCTGGCATGTGTTGCTGCCAACACTTGAGATTGAGCATAGATTGCTAGTGAGCAAACACAGGTGATCTCATTACTGAATTAAATAGACCATGTGACCATAGAGGAAATAAATATATATATATATATATTTTTTTTTCCCCCATAAACTTTGTCCATTGTTCTTTTTTTTTTTTTTTGTTTTTATTATATAATTTACTCTATTTACCCTGATTTAGCTCTGTTGAGCGAGATACGAAACCGGTTAGCTATCCCGTTTTTCATTTTTACTTTTTATTATCATGAGTGGTAATAATAAAACTAATTTTTGTCCTTTCATAGCAGTCATAAAATTTTGTACCACCAAACATATATATATATATATATATATATATATATTTTGTGTGTAATTGACATCTTTGATAATGGCTTAAGTAAGCCGAAAGCTTAGATTGTATTAAAAAAAATATGGATCAATATTGTGATTTTCTTTCTTCGTTCAACAATAATGTTATTAAACTTATCAGACGTTACGAAAAAAAATTTACATAAAATAAATAGACAACACTTGTCTATATTATTTAATGAAACGTGTACGAAAATATATTATATATGGGAATTATCGTGACAACTATTGATCTGTATTTCTACTATCTTCTATTACTATATGGACCACTATTCTCTACTCTATTCACTATATTATTTCTCTAATCGGTTACTTGTTGAGTGAGTATTATCAAGCAAGTACTATTAGTGCGAGTGATATTCAAAGGTGTTTGTCACCAGTATTGTTCAACAGCGTTACTATAAGTTGTATCTGCAGTTACAAAGTCTCTACTACAACGAACATTTGTTGACATCACAAAAGACTTGGACACTCCTAGTTGAGGCAGGAAATGATCCAGGCAGGCATTCAAGAATGAATGCTTGAGAAGGCTCCTCTGCATCTCCTACTGGGAGCCTAAAACCAATGAGTATGTATTGAGCAAGTTCAAAACTCTAATGGGCTGACAGGAATCTCTTCTCACCATTATTAAGCATCTGGCCATGTCACATGACATAACAGCCTCTGCAAGAGCATCATGCCAAGCACTATTGAAGATGGACACAAGTTGGGACGGCAAAAACAAAAGCAGGTCAGACAACTTGAAAGAGTGAACAGACATGACAATGCTGGAACACCTGAGAGCCATTGCCAACAGATCATCCTGGAGGAGATTGCCTGTTTCATCTGCCTTTAGGACCCCCACCTGATAATTGGAGCCGTCAAGGGACTGATGATGATGATGAGGAGTGAGAAGCTTGCAATGATGCATCTGTGGGAGAGGGGTTGTAGGGTAGAAAGTAATTCATCACCTTCAAAATTATGTAAATGCTTTTGAACTCCCATCAAGAGGATTGCAGAGTGTCAAGATCACCTACTTTGAAGGGACATAGTATTTTAAAAAAAAAAAAAAAAAAAAAGTGTTACCGAAGTAGTGTCTATGTCTTGTAGCTTTCAAACAGCTTAAAGAAGTTTATATTACACAAATTCATATACCTTTAGCTTAAAACTTTGGATGAAGGCTCTTGTCGGAAAACTGAGGAGTGTCTATGTCTTGTAGCTTTCAAACAGCTTAAAGTTTATGTTACACACGTTCATATATCCTTAGCTTAAAACTTTGGATGAAGGCTCTTGTCAGAAAACTGAGGAGTGTCTATGTCTTGTAGCTTTCAAACAGCTTAAAGTTTATGTTACACACGTTCATATATCCTTAGCTTAAAACTTTGGATGAAGGCTCTTGTCGGAAAACTGAGGAGTGTCTATGTACTTTTATCATGTCTTTGTCCATGTGTGGAAAGTATTTTCTACTTGCTAGCCTCTGTCATTAGCAAGGTGCTTACCCCAGTACGTCTACAGATTTTCATTGTTTATCTAGAGACTGTTTCCGACCCCACAACACAGATTTAATTATGTCTTTATAGTCACAACCAAAAAGGCATTAGAAAAGTTTCCAAATCTCCCTATCCTTTTGTTAGAGAGATAAAATATTTTCTTTGTTGCCATATTCACGACGTTTCAGCTGTTGTATGCTCCTGCCTTCTTCAGGTCATTGGAATTTTGAATCCAACCCTTTATTTCATTCACCAGGGTAGATTGTTCTTGTTCCAAATGCCATGCCCCTTCCAGATAATTCAGTATCAGTTATTTTCTTTTAGTAACTCAACTCTCCAAGTTTTTGTTCACCTCTGCTGTGGCTAGGTATTGAACTCACAACTCTTTGGGTTAAGTCACTGGATTACTCCAACCAATGCTTTTATCTACTTTGCCATGTGTCCTTTTTTTCTACAGACATTGCACCAAAGAAAACTGTGCTTCTACATCAACATGGGTCTGTACAACAGCTGTTTGCAGATTAGCACAAAATTAGCAACTAATCAAATAAATTAACAGCTTAATGAATATCTTACCTCACTGGTGATAATTTCTCCACCCAGCTGTCGTATAATGGCTGACAGCTTTCCACACTCTGACTCCGAAAATCCTGAGAGCTGAATAACAGGGTATTTCATCATTATCTGCAAAAAGGACAAACATCCATTAAACAAGGTACATATATTTTTATTACTTATCTTTATGGGGATTTTTTAAAAGGCTAAAAACCTGACTAGAAAGAAAAAAAAAAAAAAAATTTTTTTTTATCTACATTTTAGCTTCCAATTTCATTCTTTTTTGCTTTAAATATATTACAATAAACCCTAGATTTAAAGAACTAATTGGAACGAGAACGTATAGCGTATATCCGATAATTCCCTCAAGAAGTAAGTTCAGTAGATCATCATATTCTATGAACACCGTCTTGCTAAATCCAAGGCAGCACAGAAAATGACCAATGTTAAATAAAACTGTATAAAATATCAATTAAGACAATCACCCATACCTTTCCTTGCTCATATTGCGTCGATTTTCGGAAGTGGTGCTGTAGATATAATCCACACTGTAATTTATCTTGACTTTTCAAGCTTCAGATGCAATCCTATCAGTTTTCATGGGTATTATGTTAACAGAGTTTGTCTGCACCGGCTTTCAAAACCCAGTCACATTAAACAGCCAGAAATATTGAGATAAGGGTCTCTCTCACCCAAACACTGTTTCCAAGTAGCGTTTATTATTTGATGGGTACTATGCTAACAAGACTTCACAGCATTGGCTTTTATTAGGTTGGTGCAAAAAATAATGTCGTTTTCTCACATATGTTACTATGTGAGAAAACGACATTACTTTTGCACCCACCTCATAGATAAATAAATATGGACAAATAGATATATTAGGTTGGTGCAAAAAATAATGTCGTTTTCTCACATATGTTACTATGTGAGAAAACGACATTACTTTTGCACCCACCTCATAGATAAATAAATATGGACAAATAGATATATTAGGTTGGTGCAAAAAATAATGTCGTTTTCTCACATATGTTACTATGTGAGAAAACGACATTACTTTTGCACCCACCTCATAGATAAATAAATATGGACAAATAGATATATTAGGTTGGTGCAAAAAATAATGTCGTTTTCTCACATATGTTACTATGTGAGAAAACGACATTATTTTTGCACCCACGTAATAAAACACCAGTAGCAGAGTTTTACAATACGTGTCTAGGTTGCTTTTTTTCTTTAGTTTTTTTTTTTTTTTTAATTTTAACAAAATTTAATGAAATCTGGATTATTTAGTTTTTCAAATCCATAGAGTAGAAACACGAAACAGACTGTATGATATTCCAAAAGTGATGAAACGTATGAGGTAGCTAGTGAGTGATAGATGACATCACAGCAAATAGTCAACAGCCCAGGGCTGCCAAATTAACTGGTTTCAGCTCAATCTGGCCAGATTCTTTTTCCCTCCAATTCAGCTGAAAAAAAAAAAAAATCTAGAATAGCTGAATATAACAAGCAAAACATTTGTTGCTCAAATAAATTCAAAGGATGTAACTTAACACAGACTCAATGAATGCTTTCATCTAGCAATTATCTAACTTTGGTCAGTAAATATAAAAGCCAGTTTGGTATGACCGATGTGATCCTTGAGTGGCTCCTTAAATCTAATATTTCTTAAATCAAGAGATACTAAATCAAGGCTTTATTGTATTTTGTTTTCCCAAAAAGTCTCCATGCAAAACTGTTTCAATTATCAACCTACAAAATTTCCATAGTTACTTTAGAACATCAGTCCCTAAACTTTTCAGAACAAAGGCCATATACGGTATATTTTACACATTTTCAAAAGTGAAATAAGTTTTAGAAATGTATGAATAAAATTGAAATAAGTTTCATTTGGACATTATTTTTGTTCCTGCAGAGTATGGGACCAAAAACATAACAATTGCATCTGCAAGGATATTTTACAGGATCTGTGCTCTCCAAACCTTTCAGTATGCAAACCACAACCCTGATTTCAAGATTAAAAAAAAATACAGTTTTACAAAATAAAAGAATAAAGTTTAAATACATTGAATTTGAATCATTTTTCTAATATTATCTTGACATGATTCAAAACAAAAGAGAACTGAAATGTCTTAGAATAAGCAACAGAAAAGGTAAGACAACCTGCCAAAAGAGGGGGGCTTTTCAGGTTGATACTTACAGATTAAGGTTAATGTCTACCTTTATGAATTGAGTACAAACTGGGGCTGTGTCAGCCTTTTTTGCCTAGAGTGCAAACAAGGCCAATGTCTGCCTTTTTTGCCTAGAGGGCAAACAAGGCCAATGTCTGCCTTTTTTGCCTAGAGGGCAAACAAGGCCAATGTCTGCCTTTTTTGCCTAGAGGGCAAACAAGGCCAATGTCTGCCTTTTTTGCCTAGAGGGCAAACAAGGCCAATGTCTGCCTTTTTTGCCTAGAGGGCAAACAAGGCCAATGTCTGCCTTTTTTGCCTAGAGGGCAAACAAGGCCAATGTCTGCCACCTTGCCTAGAGGGCAAACCAGGCTTTTGCCTACCTTTTGCCTACAGAGCAAACCTGGCCTATCACTACCATTTTGCTTAGAGGGCAAACCAGATCTATGCCTACTTCTCTATGATTTCATTGCAAGTTTCATTCTAGAAGACTTATTTGACATTGAATAATCCAAGAAAGATTGATATGTCATTAAATTAACCAATCCAGCTATCAATCGCAGTTCATTTGTAACTTTGGCATTATTCACTGACAACAGTTTACTGCAGATCTTGTACAACAAAGCCCTCTCCACCCTATTTAAGTATGAAGAGGTACCTAGGTGTCTTGGTTAAAAACGTCTCTTGTTAAAACAGGTGCCACACATCAACACATAAGGAAGTTTAGGTTGGTATCATCCAGTTGTATCTTCACCAAAATGATTGACTTGACTGTTTTCATAAGAAATGCAAGCTTGTTGGTGCTATGAATCTTAAGTTCTACTTCAGTGGCAATTGATGGCATTAGGAATTTTTATGAACGATTCTTGCCTGAATAGACAAGCTAACAGCTGGTATTAGTCTGGGCTAAGATGATTTCTCTCAGCAGCTAACTTCAGGATGTGATTTCAGCGATTTCAATATGCTTCTT
>OZ010614.1:41995840-42068340 GCA_963932145.1 Acanthosepion lycidas
ACATAAACACAGCCGATTTCTTCCACCAAGAGAGTGTACACGCTCGGGTCCCCACATTAATCCGACCTTGTGTCACATCTCATTCTCGTGGGGGAATGAGTAAACACCGCAACATGCTCCCCCTGTCACCTTCACCTGGCCGACCCTCGAGGAAAATAAACCACCACATCTCAAGTGTTAATAAAAGCAAAGCATGTCAGATTTATAAAGATTTCCTATTTGTCCCTTATCCTATCGTTCTCTTGCATTCTTATCTATATTTGATCTTAATTCATATATATATATATATATATATAAACAGATGCAAACTATGCCTGGAAGAAAAAATTAAAATAATTAAGTACAAAAATACAAGCCAGTTATTGAACCAGAATTTATACTTAATGTCATCATAAAAATAAGTTTATATAGTCTTATAAATAGACATTTATTTTGCATCAAACACTGAAAAATATATATTAGGTTTGTATGTATGTATGTATGTGTGTGTGTGTGTGTGTGTGTATTGTATATGTGTCTATCTGTCTATTACTTTTATTACTATTATTATTACTTTAAATATATTATTAGGTTGGTGCAAAAATAATGTCGTTTTCTCACATGTGAGAAAACGACATTATTTTTGCACCAACCTATTACTATTAAATGATGATGTTTAAATGAATAACAACAGATTGCATTTTTGTAATTTTTATTACTGGTTGCGCAGTTAAAGTTTTATCCATAAAATTTTCCCCTACCTTCCCTTACTGCAATATTCTCAAAAAAATCTAAAGTAGGATCTGTAATGTAATCGGTACTAAATTAGTTTCTTGACTTCAGCCGCTTTCTCACAGATGTGATGTGGCTTCTCTCTGTCTTTTCTACAAATATTTTCATGGCTACTGCACTGATGAGCATTTTTTACCTGGTGCCCTGACTACATGAATTTAAGGGTACTACTAGATTGGCATCTAGGTCCCAACTTTTTACTGTTGAAATAGTTAAATGTAACCGCCCTTCTAACAGTTTCTTTCCTCTCACTTTTCCATATTGGAAATCCATTCATCTCACTTGCTTCCCTGATAACTACAATCATCAAAAACCTAAATGCAACATCAGCCACCATGTTTTGTTGCGTTGATACCTGTTCTTTTTCCCTTTCTTCAATCCCCCCTACACTCACACTTTTCTCTCATTTTCACTCTCCATAACCCCCTGTGTGATAATGGCACTTCTGAATTGCTTGGGGTGAAATGTTTTAAAAAAAAAAAAAAAAAAAAAAAAAAAAAAAAAAATATTGAATATAAAATAATTAAGGAACTGACAAAAGCATCTAATAAAAATAATTAGGGTACTGAAAATAGCATCTACCACAATCAAAAGTAAAGCTATCCCTACCAACAGCTAAAATAATAAAAAAGTGCTCAATACAATATATATATATATATATATATATATATATATAAGGCAGGATGTGTGTGTGTGTAATGAATGCACAGCCATAATTTTCGACGGATTTGCACCAAAATTTACATGCACATGCTCCAAGTTAGCGACTTCCCAACTCCCATCGATAGTGGAAATAATCGATTTTTTTCATGCTTCTACAGCAGTTTTCATGTAGTTTGCGGCCATTTTCTACTGTCCAGTGTGAGAGCCTATAGCTGGCTGCAACGAATAGGCAGGAAGATTCTATTGGCCAGCATGAGAGCCAACAGCTGACTGACATGAATGTTAACTAGAATGCTAGCATGCAAAAAAAAAAAAATCAATAGCTGCATTCGTCACAAGTGGGAAAAATTTAAATCTGCATGGCTCATTCACTTGCTTAAACTCAACGTTGATTCTGATTCCGCAAAACTGGGTTGGGTGTGAAAAAGTATTTGTTGTTAACATTCTTTTTTCATTCGGTTTTCCCAGTTACGAGTCCTTTTTTAAAGCTGATCGTTTTGTGTTCATTTTGCTTAGTTCTTTTCTTCATAAGAGATTTAATGTTTAGTATAGAGCTTAGAAAAAATTCGCAGTGTGAGATAGGCAAGAAGTAAGGCATGTAGCAACATCAGCACAGCAAAAGGCACTCCTTTAAAGGCAAGGAAGGGCAAAAATATTTTAAGTCAAGTGATAGCAATTGCTGTACGAGTCGTACGATTTTTTAATCAAGCAAGGACAACGCCGGGCTATGGTGCTAGTTTCTTTATATATATATATATATATATATATATATATATATATATATATATATATATAAACTTGGTGAGCCAGAACCTACATACCAAGGTTTCACCTAATGAATCTTTCAGGGTGCTACTGGTTAAAGAGTGTAGATACAAGTGACATTTAAAATTTTAAAATGTCACTTGTCTCACGTTAGGTGAAACCTTGGTAGGTAGATTCTGGCTTACTAGGTTTTTTAGATTTTGCTCTACTTAGTGCATCGAGCAATTTTATGTTTTTACTTAATTTACTATGCCAGTGTTTTTTTTTTTTTCTTTTGACTAGGCATTGCAGTGCTGATTGATTATTTTCAACCAACACGCACGTCTTTAGTCTTTTTCTTTTACTGATTTTTCTTCCCCTGATATCAGTTTGCTCAAATATATTTTTTTTTACAAATTGTATTGCCAGGATTTTTTTTACACCACCAGAGTATAGGTATTAAAATTATATATATATATATATATATATATATATATAAGAAAAGAGCACTGAACTGTTATGTAATACCAGTACTCCTATATGGAAGTAAATGCTGAACAAACTCCTCACAGATGAAGAAGAGACTTGAGCCAACAGAAATATTTATGTACGGAAGGAAACTGAGATTACTGAACATGTGAGGAACAATGAAGTTTTAAGGGAAATGTAAACAAAAAAGGATACTCTTCTACTTAGAATCAAAAAGAGATAGCTGAAAATTCTAGGGCACATAACAAAGAAAGATGGCTTGGAGAATTTGACACTCAGTCCTCAGGAAAGAAATACATCTTTCCATTCCTACCATAAAGACTGCATCATGTTTCTCTGAAGACTGGAATTTACATTTATTGCCATCTCATGACAAAAATGAACCAAAAAATTTTGATCAACCTAATATTTGAATAAAAGATATATTTGTCTGTATCTGCATTCAGCAAATCTATATATAAAATTCTGTGACTTCTGTTAGTTCGTCCATCCATCACACCCTCTAAAATAGCCATACGTTGACCAATCAATCCAAATTTGGGGGAGAAGTGCAAACAGGTAAGCAGGTACAAAGTACAATTGGTTTTACTAGGGTGTGTAGCTCAGTACAATAAATTTTCATTCATTTTTGGGGAAAAATTGAAAATTTTTATTATTTAACATACAAAATACTTCCACTATTTTAAAAACCATTTCATGACTAAAATAACAAATACTTATTTAATAAAAATGCAATATTGTTTTTGCATATCTTTTCTTTAAGTTTTTATATATATACAAGAATCCAGTTTCCAGTTCACCTTGCATTTGCAAAAACTATAAACAAATCACTTCAAAAAGTTGGAATTTGGCTCCTGAAATAAATATTTATGCATGGCCAGTTGTATGCTGCATGCTCAAGAGTAAGAAATTGTAAGAATTTATTCTTTGCTGTTAAAAAGGAAAAAACAAAATTTTCTTAAAAAAATATTGTTTACCATGAAGTCCTATGAAATAAAATTAAAGAAATTATTAAATCGAAGTTTTTGTCAAAGTATTTTTTCCAAACAAATTCGCTTATTCAAATTTTATTGATTGCTTTACAAAATGGAACAAAATGTAGAGTTTGTAAATTTCGACAAAAATGTTAACAATAAATTCAACAATACTAGATATTGTGAGGATTGCAAATAATTCTAGTAGGCTAAATTACTCTAGATGGGTAATTTCTGGGGATAATGAAGGAGTTTGGATTTTGAAAAAACAAATCAGGTCCAAAGTGGCAACTGCCACACAACCAAACTAAAATTATGGTTTTTAATTTTTTGAGAGGAAGGTTAAAATCAAAGCGATAAAAATCAAGTCATTTTTTTTTTTTTAATTTCATGTTATCTTGGTGGCTATTTTGGGTGATTTGCTTGCCTTGCTAACTGTCCCATGGCCAAAGTATGTGCTTCTATAGAAAATTATAATAAAATTCAGAGCTATAAGATTCTATTCCTATTTTCAAAGCTATTTAAACTACAATCTATTCCTGGTCATGTTATATGACGATTTCATGGCTGAAGTGTGTGCTTATATAAAAAAAAAAAATCATAATACAATTTGGAGCTACAAGATTCTATTCCTATTTTCAAAGCTATTTAAACTACAATCTATTCCTGGTCATGTTATATGACGATTTCATGGCTGAAGTGTGTGCTTATATAAAAAAAAAAAATCATAATACAATTTGGAGCTACAAGATTCTATTCCTATTTTCAAAGCTATTTAAACTACAATCTATTCCTGGTCATGTTATATGACGATTTCATGGCTGAAGTGTGTGCTTATATAAAAAAAAAAATCATAATACAATTTGGAGCTACAAGATTCTATTCCTATTTTCAAAGCTATTTAAACTACAATCTATTCCTGGTCATGTTATATGACGATTTCATGGCTGAAGTGTGTGCTTATATAAAAAAAAAAAATCATAATACAATTTGGAGCTACAAGATTCTATTCCTATTTTCAAAGCTATTTAAACTACAATCTATTCCTGGTCATGTTATATGACGATTTCATGGCTGAAGTGTGTGCTTATATAAAAAAAAAAAATCATAATACAATTTGGAGCTACAAGATTCTATTCCTATTTTCAAAGCTACATAAATTACAATCTATTTCATGTCATGTTTCATGACTATATGTAAATCTTAGCAGTAACGGCATCCCTACAAATAACTATAATGGGGCAAAGGCTGTACACTAACCTATCATTTTCATAATAATACCAGAGAGATGCAAAAGTGCTCAGCAATATATTTGCACATCACAAGGGGAATTTTAGAAGTGCTCTTTATTGCTTGTCCAACATTTACAAACACAGAAAATAATCAGAAACTAGAAAAAAATTGGAAACATAGGAAGTTATAACAAAGAAACATCAATCATCATACATATGTGTGTGTGTGTGTGTGCGTGTGTGTACCTGCTTGAATCTGGAAAAATATGTTTCAGGACAAGACAAAGTTGGCTCCCTGTGCTGCGCCAGGAAATTTTTCTCCCTGGAATTGATCCTCCAGATCTACAAATCAACAATTCGCCCTTGCATGAAGTATTGCTGCCATATATGTTCTGGAGCCCCCTCTGTTTGCCTCGGGGTTCTTGATAGGTTCCAGAGGCGAATATGCAATATAATTGGCCCTGCTCTGGCATCTCATCTACAGTCACTTTCTCACAGACGTGTCGTCGCCTCTCTGTCTGTTTTACAAATACGTTCATGGCAATTGCTCCGAGGAGCTGCATTCGCTGGTTCCCAGACTTCATGAGTTCAAGCGCCCTACGAGGCTGGCATCCCGCTCTCACCCTTTCACTGTCAAAACTACTAAATGTAGCAGTCTCTTCTACTCTAATAGCTTCATGTCTCACACCTCTCACCTGTGGAACTCCCTTCCCTATTCCAGTTGCCCTGAGAGCTATAATCTCCAACTATTCAAATGTAATGTCAATCGACATCTCCAGTTGCCTTGATCTATCCACTACCCTTCTCCTTTCTTCTATCACTCCTATCTGATCTTGCTCCAAATTTTCTGTAACCCCTTGCATCCTAGTGGCTTCCCACCTTGCTTGGGGTGAAAAGCTTAAGAAAAAAAAGAAAAAAAAATAATAATAATTCGTGATGACATAAATTTCTTCAAATAAAAAAGCAATAACAAAAACAAAGAAAATTGTTAGAGCCTACAACATCTCAACCAAAATTGAATCTACAAAAGAAAAATAGCTCTTCTCTCTGTTTGGTGGGATTTAAAGAAATTATTTAGAATTGCTCTAACCTGAACAATCTGTTACAACTACACAATACTGTAAGGAGAAATTGGAATGTTGTAATGGCACATTGAGAAAAAAAAAAAAAAAAAAAAAAAAAAAAAAAATGGGGCAACCTTGGACCTTCATGCCTGCAAAAAGACAATGTCCAAAGGGCAGTGTTTCACTTGAGACTAGTTCTATTTTAAAAACCTTCACTCCTCAAAAATGTCTATTAATTTAAAAAGCAATGATTAGATTTGTAATAAAGCTTAAACAAGTGAATTTATAGTTTTTATGTTCTTGAGAATTTACAACGAAAATATTAAACAATTTATTAGACTGTTTTACAACATTCTCAATAAAACTGTATTAAAACTAATGCAATATTTATCATTTACCAATTTATATAGAAATAAATTTGAAAACAATTTTTATTCATAAACATTTACTAAATTATTAAAATATGTGAACTATAAAGAAATCCTTATTTACCAGTTTATAAATTTTGAATCAATTGGCACTTAGTCAATGTTTTGCCAACCATTCCAATAAACAATATAATAAATAATGTAAATAAACAATCTAATTATTAAATAGTGTTTATTATTTTTGTTGTCAATTCTCAAGAACAAAGAAAATGTATAAATTCACTTTCATCATATGTTTAGGTTTCATTACAATTCTAATCATCACTTTTTAAAACAATAAACAATTGCCGAGGAGTGAAGGTGGTTAAAATAAAAGCAATGTGATAGGAAAACCGTCCTTTTGAGAATCCATTTTTTTTTTTTTTTTTGCAGGCACGAAAATCCAAGTTTGTCAAAAAAAATAAATAAATAAAAAAAAAATAAATAAAAAATAACATTATTATAAACAATACGAGTTATGTTCAAGAACACAACAAATGATCACATGAGGTGGAATGGGAAGTTCTTCTGCATCCAACACATTCTGCAAATCTGTCAGCTTCAGACTATCATACCATATTCTTCCTCTAGCCAGCAGTTCCAATTACAAGATATGCAAAAGTTCTTCAAAGAACTGCAGGATTAACCCACTTTGTCTGCCAGGGGTTTTTAAAACTTTTAATACCTGCTAAGTGATGTTGTATAAAGTGGTATAATAAAAAAAAAAAAAAAAATGTAAAAAGGCACAAACATTCTCTCTTCTCCACTCTTCAACCACAGGACGTCATAGGGACAAAACATGTCTCTTTTCCCGTACAGTGGACTTATTATTCCTAAGTGAACCACTTGTTGCACAATAATATCACTACACTATCACTTGTTTTTTGTTTAAAAAAAAAAAAAAAAAAAAAAGCCTTGTCCAATGCCAATAATATCTCGACTACAACCTATCACATGAATATAAATCTCATAATATCCCGCTATTCAACAAAGTGGTAAACACCATTACAAAACTGATAAGCTAACATCCTTACAAACAGATGTTTCCTGATATGGAATACAGAGAATCAAAAATGAATTCCTTTTAGAATAGAAAGCCCAATTTAGCTGAAATGTAGTGTAAAGCCAAAGAAAGCTCTTTGAATGTAAGTTTTGTATCAGCCAGTTCTTTTGCACACACCTGCACTCTTGTGGTGAGCATTTGGCACTAAAAATGTAGGCGACACTTTCACCATAAGGAAACAACTGACACGCAGAACAAACACCCACAGGGAACGTAAATAATATAGACACCTATTCTCTGGCATCTGCCTGACTGCACACGTTTTTATTGACAAGTGACGTGGAGCAAAAGGCCAGATGGAAACACTGCCAATGGAAACCTGAACAGAAACACTGCCAAGAGAAACCAGGATGTAAGAGGTTTCAAAAACTGGTGCCACACTTCTACCTCTTTTTTTCTTTATTTTCTTTTCGTTTCGTTTCCCTTGGACAATAGACATGTGATTCTGTGCACCTTTTTTGCAAAAACCAGGGGAACTCTCCTAACCACTAAATGACAGTGATTTCTGTCTGAATTTCTGGGATGAGGCGTTATTTTTTTTTTTTTTTTTTTTTTTTTAAATTAATTAATTCATCCCAAGCAAGGTGATAATACCACTAAGATGCAAGGGGCTACTGGGAGTGAAAGAGAATAAGAAAACTTCAGAAAGAATCAGAAACTCAATCCTAACAGAAAACAAGGGATAAACCTCTACTCCTGTTCAAAAAGCTGGGGAGGAATGTAAACCAAACATAACATTCATCTTTGTCAATATTTTCCTATTTCAGCTGTTGTTTCTCTGATGCTTGTCAATCCAAATAACCCTCAGGTAATTTCAAACTGAACCCTTTATTTAATGTGCTGGGATAGATTGTTTTTGTTCCACTAACCTTGTATAGGGATCCATTCTTATTTCATATTGCTCAGTTATTGTTTGCCCTGTTAACCCTGACAATAGCCTAGTGTTGATTCATGAATTTGGTAACAGAGTTCAATGCCTTCACTGAGTAATTCAGATTCAGTGGGAAAAGGATGAGCAATAACTGAGCAGTACTAAATAAGAACAAGATGAGATATTCCTAGACAAGGACAGGGGGGGGAGAACAATCTACCCCCGTAGGTTAAATAAAGGTTTTCAGTTTGAAATTCCCTGAATGTTACCTGGATCGACAAGCACCTGATGAGGGCACAATGGCCAAAGCATTGTGATAACAACAAAAAGATGAGGATAATGGTCCACATGTAAATCATGAATAATGATGGTATGAATTTATTTTGTATAGAGAAAAAATTTTGCAAAAAAAAAAAAAAAAAAAAAAAAAAGGAAGGAATCTCTTACATCAACCTAAATCTAAATTCACTAAACAAATAAATTTTATATTGCCCGCCCTGACACTACTTAAATAGATTGGTCCACTCATAAAAACTAAGGAAAATTTTAGAAGAGGGAAATGATTTTTTTTTACAGATCGATTTGACACTGTATCGTTAAACATGAACCCCCACCCCAACCAGATTTTCTAAATTTATGACATGTCAATATTTTTCAATTCTGTCAAGTCTAAGAATGCTGATGTATAAAAATTATTCCCCCCCCCAAAAAAAAATTTCACTATCTTTTTAATATGGGTGGACCAGTCTATTTAAATAGTACCATCGCTTCCATGCATTGTCCCCAGTTGAACGCTTCAGCTGTTGTATTTTGCCGGGGTTTTTTTTTGTTTTGTTTTTGGCCCGTTTTACAAGCAGTGTTGCTTTATGTAATATTTCTTTTGTCTATGAATTATCGATCCTATTTTTAATGTTTTGTCGACGTGCAAACGAAGGAACGACATACATGCTACGTATGAACAAATCACGTAATAAAATCGGCGTGTAACGGAACACGTAATAATTGCTAACAAGTGGGAAGTAACTCGCCGCTACGGAAGACTTAACGCGCAATATCGTAAAAGCGCAACCACGTAGTTATATAGATATTGTTGTTTTGTTTTGTTTTTTTTTAATTTAAGAAGTATTTCTTAATTATGACTATTTCCAAAATAGAAAAGAAATTAAAAAAAACTTTTCTTTCTTTCTTTTTTTTTTTTTATAGTTAAACAAAAATCCCTGAAGATATTTCCGTAAAAAAAATAAAAAAAAAAAAAAAAAAAAAAAAAAAAATGTAATATCAAGTGTGAACTAACAATGAAAATTCGTGCCGAACCTTACCAAAAATAACTAAAAAATAATTTTTGGGAGATTTGGCCCTTGAATAATTTATTAATAAAATTATTTTCGTTCGGATTGGACAGAAAAAAATCTACACTTAGTTTTGATTTTTTGTTTTTTTAATTAATTTTGAAATACATTCAGATATGGTTCGTAAGTTTGTTTTTGTATTGAAATGTTTTTTAACAATCGTTAAACGTTTAATTACATTTTCGAGTGTATATCTTTTCTAAAAGTTGTTTGTTTTTTGTTATTTTTTTAGCAACCGTTAGATTATTTTTGTACGGATATTCAAAAGGGTAATAATTCTGAATTGCCACCTTTGATTGAATACTCTTCCCTATCAGAATAGTAATAATTCTATAACTTAATTTCAGAATAAATAAAAATGACTATATTGAGTGCAATTAAATACTTTATGAAACCAAACAGGTAAGAAAATTAAAAAAAAAAAAGCAATGTATTATAAATTCAAAAGTTTAAAGTATCATTTAACTAAACAAAAACAAAAAAATACTTATTGTAATATAAAAAATAAAATTCATTCTAACTAAAATTTCATAAAAGCGTGTACTGTAGAATATTCATAAACTATTGGTTATACAAGGTTAAAAAAAAAAAAAGATAATTTACGACGTTGAAACATACTAATTTCTTAATTATTGCACTGCTGGTGTTCTGTATTTCTTTAATTTTTTTCTTTTTATTTTTTCGGCCATTTTTAAGAGAGATTACATTGGAAAATTACAGTTGTTGGCTAAGAACATAAGCTACCATGTGTAAATAAACGTTATTTTTATTGTTTTAAGCAAAAAGTAAACATTAAGTTTACAAAATCCAGTTAATCCTTAAATATACTGGCTTCATCTCTCGGACAAATATTGGATTTTCAATAATTTTTTAAATTTGTTGCTTACATTTTTAATCTATTATGGCGGCTTGATGAGTGAACGTGCTAATATAAAAATGTGTAAAAAAAAAAACACTATTTACAGAAATTTATCTCTCGGCTATTATATTTTATTCACGTATATAACCAAAGTCTAACTTCAAAGACATTTTAAAATGCGTTTTTCACTATTGCATACACGTAGGTAAAAATCAAAATATCTGCAGCTTAATAAAAGGACAACTACGTGCATTTGGAGTGACTTCAGGTTAATTTTTAGTGTTTTAATGTCACCCTTGAAACCAAAGTGAGTTAATAGATAGAAAAACAAAAGATAGATAAATAGATGATGAACAGACTAAGGCAGGTAAAAAGATGACAAAGAAGAAAAAAAAAACACATGGTTAAGACAGCAGATGTTGTTATCCAGAAAAACACTTTCAAATTTCATGCTCTAAGAAAGGTTTTTACCAAACTTCCCAGTATCGCAAAGTCCTTGAGCAGGATAAAGATTTTTTGGGGCCCTAACCTTTACAAATGCACATGAAGGGGAAAAAAAAAAAAAAAAAGAAATTTATTTTTAACACTTACTATTTACAAAAAGAAAAAAATCAAGTACAGCTGTTGTTTTGTGATGCAAAATGCAGAATAATGACTCCTTGTGCATACAAGGGATCAACATTTGTGCTTACATTGTATTGAGAAAAAAAAAAAAAACATGAAAACATTGGCATCCCTGGAACTGGAGTGGAGATTGAAAAAACCTTGAATGTCTTTAGGTAAATATAATAGAGGAAGAGAAGTAAAAAAAAAAAAAAAAAAATAATGTAATGAAATGATACCAAACCAAATACATCTTTGAGCATTACTTATATATGCAATGACTGCTGAGTGCATATAACAACTTAAATAAAATTAGTTAGAATCACGAAGCCATAAAGGAAATTTTGTTGAGCCTGAAGTGCTAATGTACAAACTCAAAATACTGACAACTCCTGACTCTCTCTAAAACGTTTTTTAAAAGGAAGAAAAATAAATAAAAAAAAAAAAAAAAATCACATACAGAACTCCTCATCAATGGGAGTATATTTGCAAATATTTATTTGGTAAAGAATTTCAAGATGTGCTTGCTGCCATAATTTAAAATAATCAATGAACTTCAACCATTTCAAAATAAAAATAATGAAATGTACCCATCAAATTGTAATCATTTATTTTGCACACACGCACAGAACAGGAAGATATTATTCTGCATTTCCCCCACCAAAGCTTTTTAAAATCATTCATGATCAATAGAACTTGTAAAAACCTCATATCAGTCCTTGTACTGGCCACTTCATCATGGTGTAATGGTTAACAAGCTTGAATTGCTAAATCAATTACAACTGAATAATGAGTTTGATCATCATTGGATGTCCAGTACCTCCGGCCTTGTATCATATCTAAGCTACACTCAGAAAATCACCTTATGTTAAGGCCCGACCAACACACATTTCAAAGTTAACAAAGAAAAGGTAACAACAACTAAAATGCAACACTTACCACCCAAAAGAAAGAAAAACAAAAAACACAGAGCATAGATTAAAATTGTGAAAATTAAGAGAAAACCCTGCACTTTATTTAAACCCCAAACTCATTTATATAAATTCCATGACATTAAACAATGAAAAATGAATGTTTATTGATCATAAATTATGCATGCAGTTCCCTTCCATTTTTTAATCATTTTTCAATCTTCGGGGGGGGGGGGGGGAGATAAACTCTTTATTCAAAGCCCCACCCAATTTATTAAATTTTTGAAAATTGAAAAAACACCTCTGCTCATATATAATACCAACCCTGTTTATTCAATAGACAACAACAGTAAATGGTTTCATGAGTAAAAACTTGACCATCTTCTACGTGTTCCGTCCTTCAAGAGGTTGGTGATCATGACACCCTACAATTTCCTCTCCTTTGTCACACTTAATAACGTTTGTCTTTTTTTGCCATCCATCCCAAACCCTGCTCTGCGATCCATTCACTCAAACTTGCCAGGTAAGTTTTGTGTTGCTTTCCTCTGTCCCTCTTGCCTTTAATCTGCCCTGTGCAAATCAAATTTTCCAAGTCCTCTTTCCTCATTCTGTGCTGTGGAAATTTCAGCTGTCTCTTCCTGGTATTAATTATTACTGACCTTTTTATTTCCACTGTTTCTAAAACTTTGTACTCACTCAGATGTACCTGGGCAAAAACAGCTGCACAAGCTATGGTCACAGATTGAACCTCTGTTGTGTGTTAAGACAACCACACTCTACACACTTTCCTCTCAAGCAATGCGATAAACAATAAAAGTGAGCAAGAATGTTATAACTTAATGTGTGTGTACAACAGAGTTCAACGTCAATCTGTGCCAAGCAGTTTCACTCTGCATACTTTAGCTTCATTACCATAGCAACAGTCCCGATACGTTTTGATCAAATATCATATATTTTAGGCTAAAATGAGTGTAAATTTCGGGTTACAGTCAACCTTCTGCAATGTTGGAAGCAGCAGTCGGAGTGTCATGTCAAAAACTTGTTTGGTCTACAAACTAACAACATTGCAAAAGAAGGAAAAACACGCAGAACTATTTCAAAATATTGAATCGGAAAGAATCTGACAATCATAAAACAAAACATTACAATGTCACAAGCCAACATAAACTAGGAACAAAAAAAAAACAAAAACAAAGGTGATAATTAAAAAAAAAAAAAAAAGTGATTTCTACACAAAAACAACCCAAAAGATCTACTAATAATTAATCTGCTATTTTTATATCTTCTTCAAATGTTATCTATGATTCATTGATTACTCCTGGTATTATGTAAATTGCTTTTTGCTCAGTATCTTTTCATGATCAGAATTTTATGTATTTAACATAAGTGTGATATGGAAATATTCCTTGGAAGAAAAAGATTAGCAACAAAACAAAGAGAGTGATGACAAAGCATATTTCAAGATCAAATTGAAGCAAGACGATCACTTAATAGACAAAAATATCTGAGTGCCTCACATGAAGGGACTGAACAAATAAAACTACAATCTAAGCAACATAGTAAAAGAACTGGTTAAACAGTTCATTTTGCACAGGAAATAATTTTGTCTAAATGCAGATAAATATTTTATTTGTATAGATTATTAAAAATGACTAAGGGAGGTAATCACACATAAATTTACTAACTTAAATTGATTTACTTCCCGTCGCACTACACGATGGAGCAGGAAATATATAAATACACACTGATTATTATTAAATGGTGTATATACATATATATAACATTTTCCACAGAAATGAAGTGGAAAGAATCAATTGCTAGGATTGTTGTCAGGAAAGTTGTTTTACAGTGTTGTGTTAAGCAATTTTTCTCACCCAAATCTATCTTTTCATCCATGCATTGAATATTGGTGTCACATCTGGTCTGGTGATTATTCTATATATTTAGAATTCTAGATAAAATACAAAGAAGAATCTGCAAAATTATTGGTCCTGGCCTGGCCTCCCAGTTTCAGTCACTTTCCAACTTATGCCTTTTCTATAAATATTTTCATGGTAACTGTTTTGATGAGCCTTTCTCTTTGGTATCTAGACTTTATGAATTTAAGCAATTTACTAGATTGGCAGCAAGGTTTCATCATGCTACAGTTGAAATTGATAGATGTAACCGTAAGTTCTATGCTAACAGTCTCTTCTCTCGCACTTCTCACTTGTGGAAATCTTTGCCAGCCTCTTCCTTTCCAGGCAACTTTGATCTTCAAAAACTTAACCACAATGTCCATCATTATCTTCTGTCTTCTTAACTCCTGTTCTTTTATTGTTCTCTCTCCTTAATAATGTTCTCTTTTTCTCATATTCTCTCACATTCATTTACCTATGGCATTTCATTTTAGTGGCTTTATCTCCTTGCTTGGAGTGAATATATATATTTCTTAATTATAACAGACAATGAATATCTATTGTGTTTGATCATGAACTGTTCTAAACTTTGTATGGTTCCTTTAATTTCAGGTGAAAATAACGATGAAACTGTCCTGTTTATTTTGGGTATTTTTTTATTTTTTTTATTATGCTGTTCCTTGATCTAAGCTTTCTGCTCACATGAGCCATCTTCAGAGTGATTATATGGACATTTAAACAAAGATATTCACCATCAAAAATGATATTCTGTCATGTTGACACAGAAAATTGCTATGCAACGATAACAGTTGCAGAATAGCAGACACAGGTCATAAATTCATGATGCAATTCTATGACGTTGTACCACGAGAGATACCGAAATATTAACAACAGAACCATATGTCTAGATGCAATGTAACTAGTCTGAAATATAATTTTGTTAAGTATGTGTTGCTTTGTTTTAATGTAGGTGGCCTTCAATATCTGAAGTTTGTTTTGTTTTACAGCATATCAAACTCAATGGGTTATTTAATGCCGCAACATTTTTAACAAGATTTTTATTGCTGGTAATATTTTTCCCTTTAAAAAAAATTTATTTCTGGTAATATTTTTTTCAAAAATTTATTGCTGGTAATAATTTTTTACAAAATATTTCTGGTATTAAAAGCTATTTTTACACTTCCATAGTGTTTTGACCCCATGTTTGGGGGGGGGGTAACTATTTGCCCATAGTTGGAAACCTAACAGGTGCTACCACCCCAGGTCAGAGTGGACCTGGGAACACTAGCAATTAAGAGGTGGTTCCACGCTCCTCAAAACCTACTGATCAGAGGCCTTGCTGTTGGACATAGTTTATCGTCATACCCAGGACAGTCAATATCTGAAGGTTCTTTTTACTGTGTGTATGTATGAGTATTGTTGTGTTATCAACTTATATCTGTCTAATATTATGTACGTGGCTATGTTTTTCTAAGAAATGTTGTTTAATAGAACTAAGAGCAGAAAGGTGACAGGTAAGTCTACGGGACAGCATGGTTGTAGTAAAACCAATATATGTAGTGGGTTTACAATCTCTGAACAGGCATGTAAATTGATATACATTTTTTTTGTAGAAGATTTAGTTGTGTGGTTGTCGGGTTATTAGAGACTATGAGGTCAGTTGTTTTAAATTTTTTATGATATATGATGCACTTAACTTGTTTATTATTATTGGGTTTATAACATTTCTACCTATTATGTTTTTCTGTATTGTTTCATCATGTTTGTAATTATTATGCATTTGCTTACAATAGTATAAGTTAATAGTGTTATGTTTATTTTGACATATACTATTATACATCAATTTTGTTAGAGGTTTATTGAGATATATTTTAATTTGTTGATCAATGTCAGAATCTGGAAATCTACTATTAATAATATATATATATATAATATTAGTGATAAATATACACATACATATGCAAAATATATAAATATATATACATGCATGCATATATATATATATATATATATATATATATATATTTTTTTTTTTTTTTGAATAAAAAAAATTCCAAGAGGATAAGATCCAGGTAGAACTCAATGTCCAGGACAGAGTAAGGCTATATAATAAAAAGGCTTAGACACTAATATTCCATGGTCATAATTTATTCCATTGGAATTGTAAATACGATTCAATTCATCAGACCTTGAAAAACAACTCCGGAAATAAAAAATAAATTTAGGGAGAGTGTAATTATGAGAGTGTGGGACAAATGTTAGAGCTAAAGAGATGGGTAACAGACGAGAGAAGGTGGGAGACTAATACATTAAAGACGTAACCGGAAAGGATACATTTTGTGGTGACATACACACACAATAGATGATCTAATCTTAAAGATCAGAAGAGGGAGGGAGAGGAAAAGAAAAGAAAAAGGAGTGGGGGAGAGAGATGGGGCGGGGGAAACTAAAATTGAAGGGCATTTACTCAAAGGGCCACTGTGTAATTAAGAAAATTTGACAAAATTAATATTGACTACAGATTACAAATCAAATATAAACATATAAAAAATAAATATAACGATTATCTAATCTAGCAAGGACCTATATTTTTATGTTCAAAAACATGCATATACACACATACACAATAACATATACATACATATAGGTGTGTACTCTCTAAATTCTATTTTTTATTTTCAAAGTTGTTTTTTCTGTTTTCTTTTTGAATTTATAGGTCTGATGAATATATATACATATATATATATATATATATATATATATATATAGATAATAAAAAGGTTTAAACACTAATATTCCATGGTCATAATTTATTCCATTGGAATCATAAATACGATCCAGTATTTACGATTCCAATGGAATAAATTATGACTATGGAATATTAATGTTTAAGCCTTTTTATTATATATATATATATATATACACACACACACACACACAAGTTCACTTAACTGTAAGTCAATTTTTGATGTTGTTTTCCCAACTTTAAAGTTTCTTGGAATTGTCCATTCTTCAGGAGGTCTGTTTTTTGAAGAAAATCATTATATATATATATATATATATACATATATATATAAATAATACAGTGAGATAATATTAAATTTGTTTCATTGGTGCATAATACATTCTGTTTATGTTAGACTTTACAATATCTATCTGATTACTTATCTATCTCAATCTTAGGCAGGATTTTTACCTCAACACATTCATATCTTTATGTAACAGTATACCAAACTACAAGATGTGAAACTATTTTCCCCCTCTCATGACTTTGGTCAATCTGTGATATGGTTTTCGGGTACACTGAAACAGTCTCATCAAAAAAAATCATCTCCCTGACAAATTATCAATGGTAACAAGATTAAAACCTCGGTCTCATGGTCAAAAGAACATGGTCATTGTAGCCAGATGGGTGGGTTTGAGTATTTCCCAAAACTACTGATCTGCTAGGATTTTCACCTGTGACTATTTCTAGGGTTTACAGAGAATAGTCAGAAAAAGAAAAAAAATTCAGTGAGCAGCAATTCTGTGGCCAGAAGTCTCCCGTTGATGAAAGTGGTTGGAGGAGAATGGCCAGACCGGTTCAAACTGAATGACAAACAGTCCCTCAAATAACTACTCTTTACACGAGAGGTATACAGAAAGGCATTACTGAATATACACCTCAAACATTAAAGCAGAAGGCAACATTGTCATTAAGTGTTTCTCTGCACCAAACAGCCAATTAACAATGGCTGGATCAAAAATCTCAGAAAGGATTACAGAAGTTATTTCTAAAAACAAATTTCAAATAACTATGAACCAGTAAAAATAAAAATAAAAATATTTGTGGCCTTGGACTGAATTCACTACCTATAGATTATAAAAAATTAGAACAAGATACTATGTAAATCTTACTTATTATAAAATGCAGATTGTGTGTGTATGTGTGTGTGTGTGTGTGTGTGTACGTTTATATATTGGATCGGATTTCCTACAATTTTCAACTGATTTCAACAAAACTTCACAGGATTACGTAATTTTCCGTTTGGTGGGAATGAAGGAGTACAAAAATTGTCCATTGTCTCAAGTACTTTCAGCCACTTAACCATTTTGAAGAGGTTTTTGTTTTCATGTTGCTAGTTTCTTTTGATGTTTTGACAGTATCTATCAAGCCACAATCTAGAGGGTGTATTTTCTGGTGGAAATCATATTGTTAGCAAAAACCCAATTTCTGTCTGATTCTTCATAATATAAAAAGATTACTTAACTTTTTAAATATTAATTTTTAACCCCAACATCGATGTTTCTTAGTAAAATTTCCAGTCAGTATAGATTTTGAACAGTATTTAAAATTTTTCCAATTTGTGTGTGTGTGTGTGTGTGTGTGTGTGTGTGTGTGTGTGTGTATATATATATATATAAACAAACACACACAAAACTGGTGAATTGATGACCCTCCCCAGGTTCTAAATTCAGAGTTGATTCTTCTCCTAAACTTCTCAGTCCTGTGATTTACTCATAGCTTTAGAAGAGATTAATTCATACCTTTCTAAAGTGTATGAGCATATAATTGTATGCAATGGACTGAACTAGAATTTGAACTCAGTACTCCGATTCCTCAATCCATGCCGCTATCTATTACTCCACCTTTTGCGATATCAACAAACACTCGGTTGCCACTTTTGTAATGTCAACACACACTTGTTGCCACTTTCTTAATGCTCGTTGTAGTAGAGTCTTTGTAATCGCAGATACAACTATAGTAACGCCGTTGAACAATACTGGTGTCAGACGCCTTCGAATAACTCACACTAATAGTACTTGCTCAATAATACTCACTCAAATAGTAACCACCAAATAGTGATCTGTATAGAGAAATAGTATAGTGAATAGTATAGAGAATAGCGATCCATAAAGTAATAGAGGATAGGCTAGAAATGTTGAGCCACTAGACATCACACTAATTCCCATATATATATATATATATATATATATATATATATGAAACGAAATGAATTTATTTAAACAAAGTAACTAATAATAACAAAAACAAAATGTCCTTAGCAACTGGCAGAATTTAGAGAACGTTATTTTCATATTAGTTACTTTCTTTAAATAAATTAATTTCGTTTTTTGCTTTGAGAAAGTCCACATTGGACGAAACGCGTCATCAACTACTACTGTTTTCCTATTCTCATTTATATATTTCCTTTGCTATCATGTAATCTACTTATTCAAAATGGGATTGCCTGTGTTTGCTTACTGGTGATCTGTCGGCAACAACACTTTATTCCTATATAACACTACCGTGCCTCCATACACACACAATATATGAGAGAGAGAGAGAGAGGTTTATTTGGGCAACAATCTCCCTTTAATACATGATTTGTTGAACAAGAGCAACAAGGTACTTTTGCTCAGTATTTTTTTGATGTCTTTTTTATTACTTCAAGGGTTATTTCAATGGACACACCTTAATTAAAATAAACATCCTATTTCTATTTATTAGACAGTCTGTATTATGTATATCAGCCAGCACACTCAAGAAATCTTTGTAAAGAAAAGTAGTCCTCCAGAAAGGATTGAACCTGTGTCCCCATGTTTTTCTTGCATGCATACAATTGTCTTCTTTTATAGATTTAATGGATGTAAAATTTCTCCAAAAATTTGTTCTGAATGTTTTCAGCTAAACTCTTAGCTATTTTCAAGGATTCATTTTTGTACTTGTACATAGTCTAACTATGTATGAGCTAATAATAAATGGTATGTAACTATAAAAGTTGCAGGAATTAGATATATTAATTACCAAATACTGCCAGAACATTGTGTCCATGTTCATAATTAACATTAACGGTTGGTCTGTGTGTGTGTATATATATATATATATATATATATATATATATATATATATATATATATATATATATGAATTAGCTATTTTTGCCGTAATTATGAATATATATGAATTAGCTATTTTTGCCATAATTGTCATAAATTTTACTTAAATAATATTTAAATATAAAATTTTAAAAATCGTAATATACATACTTATACTTGATATGGAAAAATAGTTTTACTTACTGTAAGTAATTCTAATACATTTACTTCTTTTAAAAAGAAATATAGTCTATTAAAACTAAGAGTGAAAATATTTTAAAGTTGTATTTAAAATTGTAGTTAAATAAAACGGATTCTAACCTAAACATCTTTTAAAATTGTAATTGAATAAAACGTATTCTAACCTAAAGACTTCCCTCAAAGTACTACAAGCACTTAAAAGAATCCAATAAAACACCTACAGTAAAATAAAATTAATATGAAAAGCTAGAAGATGTAAGCCATTGAATGACCCATGTCCTTTTTACTTACATGTGAAACAATATATTACTAGGTTTATATAAAAAATAAAAGTTTACTAAATTAGTGAAATTAATTAGCTATTTTTGCCGTTATTGTCATAAATTTTACTTAAATAATATTTAAATATAAATTTAAAAAAAAAATTGTGACCTAATAATATACAGACTTTATGTGAAAATAATTCTACATACTGTAAGTGATTCTAATACATTTACTTGTTCTTTAAAGAAATATAATATATTAAAAATTAAAAGTGAAAATATTTTTCAATATTATTTCATAACATTATTTTTTTATTTATTAGAGCAACATTTCCCAAAAAAAACTGAGTTATATAAAATATTCAACAAAAACAATGTAAAACTTAGTTATTGTTGCATGCCGAATGTAGGGACTATAATAAATGGATTGAATAAGAAAAAAAACTAGGAATAATCCATGCAGTAATCCTACTTGTAATTTTAGAAACAAAAACATCTGTCCATTACATTACATTACATTACAGGGAAAATGTCAGCAAGTGAAAATTTACAAAAATAGCGAGGATACTAACCCTAAAACATACATAGGTGCTACTCAGGATAAATTTAAAAAAAAAGATATAACCACATGAGTAGTTTTAAAAACGAAAAAATTAAACATAGTACCACGCTATCTACTTATGTATGGAAAACCAAACAAGAAGATAATATAGACCCCATCCTTAAATGGGAAATATTAAAAAAATGCCCCAAATATAAAGCAGGCCATAAATTTTGTAAATTATGTACAGAGGAGAAATTAGCCATAGCTTTATATGATCAACCTAACCAGCTATTAAACTCCAAAACTGAAATCCTTAACGTATGTAGACATAAAAAATCTTGGCTACTAAATTAGACGTTTTCCCGCTTATTTGTCATTCCTCCACATTCGTGTTTTTTTTTCCCCTCCCTCCCCCATTTTTGTTGAATAAATATTTAACTTAGGTGTTTGTGTTTGTGGTTCTTTGGTCACATGGTATAATTTTAGCTATCGCCTATAAATATGCGTTTCTCTTTGCCTCATTAGCCTGACTTTCCCTGACGATCCGTTTAGGTGAAACTTAGGTAGGTTTGCCTGGCTCACTAGGTGTATCTAGGTCTGCTCTACGGTTGTATTGAGCTCTTTTGTTAGTTAGTTGTTTACTCTTATCGGGGGTTTTTCTTTGGGCTTCAGACCTGCATCTGTGCGATTTTTTTCAGCAGAAGTTCATGTTTGTAGCTCTTTCTTTTTTTTAAAACTTTTTTTCCCCCCCCCTCGAGATTGATTTGATTATTGGCAAATCAAAAATTCGAGGGTTTTTCGAAACGAGTCTTGTTATATATATATATATATATATATATATATATATATATATATATATATATCATTTATACAAGATTGTTTAAAGACTAATGAAAGTTCTTTAAGGATTGCTTTATTTTTTTCTGTGCTTCAAACCATTTTCTGGGTTTTCTGTGAAAATTTGAATTTAACCTGTTCTTTTCCTTGTCTATTTTGCTTTCCAAATTCTATTTTGTAGAAATGAACACAGAATGGCAATTTAGGGTTTTTGATTGATTCATTTTCTACAGTTTATCAACCCTTTGCAGGTTATTTAAAGCCAGAAAATATTTTTAGATCATAAGAATTTTTGGGGGTGGGGGGAGGTAATAATGGTTTAGTTTTACAAGTCTTACTAATTAACCCATAAGTGGGGGAGAAGATATGAATTCACTTTCTACAGTTTATCAACTCTTTGCAGGTTATTTAAAACCAGAAAATATTTTGATATTATAAGAATTTGGGGTTGGGGAGATAATAATGGTTTAGTTTTACAAGTCTTACTAATTAACCCATAGCTGGGGGCTAGGAGAAGAAGAGATGAATTCATACCTTTCCTAAGTGTATTTGTGCTTAAGTGAATAACAAGTCCAACATAATCGAAACTTGGCTCTACAATTAACAACTCTGAGCCATTATCTTTTACACCACTCGCAGATCTAAGCTTACAGCTGGTATTCCCAAGTGGTCACTTGTCAAGGTACTGGTATGGCTTAATGTTGCTTAACTTCAGAGATTGTATGGGAACCAATGTTTCAATATGATATGGCCCTAAGCTGTGTTTGTATGTGTAATATTTTCAAACAGGTGCAAATAATACACTGATCATTGGCAAAAATGTCAAAGTGACACTGATCTTAGAGAGAGAGTATGTAGCTTTTGATTTTAGCACAAAGTTCCAATCTATACATTAGTAAATAATACCTTCATTTCTAATAGGTATTATACTAGTGTAAATAAAGAATAATTATAGAAAAGTCAGTATTATATCCTTGATGTAATGAGAGACAGGTGTTTGTGTAAGAGTTAAGTAGTTGCATAAATATTAAAGCCTGAATGATTTCAAAAACCTGATTCACTAAAATTCAGCTGTGTTCTACCTTGAGATACATTTAAAAAAATAAATAAATAAAAATAAACTTAAACCAAAATTTTTATTTTCAATTATACATGGTAGATACTTTTTTATATTTTCTTTTCATATATTTTATGCAAAAATTAGAGTCTGTAAATAAAAACAACTTGATTTGATTACATATAAAAACCTCACTCCCAACTTACTTTTCTTTTTACGCACCATGTCATTTCATGACATAGGTAATCATGGCTCTACACCTCCCTCTATCCCTTGCAGCTCTAAACAAGTTCCTTCCCTCTGCTTCCTCCCCAAGATCACGTTCTGTCATCCACTTGCTTAAGTCTGCCAGGTATTGTTTCCCATTGTCTCTCTTTCCCTCTATTCGACCTGTGAGTATCAGATTCTCCAGGCCCTCCTTCCTCATTATGCCTTTTCCTGATATTAAGTATAAGCTAAAAGATGGATTCATACCTTTCCCCAAGGTGTAAGAATAAGTGAATGTAATGAACTTGACTGGAATCCGAGCTCAGCTCTCCGATTCCTCAATTCAAGCTGCTCTCTATTACCCCATTGTGCATTCGTATATAAACAGGGAGTTTTATATACAAAGTTGAGCTATCTGGTTGGCTACTGTGTACCCAGACTCCATAGACAACCAGTATTAATTATTTTTACCTTATTATTTTTTTTTAATAATATTCAACCAATACAAGGTCCAAGAAACAATTCTAAACAGGAAACAAGAGCCAAATATCTATACTCCTATTTAAAAGGACTGGGGAGGTGTGACATGCCTAGGCTAACTCTATAATGCAGTCATACTAAATGTTCTGGATTGGCCAAAAAGTTTATTTGGTTTAAGTAACTTTTCTACTTGATAAGCAGACAAATTTTTTGGTCAACCCAATACATAAAGAAAGTCTTATATGCCATAAAATAGTGCATTTCTCCTCCAATGTTATTTCTCGTTATCAAACTATCCGCAGAATATGTGCAGATTATTAAATTAATCACGGGTTGCCAAACCAGAAATTACTCCTTGCTATAGGGTATGATGTAACCCAACATAACCTGGTTGTATGTTAATTGAATGGAAGATGCACACCAACAAGTAAAATTTATTACAGCATTTGACCCCAACTCATAACGGGATGATTCACTTTATTTTCTTTTTTTTAAAATTGTAGATCTGTTGCATTTTACTTGATAGTGAGATACTGTCACTGCCAAGCAACACCCTTTCATGCCAAAAATGCAACAAACACCAGTATAATACCTTAATGATCTACTAGCTCATAGGATTATTCAATTTTTTTTTTTAAATTACAATTTTTCTCGGCCAAATCTATCTTCCTTTTTTCTTTTTTTAAGCATTTCGCCCCAAGCAAGGCGGGAAGCCACCAGCATGCAAGGGGTTACAGAGAGTTGGAGTGAGAGCAAATAAGGGTAATAGAGGAAAGGATGAAGAGAAGGATAGGGGATAGATCAAGGCATCTGGAGACGTCGATTGATATTACATTTGAATAGCTGGAGATTATAGCTATCAGGGAAACAGGAAAAGGGGAGGTAGTTCCACAGGTGAGAGGTGCTAGACATGAAGCTATTGGAGTAGAAGAGACGGCTACATTTAACAGTGTCAACAGTGAAAGGGTGAGAGCGAGGTGCCGGCCTAGTTGAGCACTTAAATTCATGAAGTCTGGGAACTAGCGAAAGTAGCTCATTAGAGGAGTTACCGTGAAAGTATTTGTAAAAAAGGCAGAGGGAGACGACGACATGTCTGTGGTAGAGCAACAGCAGATGAGATGCCAGATCAGGGCCAATTACATTGCATATCCATCTCTGGATTTTATCTTACCTATTTCTAAGTCTACCATTCACCCATGCTTTGAATATTGCTGCCATATCTGCTCCTGCTATATATTTAGAGATCCTTGATGAAATACAAAGAAGAATCTGTAATGCTATTGGTCTTGACATGGCATCTCAGCTTAAGTCACTCCCCCATTGTCATAATGTAGGTTCCCTGTGTTTTTTCTAGAAATAATTTCATGGTAATTATTCTGATGAACTTTCCTCTGTGGTACCTAGACTTTATGAATTTAATAACAGTACTAGATTGGCAGCTAGGTCTCATCATTTTACAGTCGAAATGGCTACATATAATCATATGTTCTATGCTAACAGTTTATTCTATTGCACTTTTCACTCGTGGAACTCTTTCGGCTTCTTGCTTTCCAGTCAACTTTGACCTTCGAAAATGTAACTGCAACATCAATCGTTATCTTCTGTATTCTTAATTTCTGCTCTTTTATTGTTCTCACTCCTGATGCTTTTCTTTTTCTCATTTTCTTTCACACGGTAATCCACCAGCATCTTAGTGGCTTTGTTGCTTTTCTTGGGGCGAAATGATTTAAAAACACACACACAAAACAACCAGCAGATGACTCCCAAAACCCATGAGGTCAAGGTCCAATTTGAATCTTTTCAATTCTATGTGTGTGTACGTGCAGGTGGTGCAACAGTTAGCCAATCAGAACAAGAAATCGGCAAGCTGAATTTCAGAGTTTGTTGCATTCACTTTTGTGCAAATACCCTTGGAAATGGTATGACTTATTCTACCCCAAACTTTGGGTTAAATAGCATACCAGATTGGATTAGCAAACAGAAGATGGACAAATCTGAATTCAAAATCCAAGGAGGGCAGTTTGGGAAACTCGGGACACACTATGTACCCCAGTTCTCTGTATTCAATTTTTCCAAGGTGTGGATAGTTTTGCACAATCCTTCACCACTTATTTACTTATTATAGTAAAATAAAATCATACATGCTTAGATAGTCTGGCTGTTCAGTTCTAGGGACTGAACTGTTAGACCCTCCTACATCAAAGACAATGAGAGAGTCCATCAGATATATATATATATCATTTCAAATAGAGGATAGAGAATGTAAAAGGACAATATGAATAAAAGCAAAAGGAAAACTTATCTTAGTCAACATCTTGATAAAGTCCCACAGAGGACATATTGCATTGCCTAAGATAAGTTTTCCTTCTGTGTTTGGTTTGGTTTGTTTAATGGCATACCAACACCTTATGGATCATTTAATGCCGAAATTTAAATTTGGGGGAAGTATTATTAATTTCATTTACAAAAATGTATTGCTGGTAATTTTTTTTCTTTAAAAATCTACTGCTAGTAACTTTACTATAAAAATGTATTTTTTATACTTTCATCATGTTTTGACCACAGTTTGTCGGTTAAGTATTTGCCCATAGTTGGGACCCTAACAAGTGCTACCACCCTGGGTTAGGGTGAACCTGGGAACAACAGCAATTAAGAAGCAGTTCTACATGCTTCAAAACCTCCAGATGAGATATATATATATATATATATATATATATATATATATATAAAATATAATAATGGACTCTCCCGTCGATTTTGACATATGAAAATCTGACAGCTTAGTTGATTCAGTTATGAAATTTTGTGTGATAATCTTAAGTGGCATTTAAGACCCGCTAGTGAGGCCACATAGTGAGGATTGTGAGATCACTGTTAGATTGGCTGACCTTTTAGATCTTGCTCTCACTTCTTGAAGATGATTCAGACAAGCAGATTGAAAACTGCTGAGTCCACTAAAACACGTGGATCCCCATTCTACCCACTCCAAGGCTAAGTGCTCAAGGGGTGTTATGTGGTATATTGACAGCTGACAAGTTGCTTTTCAGCTTGTCTTTGTATCTTAGCCATGGGCGTCCTACATTCCTGTAGCCCTGATCTAACTGGCTGTACATTAGGATCTTGGGTATCCTGTCATCAGACATTCTCAAGACATGACCAGTCCACCGAAACTGAGACTGTATGAGAAAAGTCTCAATTCCTCCAATATTACACCTGTTAAACAGGACTACGTTAGATGTCCTATCTTGAAGGTTAACTCCACAGATTGCACGCAGACAGCTTTTATGGAAAACATCCAGCTGGTGTATATGGTACCTGTATGGAGTCCACAACTCTGAGCTGTACAAAAGGATGACAAGTACAACAGCTCTGCAAACCCGAATTTTCGTATCCAGTCGAATACTCCACTCATTCCACAAGCGATGGCAAAGTTTACCAAAAGCACTGGTAGCCTTAGCAATCCGATGCATGATTTCATCATCTAAAGTTCCACTGTAATTGACTTTGCTACCATGATAGGTGAAAGACTTTACATTGTTCAGGGCTTTGTCTTATACTTTCAATGGTCTCTATGGAAATGTGTAGACTGGTGGTTTTTTTGTTTCTCACCACAGAATTGCTTTGGAGTAGGACAAGGTTGGCGCACTACTTCAGTTTTCTTTATGCTAAGTGTAAGACCAAATGTTTTACGACATATATATATATATATATATATATATATATATATATATAGATAGAGAGAGAGAGAGAGAGAGATATGGAGAGAGAGAGAATTAATGCAAATATACATCACTTTGCTGATTGATGTTACATTCAACACTTTAGAGTTTTACAGACAGACCTTTTTATAATTGTTTGGTCCACTCCTCATGAGGTATCAAAACTCAAATAAAATTTGTCACTTAGCTCGCTGAGTTTATATCTAGCACCTTGATTCAAGAGTTTCATAGATTAACTTTTTGTAATTGTTCAATCTACTCTTCAGGAGATTTCAGCAATTTACTGCTGTTTTCTCTGTTTTCGCACTAGGGAGCAAGTTCCCTGAGACACGAAATAACATCTAACATGTATGACGCATAAAACTTAACTGACTGAAAACACTAACACTATCATTACCATATTCATCTCAGCCAATCAAAAACGACTTACTTTGTTTTCCTGTATATGACCTCAAAGGTCAAAATGAGGAAGTCAGAAGAAATTCAATTCTTTAAAAAATAAAAGTCTGCTAGACTACTATTTAACAATAGTAGACGCAGGTTGTAAATTCGTAATGCAGTTCTATAACATCATACATGACCACATGAGAAAAAGAAATGCTATCAACAGAACCATATGTTTAAATGCATTGTAATATGTTGTGACTGGTTTGAAATGTTTATGTATATATATATTATATATATAACATCATTACACAAAAATTTCTATATCTTGGAACTTAAAAATTGTTCCATCATCAGGCAATGATGGAACAATTTTCAAGTTCCGAAACTTAGAAATTTCTGTGTAGTGATGTAAAATATTTTATAAGGAAAATATTAATGCTTTGCTCTACATTGTATCAAGATTTTTTAAAAAGTAAATAATAAGAACAGGGTATTCTTAATCTTTCTATTCTATCTCTTTATATATATATATAAAGAAATATAGTCTTAAGGTGTGCTATATTTATGGAATAAAGTGCTCAATATCAGAGATAGAGCGTGTGTAAATATAAAAGTGAACATAGAAGTCAACACTTAGAGGCTCTAAGTGTTGACTTCTATGTTCACTTTTATATTTATATATATATATATATATATATATATATATATATATATATATATATATATATATATATATATATAGATAGATAGATAAAGAGAGACAGACAGACACACACAGTAGGCTAGTTTCAAACATTAACAATTTTTAAAGTTACAAATTTTAATCTGTGGTTTTCAAGGGCTCTTTCAATTTTGTTCCTAACATTACCTTTTCAAAAGTTATGGTTTCCAGAAGTTAAGGGCATTTTCAAAAAACATTATCCATTGCTTTATGTTTTTCTTAGCATATTGTATCATTGACCATCCAAAATGTTTAAATGAGTGATAAACTTCTTAAATGAGACCATATAAATTAATTCAGACTTCCACAAAATATTATAATTATGGTGTTTTGATATCTGTACCTATTGTGGCATTCAACCAGTCGGTTGAGTAACCTTGATCAAATGAACTCAACATATCCAAACGAAAGCTGATCAAGCATAGCATAGGTTGTATTCATACGGACATACAAATCCATCAAACATTTCCAGCAAATGTTTTGTTCAATCTTACTATGTGACCAATACCAAAGTCCTGGAAAGAGCCAACAGTCAGAATATTAAATTGCTGATCATTGTGTTTAATGATCAGCAACTTAATGCTTTGATAGTCAGGACATGTAGCAAGAATGTAAGAGTCAAGGTTTCCATGTCAAGTCTTATTCAGTGAGCTCACTTTGGGGAAAAGACTACAGTGTTGCCCTCATTGAAGATACAAAGACCAACTCAAAACAATACTGAAAGCCACTGGACTTGAGCCTAAATCATTTGAAACACAAGCCCAAATCTGTACCAAATGGCAATGTTCCATCAACATTGAAACCAAAAACTTCAAAGCCACCAAAAGAGAAAAGGAAGACAAACAACAAGAGAAAAGGAAGACAAACAACAAGAGAAAAGGAAGACAAACAACAAGAGAAAAGGAAGACAAACAACAAGAGAAAAGGAAGACAAACAACAAGAGAAAAGGAAGACAAACAACAAGAGAAAAGGAAGACAAACAACAAGAGAAAGGCTCAAAAAAAAAAAAAAAAAAAAAAAAAAAAAAAAAAAACTAACATTACTATGCAGTCAACATCATTGGCTCTTCCATGCAATAATTTGTCTACTTAGTCATCAACGCCATCATCATAAAGGATGTGATCAGAAAAGAAGAAATTAAATTTTTAGATATGAGATAATGCTGCAGATGATGACAAATCTATAATAGGAGTTTCAGTGGGAATTGGGATTAACAAGAGCCCCCCCCCCAGCCATATGCATACACACTTTTAGTGTGATCTGGTCTGAATTCAGAGTTTCCTTCTCCTTGACTGGTTGCACACCAAAAGCTAGCTTTCTTTCTCAGTCAGCCCTGTTAGTTTTTATAGTTTGTTCCCTTAAATTTACAAAAATCATGAAAAACAATCACTTTCTAACAATATGTAAAAAAAAAAAAAAAAAAAAAAAAAAAAAAAAACACCGATTTTTACTTTCAAAACAACAATACTCTTGAAATTTGACACATTGTAGTGAACCACCCTCATTTCCTTCATATTCCATTGTTTGTGGAACCAACTCCCAAGAGGGTGCTTCCATGATCACTACAATCTTAACCTGTTCAAATCTAGGGCTAACCATTAGCTACCTCACATATCTCCATAAACTGTACTCCCTACTTCTTACTCTATAAAGCTCTACCTCAGGTGACTCTTGAGCCTTGTACAGAGTGAACATTATTGTAAAAAAAAAAAAAAAAAAAGGATGCTGATTAGTAACAAAGCAGCTACTGCCTTATAACAACTGCACATGTCAGAGTCAAAAGTTGTGTAAGCGTGTTAGTGCTTCATTTTGAGGTGTTGAATTCTGCCATTTTTGGCAAAGAGATGAGCATTTTTAAAATGGCATGACTTCTTGGGTTCTCACATTCAAAGGTAGCTTCAGTATCTATTGGTAGTGATCTGTAGAGGGGGAAAATAATCACCACCTGTTGATAAGGCACTGAGTAAACAAGGCTTATCAATGGGAAAAGTGAATGGAGGATTCCCCACCAAGTATGAGCCAACAAAAGAGCTACTAGGGTACAAACTGCAGATAGCTTTAATCAAGGTGAAGGAAGTAATGCATCACAACACACAGTACATCAATCCTTGTTGCACCTGTGGTGGTGCTCATTGCAGATTAGGGTCTTCCATAAATAGTAACAACATGATTTTCTTTAAACAAGACACTGCAGATGACATTGATTTGAGAACAATTTAGATGTTTAAAAAGATTAAAATTATTTTCAGCAAACTTGGACCTTCGTGACCACAAAAAAACAGCATGTCAAAAGGATACTTAATACCGCTATTATTAAGCTTAACTCTTCAAGAATGTCTGTTTTAATAAGTGTTGTTTTAAATTCTCAAGAACAAAGAAATTATATAAATTCACTTTCATCATACATTTAGGTCTTATTATAATTCTAATCATCGCTTTTTAAAACAATAAACATTTTTTTTTTCCAGGCACAAAGGTATAAAATCTGGCTATTTTTTTAAAAAAATGCTGTGTTTCTTCAAGATGTAGGTGAACAGGACTCCAGATTTTTGCCTTGTCCCTGGTTTCGAAATTCAAAACTTTCCTTTCCTTTGATTGCCTGAATGAAACCCAATGATAGAAAGCCAGGTCTACCCTGTTATTTAACCCACAGCTGATGAGAGAACAGGAGACGGATTCATGGATTTTCCAAGGGCATTTATCCAAAAGTAAACTCAACAAACTAACCCAGAATTTGAACCAGGCTCACAGATTTTATTTTTCACGTCTGTCACACTACCTACACATCTTAAAATATTAAGATTAATGGCTTACAGTTTCATCATATTTAAACACCAGATACTATATGATCACCAAAGTTAAGCAACATTGAACCAATGGGTGACTACTTAGGAATACCAGATGCTATAAGCTTGGAATTGTTAGTCAGTCCAAATTCCAGTTAGGTTCATTATATTCACTTACATGCAAATAGCCTTTGTAAAAGTATGAATCCGCCACTTCTCCCCTCATCTATGGGTTAAGACTCAATTACTAAACAATTATTATCTCAAAAAACTTTTTTAAATTCTTACCATCTAAAAAAAATATTTTACAGCTTTAAATAACTAGTAATGGGTTGATAAGCCGTAAAAAACGAATTATTCACTCAACCACTAATTAGAAAATTTTAAATGAACATAAAAACTATAATTAAATTGGCATTTATTTTTTTTTTTTTTTTTTAACAATTTAACTAACAACAAAAAAATACACAAATTTCAAATCTTAACCTATAAATTTTGATTTTTTTTTTATCTGATTTTATTCTAGGGATTTTTTGAACCTAGTAAAAAAAAAAAAAAAAAAAAACGAACTTGTTTTTTTTTTTATTTTATTTGTATTTAAAAAACTGAAAATTTTAATGGTCAAATTTATTCTTAAAACTAAAACTTGTAAAACAGTTTATTTATAAAAATTTAAATTAAATAATTTTTTATGACATTTTAAACAAACTACGTACTGAAAACACAAAATGTGACCAAACAGCTAAACTTAAGGAGTTTTTTTTTTGGGGGGGGGGATTTTTTTTTTTTTTCTTCTTTGGAGGTGGGTATCCCTTCCCTTGGCCATACTGAGAATCATGTACAGTACGCGCCCGTAATTTTAAAAAAATTGTTTCCGTAGCGTATTTATTTAAATTTTTTCTAGAATTGAAAACAAATTTATTTTGGATTACGGAAATAAAATTTTAAATTCAGTTTACAAATAATTGATTGAAAAATTCAAACTTAAATATGACGTGTAGTCAATATTATTTTTAATAAAAAAATAAATAAATAAAAAAAAACTTTAAAAAAAAAAAAAAAAAAAAAAAAAAAAAAAAAAAATCAAATCACATTAACAATGAATTTTAAATTTTAACAGAAAATGATTTCATAAAAATTACAGGCTCAATAAAGATAATATTTTAATTTCCATATCAAAATTTAGAATTTGTTCTTCTGGATTTTCTAATAATTTTCAAACGTCCCATTTAAAGGAAATTGCAGAAATTATTCGAAGCCTGAGAAGAGCTCCTCCCTTCTCTAAAAATAAATAAATAAATAAATAAAAGTAAAACAGTATTTGAATCTCTTTTCGAATGTAAAGGTTTTAAACAAACGGCAAAGCTTTACTTGTTCTTCATAAAGACACCTTATGAAACTTAAAAAGGAAAAAAAAAAACACCTTTCTTCTTCATAGACGACTGTTGAAATTAAAAACTCATTCGCTGTTGTAATCAAGTACAAAACAGGTGTTTGCTGGGGTTACAATTATTCGCTCTTCCCTATAGCGTAATATTTATAAGAAATCGAGAGAAAAAACATGGGCACTGAACGTAATTCGATTAAATAAATAAAAATAATTTAAGCTAAGCGCTTTTACTTCCTGGTATTGTTTTTACTTTTCAATGAACGTAGATCGGACGATATTTAAAAAAAAAAAAAAAAAAAAAAAAAAATGAATTCCCCAAGATGAGACAGATTTTTACGATGTAATTAAATTGGGAAGTGGGGATTTCTCTTTTTTTTTTTTTTTTTTTTTTTTTTTTTCTATTTCCCCAATTAACCAACTAAAAATAAAGATTTTTTTTAGGTTCAATAATCAGAGACGAACAAAAAAGAAAGAAAGAAAAAAAAAAAAAAAAAACGAAATTTCAATTTAAAAAGGTTTTCTCGGTACATCGACATTGCAAAGATAACGAAGGACTTCAAAACATTGTTTGTGGTAGGGTCTCGGACCATTAAAGCGAACAAGACTGTCATTCTATTTTTGACGTCGCTAGCATCTCCAGGTACTTTATTTTTAATTAAAAAAAGATAAAAAGGGTGATGCGACGCATTTTAAAAATAGTCTAATTAAAAAAAATTCTAAATTGATAATTAATAAATATATATTTTAAAAGATTGCCTTGAAACGACTTTAAATTACTTGAAACATTTTTAATTTTAAAATGTTTAATATTTTTAAATTCAAATACCTAACGATTGTAACACGTATGGTCATCCGTAGTTATCATGAAGTGAACGTATTTACAAATTAGACTGCTCCACGTGTAATAAATAATACAAAATTTAATCTTTTCAAATTCTTGCTTTATTTACCTTAAAGCTTAAGTACAAAAAAAAATCTCAATCATGATTTTTTTTCTATTTTCACTCGACGGCCACTAAATCAGAAATTAAACATTTATTAAATTCATTTCGCTTGTCTGAAAATGTGACATTTTTTTAAATCAATTTTTGTTTGACGAGGAAATAAACATCGTGATAAATGCAAAAACACAAACATTGTATTATTTTTAATTAGATTATTTTTAAATTACGATATATTCTCTTAGGTTTAAGTTGATAGATGTACATTTTTATTATTTATTATTTTAATAAGGATTTATTATCGATTATTTTATTTTTAATTTCAAGATATGTCTCTCTAGAGAGAGAATATATTTTAAAAACTGTACCTTGTGGATTAGAGACATTATTTAAAAAAGATCTATTATATGTTTTACAAGCAGCAATCAATATTTATGGGACAACACAAGTATTTTTAAGAGGAATAGGTAGGCATGTCTAAATTTGAATTACAGGTTTGTAAATAAATAATAATAAAAAAATAACTTATCTTTTTTAATCGAATTTTAAAAGCAATAACAAGTATTTTTTTTAGGGGAATGTGTATTTTTCTTTCGTTATTTATTTTATTTTTTGTGTATGTGTTTTTTTGTTTTTTTTTTTTTAATTATACTTAAACTAAGAATTTGAATCCAGACCCCGGCCCCCAGGAAAATGTACACAAGAAGACCTAGAGATCTTACCTATATAAAACAAAACTACTACAGTAGTCACTCAAATAGTAAGGTAAGTAAAAACAAAATTAAACACATCTGGAGTTGATTTGATATTATTTAAATAAATGGTAAAAATTTCAACCTCCTCGCCATGAAAAAAAAAAAAAAAAGAAAAAAACTTTTATTTATTTATTTTTTTTTTTTTTTTTACTTTTTCTTTTTTCCTCATCTTTTTATGTCCCTCCAAAAATAAAAAAAAAATCAACATCCATATTCGTCGTTTATTTATTTATTTTTTTTTTTAATAAATGTTTGAGGAAGAATTCAAATTAAAAATCAGCTGTAGGAGATTGACGGTTGTTTATATATATATATATTACCTTTATAAATAAGAAAATATTTATGACGACTATTATATATTTTTACCTGGACGAAAAACGAATCATTCCTTCTTTAACTCTCTCCACAAAATAATCTTCGTTTTAGGCATTGGAGAGAATTAAAAAAAAAAAACTAGCATCATATTTCTTTCAAGCAAATTTCAAATTAACAATAAGAGACGAAAACAAAACAAAACGAAACCTTCGTTTTTAAGAGGAAGAAAGAAGGAATTTAAAAACAAAAAATAAAGTCAGCTGTATATACAAGAAATAAACAAGACTCATACTCACCTTAGATAGGTAAAAAAAAAAAAATTAATTAAGACATTCCTCATACATATGGCATTTTCCTTTCTAATTTTTTTTTAAACGTTTATGGATTTGTTTTGTTCGTTATGTGCGAATTTAGTTGTTGTGGTTTGCGGAGAGTGAAATCAAAACTGAAAAATCAAAAGACGCCGAAATCAACTGTACGTGGTTCTCTGGCCTTAATTACCTCCCTTGTCGTCGCAGTTACCTCCCTTTATTTCTGAAATTATTTTTCTCCACATTTTTTTATTTATTTTATTTTATTTTATTTTATTTCTCCAGCTTGGAAATACGGATATATATTTTTAAAATATACTCTTAAAATATCTCTACCGCAGTAAATAAATTACAAAAAGGTCAGTGAATGTACTGACAGAATATGCAAATGTGGAAGAGATATTTTTGCAATGAAAAAGCTTAGTTTTTTTTTAAATTTAATTACTAAATGTCTGTCATAAAACTTAAATCTATTTGGTGTAGAGAATTTTCATTAAAAATTCTCTACACCAAATAGATAAAGTTTTATGACAGACATTTAGTAATTAAATTTAAAAAAAAAAACTAAGCTTTATTTTGTTTGGCCCAAAGACAAAAAGTGAGATAGGCCGCAACTCACAATAACTGGCATGGTATGTAAGATAAGTTTACTAAGCCTCACTACAGTAGGTCGCAAATCACTATGTTCTAAATCTTAGCTTTCTCTGGCACCAAATGAAATTTAAACTCACAAGATGGATAAAGTGGATGAGAAAGGCAGTTGTTTTAACCATCACATTTACGAGTGGTTCTGCCACGTACTTAGGCACATATTCTCACTTTACAAAAAGTAGATTTTTATAAATATATATTGAATATTTTGCAGACTTTTAAAAACTTTTTACAATGATGTTCACCTTCTTGTACAAGGCCCAAGAGCCACTCGATATAGAAGGTTACAACGTTAGAGGCACAGTTTATATAGGGATATGTGAGGAGGATAACGGTTGACCCTAGAAGTGAACAGGTTAAGATTGTAGTGACTAGGGAAGCATTTTCTTGCGAGTCGTTTCCCCAATGTAGCAGTTCGTGGGATAAATTGTTCAACAACAATGGAATACGAAGAGAGTGAGGGTGGTTCGCTACAATGTCTGTGGCATGGCGGGTCTTAACCGCCGAGGTTAGAACTGGTGGAACTAAGGAGTGTAGTTCGTTTGAAGACTTTCCATAGAAATGGGGATAGGGCAGCGAGTCTCTTGAGTCTGACAGAAAGGGGTTGTAGGGTGGCAAATAATTCATCACTCACAAGGAAGCGGAGACGTTTTTAATCGTGAAGATGAAGGTAGAGTTTAAAAGGGATTGATTGGTATGTGTGTGTGTGTGTGTGTTCTTCTCAGTCGGTGAGGGGATATGATTTCTTTGAAAATCAATGTTTTAAATTCAAAGATTGTGTTCTGACCAAGTAAATGGTTAAGTGATATGTCCTGGAAAGGGATATATTTGTTCGAAGTAGAAAAGTGGTTGTTGACTACTGTAACCAGGTAGGACAATCTAGCAGGTAACCATAATGGACTGGTCCTCGTCGTAGTGGTAGGCAATAGGCGTGGCCAATAGGCGTCTTTCTGAGCCTCCACATCAGTCTGTATTTATGGCTGACACCAGCCAATCATATTACTGTGAGGGGGAACTCGGGTGTATGCATATTCATTACATCATTAAGTAATAACAAAACCAGGTTTGCAGATATATCGTATATTGAACAGTAAGTACAACAGAAGAGTATTACTTGACTAGTGAGAATGTATCGAATGAACAAGCGCTCAATCTATTCACAGTTCCCCGAAGCCTTCTGTCCTACTAATATTATAGTAGGTGGAAGAGTCTAACATAGACTCTTTAGATGGAGGACACCACAACAGATCGTATACCGGTTACATGTTCCAGATGCAAATGTATAATTATTTCAATAAACCAGCACTGACAAGTTTCCCGCCAAAAGCGTAGACTGACATATTTTTTTGGTTCTGTGGTTTTTAGCAGAAATTCAAATCTGCATGTAACGCTTTTTTCTATGATCAAAAAATGAACATTACTTTAGGCTACCGCGGAACCAATGAGAATCGCTGGCGGGGGCGTATAAAAAGGAACAGCAAGCTCCAATTTTTGCCCTCTCTGGACATTGTTCGCGAGGCTCGGCCTCTTTTTTTCTTTGGTTCGTCACTGTAGAAAAAACGTCATGTTGACGTCTGAAAAAAAGCAGCCTTCACAACCAGGACAGATTTCATCGACCTGAGAAGACAAAGCCTCATGCAATTATTGTACATTTCATATACGGACATTTCATATACACAAACCATACTTGTAGATGTCTTTCTTATTTGTTTGTTATAAATTGTTTTCTGTGTAACTCGCACTGAATGGTCCGGTCTGATTTAATGGCTGTATCCCGTCCCGCATGATTTGCCTTTCTCTCTCTTTCTCACCAATCTACTTCCTATTAATGCGCGCGGCAGACAATAATATCACGTTATTTTCAGGCAGCATGACCATGTGGCTTTGTTTGAATGTCGTTTAAAATTATCTTTAAAATCTTTAGTTAATATAAAGATAACACCCGTGTAGAATCGTAATTCTACCCTTCTATGCAAACACCATCTAAAAGTGGATCACTACGAGATTCTGTTAAAATCTATGCAAAAGCCATCTAAAAGTGGATCACAGCAATATTCTTGTACAAAACTAGCTCCAAACATATTTTCCAAGAATTCGCTTGCTGATTGGTTCATAAACTATCAAGTGGGCGTCACTATCCACCCACGCACATCTATTTTACATCTCGAGATCGAGTTAAATATTTTGGTGCTAATTTTCTGGAACCTATCACGTGTCCATCCAAGTAAATAAATTCAGCACGCAAAACCATCTCGCTAGTGAGCACCGTGACCACAAACCAGTTGCTAGAGAAATCCACATCACTTTATTATCTGAAGGTTTTAAAGTTTCTTTTAGCATAATCTAAACCTTCAGACATCACTCACTCATCTTCACATTCAACTTCGTTTATTACAAAGCAGAGAATTAATTATCACTTCAAGTTCTCAATCACAGATCATTATTTTCTCTTCCGAATTTATTCAAACAATTCAACATTATTTCTATAGCCTTGGATGGCAACTGGTCTACCGCAGAAAGAAATGGCAACCTACTCAGGGGAAAAGATCTTCCTCGTCAGTCATGTATCGAAAGATACATGATCGCCTAAGCGTGTATTACGCATGGCACAAAAGTGACTGAACTGATGTTCTAGATTTTTCTTAGTAGATTTGAATATGCTGCATCCAGTCGTCTTTCAAAACGAGCAGATAATGTCCAAGTTTCTGATCCATACAGTAGGACTGGTATAATCAGTGTTCACAAAGTTTGGACTTTTAAGAAGGATAGAAGATTCGAGCGCCAAATCTTGTCAAGTTTGTTACATGCATCCCATGCAAGAGCTTTGCAGATGTTGAAGTCTTTTTGGGAATCTATGATGTGAGATCCAGGATATTTGAAATCCTCAATCAATCCTTATCAACTCAGCTGGCCCAGGAAGTGATGTATTCTGCTTTACTCTCGTTGCAATAGAGATCTATCTGGTTCGCAGCTTGCTCGAGTGATTGCAACAAGAATTCTACGTTCTGGTGCCGCTAAGGGATGTTGTTGTGCATCGAAGAAGTTTGCGTGAATGTTTTAAATGTCTTGCTGAAAATGAAACATGCTGCATCCACAAACATAAATTTAAATAAAATATCAAATGATAACGATATTCAATCACGACAAAAAAAGATATATTTGGAACAACAAATATATATTTTTTTATATGCAGAATATTACAATTTTGTTTTGTAAATATGTGTGCATAAGCTTGATCAGAGTATTCTTAAAGAGAAAAGTTTTTGTTACTGGTTTGGAAATATTTCGTATGTTTGTAATGTAGTTTGGAACATTTCGTACGTAGGTGAATTGTGAATATGCTTTCATGGCGTTTGACCGCACATGGTCAAGACGCGAATCCTTTTTTACAACTACCTTTTGTAGCGAGAGAAATCAAGAAAGTGAGAGAGAGAACGAACTCGTGTCTGATATTTATAATTAACGTAATCACGTGACAGGCTCCTGAAAAAAGAGCGGGAAAACATGACTCGGTCACGCGCTGGAAAAAAGACTTGTACGTGGGTGGATTTCAACGCTCACTTGTGTGTTTATTGACCAATTAGAAGTTGAGATTTCCTGAAAATATGTATGAAGCTGGGTAAGAACTTTGATCTACGTTTTGCACAGATTTGTACAAAATCCAACATTGATCATAAAGTGGTATCGGGATGCCAAAATGTCACAAACAAGGAACTCACCCCTCCTCATACACACATGAAATTGGTACGTATGTTGAAGAGACAGATTCATTGATAGAATGACATATATCACGCCAATTAAGAGAAAAGGCGTTGATTTATGATTTGTGGTGGTCTTGCTGGAGTTAGCTCCTCCTTAATTCTCTAATTATTCACTAGGGGTCGCTCTCCCTACACTATAAATACTGAGCAACTTCTTGCCTCGTTCTCTTTCTACTTTGCATTTCAGCGGACATATTTAAAAATGTAATCTCTCGTAGAAATCCGCGTTTTGCCCACTCCTATAAATTTCCAAGGGGATAGAATCCAGGTAGAACTCAATGTCCAGGCAGAGTAAGAGTATAATATGAAAGGCTCAAACACTAATATTCCATGGTTATAATTTATTACATTGGAATCGTAATCACGATCCAATTCATCAGATCTACAGATCCAAAGGTCTGCTGAATTGGATCGTGATTACATATTTCATATATATTAGGTTGGTGCAAAAATAATGACGTAACAATGTCGTTTTTTGACGTAATTTTTAACGTCAAAAAACGACATTATTACGTCATTATTTTTGCACCAACCTAATATATATATATATATATATATATATATATATATATATATATATATATATCCTCTTTTATTTGTATTCTTTGTGTGCTTATTTTCTCTTAGCCCCGTCGTGGATCACTCTGTTTATTAAAGCCTTCATCTAGGTACTTTTTAGTTCTGTTCCTTATTACACTATCTCAATTTGTTCATTATCTATCTATCTATCTATCTGTTTGTCTGTCTGTCTGTCTGCCATAAGCATTAACTACCCTTGATTTGGATTCTTCTGGAATTATCTACATTTTGCTGTACTATATACCGGGTGTAACAGCATAATTGTCCATCCCACAAAATGTTTAATATCTTAAAAAAACACTATCCTAATTAAGTTTCTTTTTTCCCCTGTTTTCAGATATTACGTTCAGTCATCTTAACACCATTTGTCGTAAGAATTACTGAAAAACCCTTTGAGTTATTCAGCTAGAAAGAGAACAGTTTAAAATTGTTTTCTGCCAGCTCCACTATCTTCTCAAATGAGCAATGGTGATAGGAAAATGATCATTCAGGCTTTCAGTAATGGTACCAACATTCATAATCTAGCTTCCACCTTCAAAGTCCATTCAGGAACCATCGAAATAACGGTGAATAATTTTAATAAAAAGAGGTAACAGTTACGAGGAAAACTGAATCAAGAGGCCACAACAGCAAGCGGTATCATCATTTCAACTTAGAGCTAAAGATATCAATTAGAAAAGATCCAACTCAGTACACGAGACGTTTGGCACGTGAGAGAGGAGTTTCAGCTATGATAATTCAAAGAACAGTGAAACCTGTGAGACAGCTTGTTACTCCAGGGCAGAAAGAAAATTAGAAAGGGCGAAGATCATCTTGAATAAGTTGGAAAATGATTCTGGAATAATATATATATATATATATATATATATATATATATATATATATATATATATATATGAACTTAATTTCAATCCTTCGTGAGCTTCCGATCCATACCTATGATCAATTAATGATGAACATACCATTTTCGTTTATAATCGTTTTCATCGCCATTCTTCTGTTAAGCTTGAAGAGTAACTATATATTCGTATTGCTCAAAGTAGAGTCCAATAGTGCCATAAAAACTTCAGAAAATTCCAGTAAGATATATGTAATCATTTCTAAGATAGAACGGTTCAAAGTTTAATCTCAACAAATAGACACTTTCGTTTTCACACGATTTGGACAATTTTGCTGTTACGCACGCACACGCGCGCGCACACACACACACACACACACACACACATACATATATATATATATATATATATCCTCTTTAACTTGTACTCTTTGTATTCTCATTTGTTCTTAATCCCGTCATGGGCAACTCTGTTTCGTCAAGGTACTTCTTTTGTTTTGTCCCTTATTACAGATGAATGCTCCGTTGGAGACTGTAATTACTTTTATTACTGCATGGTTGCTTATATCAAATGGCGATGACTTCAATAATTTTTAGTCTATTTATGCTATTATATCGATGTATTATTTTGGTGTTGTCTATAATGAGCTATCTAATGCTAATATCGTACTTATGGTGTTGATTAATGTTCTGTTTTATATGAATTTATCCTGATTAATGGCACGTAAGACATGATAATCCTTCGTTTTTGGATTATTAAGTTTAAAGAAACTTTACGGTAGATGGCGCTGTGTTGCCATGTAGACTAGGTTACATTTGTCATTCGTGTACATTTGTGGCTAATCTTTCAACGTTTAACGTGTGTAGTAGTGAGTTAACTGAAAAGTTTTCTGTTTAATAATAGCAGGATATTCATATCGTGAGCAGGCAGATTTGATTTTTACATACGGTCGTGCGAATGGTAATGGACGCGAGGCTGCACGGCTGCATGAGATTACGTTTCCAGACCGGTGGCAGCCGAGTCATCCAATATTTGTTGCTGCTTATCGTCGCTTTGCTGATACAGGATACGTGACCCCACAAACTATGCTAATAAGTATTTTGGGATTCTATCTTGAATTGTACATTTAACAGTATCTACCGTTAACTTTAAACTTAACTCAAAAACGAAGGATTTGCGGACATATATTTAAATGAATTTTGTCCTTGTTTAGTCAGGGATGAAGGTAAATTTAAGTGTATTTATTTTTAGATAAACACACCAGCGACTAAGAGAACTCGATTTGTTTTATCGAAGAGTATTGCATTAATAGCAGTAATAGTAACGGTTTACAAACTCACACTTTCTCCCCCGAGAGCTCAACCGAAATAATTTTCAGGAGCATATATATTGTCATCCAATAGACAGACTGTTTCGCTGTATCACAGATGATCAGTGTGGCTAGACGGCAGGTTGCCTCTAGCTAGGATGGAAACCCCTGAATTGGCGTCAGTAGGAGAATCTACCCATTAGCCGTTGGCGAACGGCATATATATATATATATATATATATATATATATATATATATATATATATGAAATTGACAAAATCCGACAATTATTTTAAAACATTTTTATGGTCATACATTCTTTTTTTATAGATCGATTCGATTCCTGTCGGAGGACGCATCTTTTCTATGACAATTTCTCGGACATTCAGGCCGGTAAATGTTGTTAATACTGTTTATTATAAACAGAGCATTTACTTAAATATTTGTATCTATAAAAAAGAATGTATAAACATAAAAATGTCTTAATATATATAGAGAGAGAGAAAGAGAGAGTGAGAGAGAGGGGGGGAGAGACACGAAGTCTGATTAAAAAGTACGTTATTCGGGTTTAAAAAAAGCAAAAAAAAATGGATTGTTCATAACCATTCTGGTTCTCGCCAGTCGAGGTGCAATTGAAATGCACCTAAACGAAGTTGCGTCTTTGTAGTGAGTAAACTGTTTTGTCTATATGAAAAAAATCATTATATATATATATATATATATATATATATATATATATATATATATATATATGATCACCCAATACAAGGCCAAAGAGCCACTCAAGGTAGAGGTTTACTGTATGGAGTTATATTAACGTAGTAAAGGAGAAGCGTTAGGAATATACAAGAAGTCTGTCTGAAAAGTAATGGAACCGTGTGAGCTATAGGCGAAAGAGAGGTAAACGGATTGTGTTATCATCTAATATGATATCTTGGGTGTATATAACTGTAATCTGCGGCGTTTGTTTCGCTCAGTATACGAACAGAGACGAGAGTTGTGGCAGGACAAATCGAGGCTGCTTCACCACGACAACGCACCTGAGCATCCGGCAGATCTTGGCTTGCTCAGTGTGACTTTTTTTCTTTTCCCCAAGCTCAAAGGGATCAACAAGGGAAACCGTTTTGAAGGCGTGTGGACCGTCAAGAGGGCTATAACGACAGAGATGAGGGACATCCAAGCAGAATCCTTCCAACAGTGCATAGAAGCATAGCAGAGAAGGATTGAAAACGGCATTAGAGTCGAGGTGGGATTACTTTGAAGGGGAAACCAGATAGTTTGTTGTTTGGAATTGAAATAAATTGTTTGTGACACCAGCCCCGTTAATATTCAGACAGACCTCTGATTATATCTATATCTATAAAAAGCAGGATGTCTGTGTGTGTGTGTGTGTGTGTGTGTGTGTGTGTGTAACGAATGCATGGCCGCAATTTTCGACGGATTTCCACCAAAATTTACATGCACATGCACCAAGTTTGCAGGAAGGCCAAAACCGACTTTGCATTTCCCAACTCCCATCGATAGTAGAAATAATCGATTTTTTCATGCTTCTACGGCAGTTTTCATGTAGTTTGCGGCCATTTTCTACTGACCAGAATAGGCAGGAAGATTCTATTGGCCAGCATGAGAGCCAACAGCTAACTGACACGAATGTTAACTAGCATGCAAAAAAAATCGATAGCTGCATTTGTCACAAGTGGAAAAAATTTAAATCTGCATGGCACTTTACTCCAATTGGCTCATTCGCTTGCTTAAACTCAACGTTGATTCTGATTCCGCAGAACTGGGTTGGGTGTGAAAAAATATTTGTTGTTAACATTTTTTTTTCATTCGGTTTTTCTAGTTACGAGTCCTTTTTTAAAGCTTATCGTTTTCTGTTCATTTTGTTGAGTTCTTTTTTCGTAACAGATTTAATGTTTAGTATAGAGCTTAGTAAAAATTCGCAGTGTAAGATAGGCAAGAAGTAAGGCATGTAGCAACATCAGCATGGCAAAGGGCACTACTTTAAAGGCAAGGAAGGGCAAAAATATTTTAAGTCAAGTGATATCGATTGCTGTATGTGTTGTACGATTTATGAATCAAGCACGGGCAACGCCGGGTCATGCTGCTAGTAAAGTATATTTAGGCAGTATATATTCATCCAAACAAACAGAACAGATATGGACATATAGTTTATCAACAATCTTTTTCGAGACTTGAAATTAATTACATTTATCGGCCTGAATGTTCGAGCTATACCATTTGTTGAAGATTATGTTTTTAAGAACAGTTATTTGGACCAGACGCATCTCTTGCACTCCAGATCGAATGGTATACCACGTCAGATCAAATAACGGTTTCCGTATAGGAATACTACAGGTTCGATTCATGTCGGAGAACGCATATTTTCTACGAGATTTCTCTGTCATTCCGGTCGGTAAATTTAATTAATACTGTTTAATTAAAAGCACAACATTTACTTAAATAAATTGTATGTAAAAAAAAACAACGTATAAACAGGAAAATATTATATATCTATATATATATGAATTATACAGACACACATACATACACTCACACACACATGCATATATATATATATATATATATATATATATATATATATATGAAGAAATATAGTGTTAAGGTGTGCTATATTTATGGGATAAAGTGCTCAATATCAGAGATAGAGCGTGTGTAAATATAAAAGTGAACATAGAAGTCAACACTTAGAGGCGACACTCTGTTTCATGCTAGATGCAATCGTCAGGCCTGATGATTGCATCTAGCATGAAACAGACAGTCGCCTCTAAGTGTTGACTTCTATGTTCACTTTTATATATATATATATATATATGTATGTATGTATGTATATATTAGGTTGGTGCAAAAATAATGACGTAGTAATGTCGTTTTTTGACGTTAAAAAATACGTCGAAAAACGACATTATTGCGTCATTATTTTTGCACCAACCTAATATATATATATATATATATATATATATATATATATATATATATATATTATTTTATATACCCACACCTGTATGTATGTGTGTCTATGTGTATGAGAGTGTCATAACAAAGAAACACAGAAGTAAATTCCCCCTCCCACAACCAAACATAGTCAAACAAGCATAAATAGATCCAATTTTAAAAAACAAACCAGTTTGTCTGATAATCGCAAAAGCGTGAAACCCAGGGTTGCAAACTCATAACCATACAACTATATATATATATATATATATATATATATATATATATATATATATATATATATAAGATTAATACAAATAAAATTTGTCCCATAGCTGATTAATGTTCAGCAACTCAACTCCGGAGTTTTATAAACGAACTTCTTTGTAATTGTTCAGTACACAACACTTGACAGGGGGTTTCAGCAATTTTCACCGAGTGTGTGGGTGGGGCTTTTCTTGTATCGCCAAGATTCTTACTTGAATCTTTTTTTGAGATGGTCTCAGATCAAAAAAAGGTAAACATTTGGCGGGGCACAGAAAAGTCTAATATCGCAGTTAGCTCGTTGTCAAAAAAAAAAAAAAAAAATGCTAACGGATTTGGAACCCATACCCCTAGAATGACATCAAAATCTGCAAATTTTTTTTAATGAGCCCTTCTTGGATGCGCACAAGCACCCAAACACTTTCTTCTGTTCTCCCTCTGTTTTGACTTTCTAAACCTTCGGATTGTTCAAATCAGCTGTACTATAAATGAATGTACATTGAAGTACATTGAAATGTCTCGTGAGATTTAATGGTGTGAGTTTTACTGATTGATTCAGCTTAGAAAATATGTGGTAATTGTTTTGACACGAATATTGGGCATCGAACTCACTACGTACTAATGATGACGATGTACAAGACCAGCTGCTTACGAAACATGGCGTCACGCTGAGCTGCCCACATCCTAGATCAGTGGCTATATATGCTGATGTGCGAGTAGCGTAGCGGTTATCGACGTCGAAATCAGGATCGGTGAATCGAGACCATTGCGTTCACTTTCGCAGAAATACCTTTGCTAAGAATATAAATATAAATCCATCACTTCTCCCCCCATATATGGATTATATACAGGAAGAGAGAACGGAGAAGAGAGAAAGAGAAAGGGTAAGAGAGAGAAAGAGTGAGAAAGAGAGAAAGAATAAATGCGGGAGAAAGAGGGAGTGAGAAAGAGTAGGAGAAAGAGTAAGAGAGAGAGTGAGAAAGATTTAGATAGATATATATATAGAGAGAGAGAGAGAAAGTACAAGAGAGAGAAAGAGTAAGGGAAGATTCCATCTCACTCCATGTGAATGTGTAGGGCAACAAAGAGCGATTATCACTCTTTTTGTGCAAGATGAAGACACAAGTGACGGCCGGTGAGCGACACCAGTTCGTGGTGTTGCGAAACCCAGCTGCGATATAGACCGCTAGGACCATCGGAAGGCGAATAGAAAGAATCGCATCCCCCCCACCCCGAACACAGAGGGCACCACTGGCTTGGTCGTTTTCCCATTTCGGGAAATATTACAAGACCTCTCGACGTTTTCCATTTCACACTTTCTGTTGTAGTCATATGTTTTATAATTACTCTGTGTTCGGTTTATATATATATATATATATATATATATATATATATAAAGGGCCGTGGAGATGTTTCCTGTCTCGTCACTTTTTTTTTGTGCGTGTATATATCTAAATATGTCTGGGTGCTTATGTATTATAATCTGAGTGTGTTTGTGTTGTTTTGCGCGAGAAGTTAGGACCCCACTCACACACTTGGGATTAAAATGTATACATTTTCCGGTAGACCAGTCGATATTAGCGTCTATTCTAACGTAATTTCAATGAAGAAATAAATTGAATAACATATGTATTTTTTTCTTTTCTCCTCAGTAATTTTATAATTTTAAACTTAGAGATTAAATTTAGATTTTAAAATTGGTAATTTTTTACTTTTAATTTTAATATCAAATTTTATCATATAATTTAATACTTATTGGTTAGAATAATTTTTTTTTAGTATAACCCCAACATTAAAGCTCTTAATAGCTATTATAAACTTACTTCGTTGTCAAGTTTTTGAATTTTCCTATACTTGTGTTTGATTGGTCATTCTAGCTTTTGTAACAGCGTTTTCCCCTTGCGAAGGAATGTTAATTAATTTGAAACTTTTAAAACCATTTATTTTACATTCAACATACGGAGGTGTTGAAACAAAATGGCTATTTTTGTAGTGATTTTATAACATATTTATGTTATAATTTTTAAATAATTATATATATATATATATATATATATATATATATATATATATATATATATATATTTTTTGAACAATAAAAAAATTAAATCTTCAGACACACTGGGTTGTAGATTAATATTCTTTCGTTTTCATTTAGATTCCTCGACTAGTTTCGGCCGAAATGGCCATCATCGGGAGGAGAAATATTTCTGCTTGCTGCTAGCACTAAACTACAGAAGAACTACACACGCATATATATATATATATATATATATATATATATATATATATATATATATATATATATATATATAATTATTTATTTAAAAATATGATTCCAACTCGCTACATAAGAGGTCTCATGTTTCAAAACAAGAGCCGAAAACTTCAAAATAATATTTGAATTAACTTGAGTTAAAGTAGGCTCTGTTCCATCTTCAAGCGAAATTTTTTGGGGAATGACTTATTTCTGAAGTTTACGAGTTTTAATAGTATGGTCAGAATTGAAATCAAAAATTTCCATGGTAACATCAAGGGCAGATTGTTTAGAATCGGCAGAGGTGCGGTGTTAATAATTTATATCAGTATAGAGTTAATTTCATAGATGCCGGGTCAGGGTAAGGTGGGGGTGGCTAAATTTACGACGGAGGAAGTTTTCGCATAGTCTGCCTTGAGCGTCTACGGAGATTTATTTATTTATTTTTATTCTTTTATTATATCTCTTTATGAAAGGGATTTTTGTGTATATAAAAAGGCCGTAACGTTTGTTATTTGACGACTTCATAAAGGGTTATCAATTCTTGTAGAGGGTATTTAAACTATGTATATGGGCTATGGATTTTAAAATTTATTTTATTGTATGCGTCTTTTTAGCTAGTTATTCAAAGCGTAAGTTCGGTTGTCGGCAAAAAACCGTTAATTCTTGCCTGTTGTTTAGTAGGTTTTTAATATTGTTTAGAAGCTTAATAATGTGTAGTTTCTCATGAAGGCACAAAAAAGGGCATGGGTCATCCCAAGTTTTGCAAGTTTATAGATGCGTGTGTGTCTGTATTTTGGCAGAAATCCTCCTTTCATGCACGTTTAAATGAATACGATAGACAAGGTACTTTGATTTAGTTTTTTATACAATTTCTCATGCGATCTAATATATTTTTTTTTCCTTTCAGATGATAAAAAAAACTGTCCGAATGTTCTTTTTTTACGAGCGCTTTCGACTGTACATTTAGCCATTTTCGAAGATGAAATATTTTAATCGGACAGTTTTTATATAATTTATCATCTGAAAAGAAAAATTATGAGATCACATGAGAAATTGTATAAAAAACTAAAATCCAAAATTTACCCCGTGGGGGTGAATGCCCCACCTCCTGTAGAGAACCTTTGCTCTAAACAAACAAACCCACTTACTGACCATAAAAATAAACCCAGGATAAAAGTGTTTCGAGGTCAGTTCTCTCTACCCTTTCGTCAGAAATCGGGACAGGTCCTTAACACCAATATGAACTAATCAAGACGATCTACTTCAAAGAAAGAGACGTCTCTCTCTCTCTCCTCTTTCTCTCTCTCTCTTTCTCTCTCTCTCTCTCTCCTCTTTCTCTCGCTCTGTCTTTCTGTCTCTCGTTATCTTTCTCACTATCTCTCACTCTCTCTCTCTTTTCTCTCTTTCTCTCTCTCTCTTTATCTTTCTCTCTCCTCTTTCTCTCGCTCTGTCTTTCTGTCTCTCGTTATCTTTCTCACTATCTCTCACTCTCTCTCTTTCTCTCTCCTCTTCCTCTCGCTCTCTGTTTTTTTCTCTCTCTTTCTCTCTCTCTCTGTGTTCCAATTTAGTACGAGTTACGAACTGTGTCGCACAAGAAACATACAATTTGCATTTATAAGAAAGAAAATAAACCTTCCGAAACAACGTTCCCTCGGCGTTCATTCATGTTTAATGTAAAAAATAAAAATCTAACAGCTTTAACAAATGAAAGTTTTTTTTCCATTCTCGCTTTTAAATGAACGTTTTTTGTTTTGTTTTTATTTTTATTTATTTATTTATTTTTTTTGTTTGTTTTTTGTTTTTTTGTCTAGCTCAGCATTTCTCAACCGGGGTTCCCTAGAACTCTAAGATTCCGCAAAAGGTCCCCTGATGAAGTATTACAAACGAACAGTGTGAATTTTATTTAGCATTACCGAAAATTTTGACAAAGAAGTATTAATTTTTCATTAAAAATCAAAATTATATACTATATTTACCACATGAACTAGGATGAAAATAAAATGAAAAAGATACGGAATATAATTTTGTTTTTGCGTAGGGGTTCCTTGAGACATGTAATTTATTTTAAGGGTTACGTAAGGGTAAAGAGGTTGAGAAATCTGGTCTAGCTTTTAAACGAACGTTTTTTTTCTTTTTGTAGCTTAATTTCTAATACGCGCCCTAAAGACAATTTTGAGCAAATCAAATCATCCTTTCCTTTCCAGTTTAAAACTATTGTAAATAAAAAAAAAATCTTCAATGTCACAATTGTACGACCACGTTAAATTGAAACACCGGTTCCTGTACAATCACTAAAGTTAGGTCACGTCGAGCCTGGTCAGTACCTAGATGGGTGACCATTTGGGAATATCAGGTACTGTAAACTTGGAATTGCAGATGGTGTAATGGATAATGGCTCAGAATTGTTAATCGGAGAGCCGAATTCTGTAGGGAGCAGTCTACCCAGATTTTAGAATAGATGGAAAAATAAAACCCGAGTGTCTTTACTATAAATGCAACACAAAATAAAAAAAACAACGCGAGGAAATGCTCTTAGCTTAAAAAGAGGAAAACAAAACTAAATATGACAATAACATTTACATATATTTTACATGTTGAAAATGAATGTTCATCGTTGTGGCCGTGAAGAGACAAATAGTTCCATGTGATTTGTTGCAAATGAATCTGCAAAGTTCGAAGTTATTTTATTGTAAACGAGTCTGCAAAGTTCAGGATAATATTGTTGCGGATGTGTTGTGTGTTGGAAAGGAAGAAGGTTTGAATCATCAGAAGGTTTAAAATTGTGTGTGTTCAATAATCTTCCATCCACAACAATTAATACAAGACAGAGAATAATGATTCATAAACATCCTGTTTCAAAACGTAACAACTGAATTTATTATATTGATATACATGCATGAATACTGAGTGAAAAGGATAGACAGAGTTGTGTCTCTTAGATTAGGTAATATTTGTACCTAAGTTCATGAAGTGAAAGTAATTATTAAACTGTAGTTTAGAAGAATAAAGTTTCTTTAGCATGTTTGGAATTGTGTATTGTACAAGTTGGTAAAAGTTCAGAAGAGATTTCAGAGTTCGTACTTGCGTGAATGTTGGTAATGGTCTTTAACGCCTGACTGCGTTAGTTAAGACGGGAGTTCTTTAAAATTACATCTTGGTACTTGGTAGCAAGGAATGAAACGCGAGAGATGAAAAGAAACAATATTTATTTATACGATTTGTATAAAATGTGGCACAAGGCCAAAAAGGGGGTTGGGGAATGACGGTCTTCTTCTGTCTTACATCTAAACTTAGCTAGTCTCAGACACGGACCCAAACATACCAACAGTAATCCTATCACCAAAACAACACATTCACTCCTACCTTTCTTACTGCGTCCACCATAATACCTCAGATTCTCTATGAAGTCATAACTAGTCCCCTTATGTACAGATATTGTTCGTGGGGGGGGGGAGAGTCATAAAATAACAATTTTTTAAAAAGAACCCCAAATGACTATGTACAATATGACTTTAAATATTTACAATAAAACTAAACAAAACTGTGTTAGTAATAAAAAAACCCACAAACCATAAATGTGGCAGAAACATCAGTTAACTAGACGAAATCAATGCGGGACTAAGAAAAATAAGAAAAAACATTAATTCCTCCAAGCATTCACACAGACACACACACATTCATACGCAACAACAAATACGAAAACTGACACACACGAAACGAAAGGCGCCCCGCATCCACCAGAGAACTGATGTCACTGACCACCTAACGAGGGAGGGGATGGGGAATTAAACAAAAGAAAAATAGGGACAGAAATAAAAGGGACCAATGCGCATGCATACCCTAGCTAAGTTAACCAGAAAAACGGAAAAAACTAAAGAATCAAAATAAAAAACCTAGTCTAACCTAATATCTTGGTGGGTTGCCTCTGTTCAACCCTGTTAGGACAAAATCCTGTACCTAACCGACATCCAAGTGCCACTCTAGGTCAGCCCCTTTCACTCTACACATTCGCGCAAGATTCACCCACCTTTTGCCAAATTCCGATGAGGTGAGCCGCCGCCTTTCCGTCTTAATCTTGACTTTAAGCTGATGCTTAAAGTACAAGATCAGTTGGGAAGAGGTGAACTTCTCGCTCTTCTGACGCGTCGTCCAAATCACGACTCTCATAATCCCTAGTAAGCAACAGAACACATAGTGTTCAGCCTTCGTCAATTGCAGCACCACATTGCTACAAACAGAACTGGCTTCCAGGACAAAGAACTTTCCCTGCAGCATGCGAACCATGAGGCCTTCAACAAACCTGCACAACGGCACTACCGTCTTGCACTGAAAAAAGGCGTGACCAATGGTCTCGATTTCCCCAGTACAGCGACGACAGTTTGGATATTTCTCCAAGCCTGCTGAACAAAGTCTCTTGCCGACCCAGAGGGCCCCACGAATCATCAGCCAGGTGAGTGATGCCTCATCATTATTGAGACATTTCAACCCAGGCGCCCAAGGCCATATCCAGCGAGCCTCCTGCTTCGTAAGACCGAGCTCGTCGATCAGATCATCTTGAACGGACCCCCTAACTAACAATTGATACAATGCCTTACGAGACAACGCCTGGGCGTCGGAGAGGCCATCCGTCGTCCGTAAGAGGAGCTTCAAAGCACGACGACATTCGCGGTAGAAGGAGCACTCGGCACGAGGTCTACGGCCGGCCTCCTTCTCGCACGAGTGCACACTTCTCAGGGATGGGAAATGTTTTCGGACATCCTCTTTCCAAAAGGTGCCCACCTCATCCAATCCGCGACACATTCGTTCTAGAAAGGTAATGCGAAGCATATATTGACGAATCTCAATGCTAGGCATACCCAGACCGCCCTCAGAGGGATGAAGGCAACAGATCTCGCGAGATACCAAAGGGGCCTTGTCTCTCTACAAGTAGGAGAACAAGGTCCGGACTAATGACATTAGCCTGGCATACGGGAGTGGAAGCACAGTGAGTCGGTATAGGAGAATCGGATATATGTGTGAAACACATACCTCCGCCCTTCCCTTCAGGGAAAGTCTCCTCCGATCTCGGCCTTCCCTTGTAACTCCGACCAATTCATTTCCAACTGGAGATCAGGACCGAACCAGACGCCGAGTATCTTGATCGGCCCATCCGTCCAGAGGAAAGGTCCAGGAAGAGAAACTCCTTTCCACGCACCCAACCGCAAGCCCACAGACTTATCGCGGTTGATCTTGGCCCCTGTCACCATCTCATACCCACTGATCTCTTTGCTGACTTCGTCAATCTCGGCTCTGCTCGACACAAGAACCGAAACGTCGTCAGCATAGGCAGAATACCTGGCTGAGGTGGAAGCCCCAGGCAGGGAAATTCCGCGCAGGACCGGATTCGCCTTTAACTTGCGAAGGAATGGTTCCAACGCAAGAACGTAAAGCAGAGGCGAGTGCGGACAACCTTGACGAATGGAGCGAGACAATACGAAAGGCTTCGATCTTACCCCATTCACTTCCACCAGCGCACCGGGGCTCGCATACAAAAGACGGATCCAGGATCGAAAGTCGGCTCCGAAACCGGCCGCCGAAAGGACAGCCTCCAGAAATCGATGGTCAACCCTATCGAAGGCCTTGGACTGATCTAAATTAATCAGCGCGGCTTCACTGTCGACTTGTTCTAAGATCAAGCGTACCATATGAAGGTTATCCTGAATAGTCCTACCCTTCACAGCACAAGTCTGTTCAGGGCCAATCAGACTAGACAGGACAAGCTGCAAACGGTTGGCTAAGATCTTCGCCAAAATCTTTAAGTCAGTATTTAACATCGTTAAAGGGCGAAAGTTCCCTAACCCATCCCCACCGTTCTTGTCCTTACGCAGCAACTTGATCACACCCCTGGTGAAGCGTTGGGGGTTTGTTGGTGTCGGCAATAATCTTTTAGGTTCTTCTTCGTCGTTTGCCACCATTTTGTTGGTGTCAGCAATAATCATTTAGGTTGTTCTTCGTCATTGGCCACATTTGTTGTGCAGCTCCTAAGTGATTTCGTGCGATTTAAGTAATTTTAAACACAGTGAACAAGGAGAGTTGAGAAAAGACTTACTTCGCCACGGCTTTGTACTTAGGAAAATCATCGCTGACTGACGCGTTGTCATCACAATATGTGTCGAGGTTGGGCTGATTCACTGACTTCCATTTCGCAGATCTATCCGCTGACAGTCCTGTTTCAGATCTGTCCACCGTTTTTATGGCTTATGGGGAGTCGGTGATCGGCTCACGAAATTTATCTGATTTTTGATGGGAACGTACTCCGTGGCCAAAACCCTGACTTATCTCCAGGTCATTTGGAGTTCAACTGCGCGGACGTTCTAGAGAGCACATTTCATGACCAATCCAGTTCCAGGAACCAATTATTTAATTTTGGAGCCGTGTTTTGTACAGAAAACTTTTTCGTATCTACTAATTTTAGTAGGTTTTATTTGTAAGCGTCTCTTGTTTTGTGCTTCGCTTATTGGCCTTGAAATATCGGAGTTTATATGCTATTTCCGTTGGGTTCGTTATATTCACTCACACACAAATGCAGTTGAGAAAGGTATGAATCCACGCCTTCTACCCCAAATATGGGTTAATTAGTAAGACTTATATCACTAAACCATTATTATCTCCAAAAACAAAAGATTATTTCAATCTAAAATATTTTTTGGCTTTAAATAAACTGTAGTAAACGAATCAATCAATGAAATATTGATTAGCTGCACAGGTGAGACTTTTAGATTTATTTACATTCTCTGAGACATAAATGTATAGATACTAGAGTAGCCACGAAATGAGAGATCAGTTTATATAGTGACTGTAATATAAAATTGATCCCCCACTTTATGTCGACATTAAAATTTCTTGTTTGTTTATCAATTTCTGATAAGGTATGAATCCGCCTCTTCTCCCTTCAACTATGGGTTAAATAGTGAAACTTGTATCACTAAATCAGTATTATCTATAAAAAAAAATTATTACAATCTAGAAATATATTCGGGCTTTTAATAACCGGCAAAGGATTGATAAACTGTAGAAAACGAATCAACAATTGTATGGCTAATAACCTACTAATCGTTTACGATTAAATGTTTTTTTTTTCTATATTGGATAAAAATTCCGTGTTATAGCGCCATGGCCTCAATACACTAGGTGTTACTGCTATGATTTAGGCTTTTTACGGGTGAGTTGCCAACCCCACGCCTAATCGGTTTTGCATTCAGAGTTCTGGCATCAATTTAATAAACTAGCAGGATCTTGCCAGCTTGCTATCGCTCCACACAGTAAGATATATTCACTAATTGAAATCTTTGAAACAAAAATCTTAAATGAACATTTCATTCATAAATTGGCTTGTTATAGTTAAGGAAAGTTTTACAAATAGATGCCAACTTGTTGGAGGCAAGTTTCAAACACTTTTCTGCATTATATAAGACGATATTCCTGAAACAGAAAAATCAAAACAGTCGAAGGACAGTTAATTAATGAAATAAACTTGTTTAAAATCAATATGCAAATTAGTTAAACCTGAAGAGTTATATTCTTATTTTATTTTCACATTTTAGTTTTTTTTTTTTTGGGGGGGGTCATCTTTCCTCTCATTTTATATCATCCGTAGATTTTTATGAATTTAAAATTTTTTAAAAAATCATGAAATTTTTATGTCATGTGTTACATTTTTGTAGGTCCCCTGAGTGTATGCGGTATTGTGGTAAGTGGAGGATTGAATGATGACGGACAAGTTCTTTTGGTGAACGTGGTAAATTCTAACGAGTGAATGGGTCGTGAATTGGAGTAGCTAGGTATAGGATAGCAATGGCAACCAGCCTCAACCCAATCCCCACTCTCGGCCTTCTGTCATAACTGTATATTTTAAGCAATAAATTGAGTGTAAGTTACTATAATGTAGAGCTGGGGCCTTTTAATCTTGGAATTCGGGGGCGAATAGAGCTCCAATTTCGTATTTATTCATATTTATTCCATAATATAGGTTTTGCTTAATTAGCTATTATGTTTCTCTAACTCTTCAAATGTTGAATGTAGAACTAATTCTAATTTTTATTTTCCCATCATTACACTATATTAATCTTATCTTATAAATTGCCCCTGTTTTGTCACCCTTGAAATAAAAAATAATCATTTGTACGGAAAATGAGGATCTACGTACATCAAATCGTCTTTAAATTAAGTGGCAGCAGAATAATTATCGTTGAACTTTTAAAAGGTAAGCTTAAACATTAATTCAATACTTAAATGCAGCAATCAATTTGCATTTCTTCTGTACTCCTCCCTAGATATTGTAATGATGGCCAAACCAAGAGTCCTCCACAGGAGCTAGCTTAAATGCCACACGATAGGGCGTTTTTTAAGCTAGTTTATAATAAAGCGTGCACTGCAATTTGGGATACAAAAGGAAAATAAGAGTTACTCCCCTCCAACCATGAAAGCAACTATAATGGCTAGTATAATGTATTAATATATATTTTTAACCTCATAATCTGGCAACCCTGAATCTGAGCTCAACGAAAATCGTTCCCTGCGCCTAACGTTTCTAGGGCTTTTGAATGAACTATGAATCATTGAAATTGGACCAGTGGGAGCGGATGAGTTGCTTGGACATACACACACACAAACACATATACTGTACTTTATATATAAAATTGGCTGGGTTTATAACCGCTTCAGTAACAGCGAAACCGAGGGCAACACGTGTAACTTGTTTAAACTATTCAATTATCTCTACGAACTCTCTAAAAAGGAGGCCAACGATAATAACCAAACAAGGGGCACAGCCCAGTGTCCTGATATAACACAGTCCTTCTAGTAAACTAGTTGCCAACCAAGACTAGAACCCAGTATATCTGCTATTTAATCCATAGATGGGCTTGAGGGGAAGAAATGGCTTTATACCTCGCCTAAGCGTAGATTACTTAAGTGTTATGTAATATCGGTTCTCCTATATGGCCGCGAATCCTGGACAATCTCCTCACAAATGAAGAAGAGACTTGAAGCAATAGAAACAAAGAAAAGAGTACTGAACTGTTACATAATATCAGTCCTCCTATATGGCAGTGAATGCTGGACAATCTCCTCAAAGATAAAGAAGAGACTTGAAGCAATAGAAACAAAGAAAAGAGCACTGAACTTTTACGTAATATCGGTCTTCCTATATGGCAGTGGATGCTGGACAATCTCCTCACAGATGAAGAAGTGACTTCTGTAGTATCACATTTCTGTGGTTCTACAGAAGGATGCTGAGAATACCATGCACTGAACATGAACGAAGTTTTAGACATTTTTTTTTAAATTTCTAGAGCTCATAATGAAGAAAGAGGGCTTGGAAAATTTGACACACATAATGAAGCCAAGAGGGACAGGGGAATGTCGTGAATAACCAACCTACTGATTTCGTGTAAATATTTGGCAGAACAGGGATTAAGAGAGATGGCGAAAAGACAGACTTTACTAAGAGCTACAAAGAACAGGAAAATGTGGAGAGCCATGATCGCCTAGGTCCTGAAGGAACACGGCACATTAAAGAAGAACGATCTTGTGTAAATGATCGAAAGAATTAGTATTAGGAGTGAGCGAAAATACAAACTTTACTAAGAACTGCAAAGGACTCGAAGTTGTGGAGAGCCATGATCGCCCACGTCCTGAACGAACACGGCACATAGAAGAAGAAGAAGAAGAAGAAGAAGAAGAAGAAGGTATCTAATTTATGCGAACCCTCTTTCTGTACCGATGCTATGCGTACATCCACTGAGAAAGGCAACTTTGAATTCAAAATGAGTAAAAAACATACTCTCTCCAGAAACCACAGCAGTATCAGAGATTGTGCAAGTTCAGTCGACCGACTGACCTACCTAGATTCTGATTAAAACTTCACCGTAAATCGCTGTTTTTATTTCATTTAGAGTAATTGTGTCACGAAACAAAATTTATATGGAGTCTCACTGTCATTGGCTTGTCACAACAGGACTGGTTTCATTCAATTTAAACCAAGTGTGACCTAGAAGGTCAAGTACCCGTTGAAAAATAATATTATTATCTACTATTTGAAACAAAATAGGACTTGCTTAAAACTTGAAAAAAAATTAACAGAGCGTCTAAATATTAATTTTTTTTTTATTTTTCTATTTGCTACTCTACCAGTTCTAATGAAAGCATCTGTCTGTATTTCTATTTACATTATTCGGACTATTGTCCTCATCTTTGTTGCCATATTTATCACAACGTTTCGGCCGTTGTACGCTCCGGCCTTCTTCAGGTGGTTGGAATGTCGAATTGGACCCTTTATTTCTGGGGTAGACTGTTCTAGTTCCACGTGCCTTGTCTAATGGGTGTCAGTTATCAGTTATCTCCTGTTAATAAATTCACCTCTCCATGTTCTCCACTGCCTTAACTAGGCATTGAACTCACAACTCTTGGGATCTTGTCACTGGATCTAACCAACAAATAATCTTAAGGACACATGGCACAGTGGATAAAGGCGTCGGTTAGATCTGTTGCTTTGTGGAACAGAATCACAGGCAGATCCTTTTTTTTTCTTAACCTTGTCAAGTCAAAGGGGTAATCTCTACCTTTCTCATATAAACAGTATTTACCCGTTACCTCCCAACAAGGCGGGATGTGGCACAAGACCTTTTTTACGCGGGGTTTTTCGAGCCCGTAGGCCCGGGCAAAAATACGGGGTCGGGTAGCTGTCTAACTCCCCAGATGAGACTCTGCCCTTCGGCATAGCCTCGTTTGGGTTCTTCTCAGCCTGGAGGCAGATAGCTCGACCGACAAGAAGAAGCAGTTCCCAAATACAGAGGTTTGACTACAGACAAAAAAAATCCCCATATAAATTGCGCCACTCTCACAACAACCGACTTCATTTTTTTAAACCCTTTACCTTGAGTGGCCATTGTTGGGACTTGTAACTGAATTTTTTTTAAAAATTCGTTTATTTTTCAATTTGGCGTTTGCCTATGTAGATACGAAATAAATTTAAAAAAATGCACTGATCTACTTCAACAAAACTAATTTTTTTTAATAATAAAAACAGAATAGATTATGTTTACGATTAAATGTGTACGACGGTCGTATTTCTACAAGTGCTTACAAAGTGTTTATATGGTAATACCCGGTTTAGTACAAAGCGGAAGTGGAAATCTTTTGACAACAGGAAGTTTTGATGAGAAGTTTAAAACGAACGCGGTGGATTTAAAAAATTAAGAGACGAACGTTTTTGACATTTTTTTTTCATTAGAAACTGTTTAAAAAAAGGTATGTGAAATAATTCCTTGTTTTATGAAGAATGTTGTCTTAACTTTATGTATTTAAATAAACCATTGTTTTAAGAATAAGTTTCAAGTTGTAAAAGAAGAAAATAAAAAATGACTTTTTTTTTTTTTTTAACATTTAAGGAAGATTATGAATGAATAAAGTAAAGTTCTGTTTACTTTTTCGCACTTGCTAAAAATAAAGCCTTTTTAAAATCTAATTTAAAAGAAGAATTTAAATATAAAATAGAATTAAATTGTGAATATTTTAGTGATGAATTGAATTTGTACTTGTGTTGATCGTTTTTTGTTTTGTTTTTTATGTAAAAATGTTGTTTGGGAATTTTTTGAAAAATGAACGTTTTTTTGGGGTTTTTTTTTTAAACAGTCTTAGTTTAAAAAAAAAAAAAGAAAAGGTTGATAAAAATAATCTTTATTTTGTAAAAGTAAGTGAGTAAACCAAAAAAACATTAACACCTGATAAGATTTTTGGGTTACTGAATTTTTAAGCTAATCAAATTAAGAAAGAAACTGTTTCAATTTTTAAATGCTATGGAGTATGGAGTTTTCTTTTTTTTTAGCATCAGTTTTAAAAGTTTTTTTTCACTCGAGTGACTGATTAATTTATTTTTTATTGCGCCACGTTATAGGTAAAAAGATTTTTCCAAAGATTTTTAACAAAAAAAAAAAAAAAAAAAAAAGTAGTAGTTCCAGAATGTGATACTTTTTAAAAGAAAGAAGTCTTCCTTAGTGAATTATTTTTAGTGCACCCACATCGCTAGCGAATATGACGCAAGAAGTCCAAGGTCAGTTTAAAAGTGAGTTTAAATGGCGGCAATACCGTGGAAAAATGGCACAAGCCACCCTCGGAACTTGCCCTTTTTGGAGACGCCTCGGGAGTCAAGTAATGATTTTTCACATGCATCCCCGCTAACCACCACCACCACGACGAAGGAGAGGTACTTCTTGGGAGGATGGCTTTTTTTTTATTTTATGAAACTACCTCTCTAGCCAGGTGATTAAAGTGCTCAATACCAAAGATAACTAAAAGAGCATTGCTAATCACAATAAGGGGCCTGATAGTAAAATCTGATTTTTAAAATAATTTTTATTTATTTATTTAATTAATCAAATTGGAATTTTATTATCAAGCCCCCCGCCTTCCCCCGTAATCTGTGAAATTCAGTGCTGGTAAATATTAGTTACTAACTAATTATATCGCATCCACTTGTGCGTTGGGGTGCTTGATAAAATTCTCTAAACTGATTAAATAATAATAACAATCATTTTAAAAATCGAATTTTAATACCAGGCCCATGACAAGTGAATTTTAATTGATTAATGTAATCTCATCCACTCATAGGGCGGTGGTTGGGGGGAGGACTTGATAATAAAATTCTAAATTGATTAAATAAATAAATAAATTATTTTAAAAATCAGATTTTATTATCAGGCCCCTCTTAAATGTGAATGTCAGTATCACACTTTCTTAAATTTACTCCTAGAGGTCATATAGCCCAACATATACCATTTTGGAATAAGGCCAACTCCATAGGCAAATTAAAAACATTCTGGGGCTGGATCCAGACCCACAATCCTGAAATTTTTGCTTCCCAACTTCGATTTTTTTTGCAACAAATTTTTTTGTATGGTAACAATTTTTATAACTTGGGAATAATCAAAATTAATTGCGAAAGTGTTGTATAGGATGAAACTGAAAGTGAGTAACTGTTGCCACCAAGGTTCGAGCATGATACTCTGGACTTATGAACATGTTTCCTGCCAAATGTATAAATAGCGGTGTCAGGCAGTGATTATTGAGTGGAACTATTCGATCGAATTAGTGTGCATTAAGGTTTTGATTTAGAATTTACCAGATGTTAAGCGGAGTCGTGCTACTAACAAGGTATTCACTGAATTGGTTAATAGTTGACTTTTACTTCTTTGTTCTTGTTAAGTATTTACTTGCAATTGTCACCCATGAAATAAAAATAACTGTTTGAACAGAAAGTAAGGACCTATGTATATCAAATTGGCTTAAAATTAAGTGGCAGTCAATGAATTATCATTGATCTTTTAAAAAGTAATCTTAAATATTAATGCAATACTTAAATGCAGTGATCAATTTTGTGCTCTTCTGTATTGTTTCGTATTGCATCTATTACTCCCTAACTAATCTGATAAAGGCTCTCTGCTGGAGCTGGTTTAAATGCCGCCCTATAAGGCATTTATTAAGCTAGCGTATGCGCGCATATATATATAATGGACAAAGTCCAACAATTATTTTAAGACATTTTTTATGTTTATACGTTCTTTTTATAGATACAAATATTTAAGCAAATGCTCTGTTTTTAATAAACAGTATTAACAACATTTACCAGCCTGAATGTCTGATAAATTGTCATAGAAAATATGTGTCCTCTGACAAGAATCAAACCTGTATCCTATATGGAACCGTCATTTAGCCTGACGTGCCTTAACTGATTGGGCCACAGAGGAGCGTTCGCAAAGCAAGGTCGATTTTACTGTTTTTAAACTACAATTCTCCATGATTTTCTCTCATTCATTCATATCCAAATGTAAACAAATGACATCACACATTATGAAATAGACAAAGTCTGACAATTATAAAAAGAACGTATAAACATATATATATACACATACACACACATACTTGTTATATTAGAGGCTAACTCGTGACTTTGTTAGGTTAACGATGTCTCATTGTAGACGAGTTTTTGTAACTGCAGGTACTGGTACTAATAATACTTGTTCAAATAGTTATCGCCGAATAGTAATTTGTATAATGATCAGTATAGGGGATAGTGATCACTTAGATGTCACGCTAATTCCCATTAATACGTTTCCTTTACGATCACGTGATTTAATTATGGAATCGTCCATGTTTGCTTGCTGGTGATCTGTGTTCAGACTGCAGTGTCTGCAATGGCACTTTATTCCTATATAACATGTATATATAAAAACAATTTTTTTTGTTGTTGTTGTTGAAATACTAGTTTTTGATGAGATCCCATCAAGATCACAATTTTTTTTGCAGCTACACCTTAGGTCAGAGTGTTAGCACTTGTTAGGGTCCCAGCCATGGGCAAATAGTGAACTTCCAAACAAAAACAAAATACTATGAAAATATAAAAATATATTTTTATAGTAAAAATGCCAGAAATACATTTTTATACTAAAAAAAAAAAAAAAAATGACCAACAATCCATTTTATCTGTAGCTGAAGGTATACACTTGCATTCAAAATATATTTAGTTGAAGCCCAAAAATTGTGTTCAAAATTTTTAGATTTCAGCATTAAATAACCCGTAGAGGTTAATATGCCACTAAACAAAATCAACCCAACCAACACTCTAGATGTTTAAGGTTGGCCCAATAACTATCCTTTTTTTTTTTTTTTTCCTTTTTGCACAACAGTTTACCCAAGTGAAAGTGCTCATTTACCCACTTATCTCCTGTTCTTTCAACCCTTGTGACATACCAGTGACAAGACATTTTATCAAGATGTGTTAAGACATTTCATGTGAATGAGTGAAAGAGAGTGGAACAATAAGTCAGTAGCTTGATTTTACTATCACATCAGTCTCATCTCTGGCTATTATTTTATGCTCTTTAAATAGTCCTTGGGCCAATGATGGTGTAGTAAGAGCAAAATTGATCATGCGCGTTAGATCAATAAGGGTGACGGGTGTTAACCTGTCTTCCTTATTGATCTAATGCTTGATTGAGTTATATTTTGATCTGATATTTTCACTGTATAATGTTAATTCACCACTGCATTCGATTAAGTGCCTTGACAAGGAAAGTTAGGTTGGTTGATTTTATAACATTTCAGCCCTTGCTGAATGTTAGTCTCTCTTTCTTTTCTTTTAATTTTATATTTATCCAGTACCAAATATATGCCTTACAGAAGAAAAATTCCCAATGAATAGTTTTGATGCTAGCTTTTCTACGTTAATTACCATTAAGAATGTCTCCACCTGCAAAAAAAAAACATTTTAATATTGTGACACGCATATATTTATGAGGAGCTTCCATGGCACACATCTCTAGTAACTTCTGACAACCAAGTCCAGCTTCAAGCTGGAGAATGGGTGAAACTGACAGCTCATAACCAGCTGCTTTGGGTAAATGGAGCTGAGCAACCCAGAAAAGCAGTCCATCTAGTCAAAGAAATATCCTAATGTCATTACTCTACTGCCTTCCAGTCATATCCAAACACAGAAAAATACTATAGAAGTAAATTCAGACAAGAATCTTGGGGAGGAGCTTCGAAGGAGGTTGGCTGTAAACACTGACAACGTTCCAGCAACTCCTGCAGACAAACTGGCCTCAAATCTAATGCCCTGTACTCTTTGGATCTTGTTGATACACCCAAGAGGTGGGGCATGTATTCAGGGTAGTGCATGGCTTAAATATACCATCACCCAGTCCTGCACCCTGGAGAGGTCACTGCAGTATCACCACCAAAGGAGTGAATTTTAACCAGACAGGCATTATGTTTATCTTGGAAGATAAATGGATCCCCCCCCACACACACACGTGTGCGTGTGTATGTATATATATATATATATATATATATATATGAGTACAGAGTTGGTATACATGGGATAAAATTCCAATAACCAAAGACACTATTTTTTAAAGAAGTGCTCAATCCAAACTAGAGCAAATAATATTTATTCAAAAATTATAACATAACCATCTTATAACATCACTACAAAAATAGCCATTTAAGTAGTTAAAATATGCATATCAGGTTATAAACAAAATAAATATATATATATATATATATATATATATATATATATATATATATATATATATATATATATATATAAAATGCATACATATATAAAAAAACAGAATAACTAAATTTGCAAGTTCAAAGAAAACATGTACACATTAAAAAAAAAAAAAAGAAGCATATAAACAAAAATAAAAACACACTGACATACCTACATATGTACAAATAATAATAATAGCTGACCACTCGTATTCAAGGATACCTGTCTACTAGGGCGGCAAGCCAATCGCTATTGCAGACTCTTGCTCAGGCACATTTGTGTTTGTTCAACACCCACAGAGCCAACCTGTAGTTTATACTGCAACCATGCTGAGCAGACCGTAGTTAGTTTCTGGGAGAGAGTGTGTTATCTAGAATGACCAACAATCTGAACAACACCAGCACACTCAAAACCTCAGTTATGGTGACTTATGACTTTGTGCTAGCACAGCTATCCGTCTATCCAATTTCACTCACAAGGCTTTGATCAACCCGTGGTATGGTTTTCAGGCACTTCCCAAAGGTGCCGCACGCTGGGATTGTTCCCCTTCCAGACCGATAACATCAGGAAATCTGACAAATCGACCATAGTGAGATTCTAACCTGGGGGGTCTTGTGGTCAGAAAGCGAACATTCTAACCACTTGTGCCTGCACACATATACACAAATATATACATAAATACACACAACCATATATATATATATATATATATAGGTTGGTGCAAAAATAATGACGTAATAATGTCGTTTTTGACGTTAAAAAAAATACGTCAAAAAACGACATTATTACGTCATTATTTTTGCACGAACCTAATAATAAACATAAACACTCACATCCATACATACATATAGACATAAACTAACATATACACAAATGCATAAACAAATGCACCTAGAAAAATACAACCATATATAAATATAAGTAGAAACGAATATATGAATATACATACATACATGCATACATACATGGTTACCAAGGTAACCATAATGAATTCAGAGTTCATGCAAGATTAATGCATGAAGAATTACGACTATTCAATATCAACATAATCATCTATGTTAGGTTAAATCACTAGCAAATAAGAGTAGATTATTAGTAGATCTAAAATAGATCATTAAGTTGATATTGAATAGTTGTGATTCTTCATTCATTAATCTTGCATGGACTCCGAATCTAATATGACTATCTTGGTATCTATCTATCTATGTTAATATATTCGTTTCTACTTCTGTTTATATATGGGTGTATTTTTCTAAGTGTCTGTGTTAGTTTATTTATGTATGTTTGTATGCGGGTGTTTATGTGCCTGTATTTATATTTTTTTTATATATATATATATATATATATATATCTTTATGGTTGGGTGTGTATACTTACGTGTATTTATCCATATATATATGTAGGTATGTTTTTATTTTTGTTTATATGCTGTTTTTTGTATGTGTATGTGTTTTGTTTGAACTTGTGGATTTAGTTATACAGTTTTTTTATATATGTATGTGTGGCTGTTTATATATGTGTGTGTGTGTATATTTATTTTGTTTATAACCTGATATACATATTTTAACTACTTATATGTATGCATTCTACATACACTATTTTCTTGCCCTTATTGCTCTTTATTTTATTATCCCCCTTATCTAAATGTTTGTTCATTTTTCTTTTTTGTTTTCTATTTTCTGTGACGTTCATGCATATATGTTTCGTTATATTTATGTGTCTGTGTATTAGAATATGAATGTGCTTGTCACGTCATTTGTATAATCTGACTTCCCTTTATCTAATGCTTGTAATGTTTATTGATACTTCTTACATCAGTGTTGAATTTACCAGATAAATTGCTACTTAGCTAAAAACAGTAATTATATATATATATATATATATATATATATATATATATTAAAGAAAAACAGACCACTTTAAGGTACCATTATAATAATAATAATTTATTTCACCAGAGCCCTTTTAAAGAACGCCAGATCATTAGATAGCACTTCCAAAAATGAAACAATATATATATATATATATATATATATATATATATATATATATATATATATATAATTTTTTTAATTTTTTTTTTTTTTCCTCTGTTCCATTTTTGAATAACTTTGTAATATTTTAAACCTAATGCTTGGTTAAATTTAGAATTTGAATTTTGTAATTTTCAATCTTCACTTTTAGTGTGAAATTAGAACTTAATTATTTCATATTGACCCCTAGTTTAATCTAGCCTTCACTTTAATGCACTACAGGTTTCTACTTAGAATATGATGTCACGTTTTTTGAATTTTCATATGCTTGTATTCTGATTGGTCGGCATTAGGTTGCGTAACAATGTTTCCCCTATTGAGGGGGTTTGATGTGGTTTTGAATTTTCCAAAAAAAAATTCTATATCTTGCAATCAACACCATCATTTGAGACGACACCAGAAGAGTGGAAACAAAATGGCTATTTTTGTAGTGATGTTATAACATGCATATGTTATAATTGTTGAACTATATAAAAACAAAAGGAAAACATATCTTAGCTGACATTTTTAATCCTCTGATGGATTTGATAGGCAAATGTAAGTATTTTATTTTGCAACAAGTATTTATGCACAGAAGTAAAAATGTTTTCTAGAATTTTTTTAAATTAAAAATGCATCAAGCTAACTGAAAAAAAAAAAAAAAGTCAAGGTAAATTATAAAGGATGCTACATGATGTAATTTAATGTCTAATAAAATCTAAGGAAATTATGGAAGATGCTAAGTAATGTAATTTAATGTCTGATAAAATCTAGGGAAATTATGGAAGATGCTAAGTGATATAATTTAATGTCTGCTGAATGGAAGTGCATAAATGTTTTGAAATCTTATATAATGTAATTATTATTTGTATTTCATTTGAAAAATTAAGCTATATATTATATTTTAAATAATAGACTGTTTTGAATTTAACTGTTTAAAAAAATTATAGTTATGTATGTTCACTTGGGAAGGGAGTATTTCTTTTAGATAAGGAAATATAAAAAAAATTTGGGAACAGATTTATATTTTGGTAAGATTCAATAGCAGCACTCAAGAATAAGTATTATTAAAAGAGAAAGTAACTTAGAATATATATAAATTTTATGCGGGTCTTTATAAATTTAACACTTTGCAAGCTTCAGAATTTTTTTTAAATGAGTTATTAGTGATAAAAAAGGATGGTAAAAAGAATATATATTACCGTAAAATGGTAATGCTGAAATGTAAAAACAGTAAAAAAAAAAATAGCTAAACTGGTTAATCGGTCCTCACTAGCCAGAGAAAAATCAAAAACAAAAAATGTTCAGTGTTTAAATGCACACACACTCACACAGAGGGTGTGATGTGTAAATTGTCACCATTTTATATTTTTAATTTTGCACATACACGTTTGTTTTTGCTGGCCACCTAACTCCCCAGACTTCAACCCTCTTATCATGCATGGGGTACAGTTGAGTGAGACACCAAAAATGAACTGAAGGCAAGGATTATAGCAACATCCACCAACTTAAACAAGGAGACCAAGAAGAGTTGCAGGAGATTCTGAAGTTGTCTGGAGGCCGTGGTTGAAGCCAATGGCAATTTTATTGAATAAATTTACTCTTTACTATTTCAAGATATTTTTGTGTGATGTTTTGTAAATATATCTGTTAAAATGAGATGTCGGTGTTATTTTCATTTTTGCATAATTTAGCTGACAATTTATGCGTAACACCCTGTCCAACCCCAGACAAATGTTATATGGCAAAAAAAAAAAAAGAAATTAAACGCTAATTACTTTGAATCTTTAGCATTCAAACCCACCCAGTAAATATAAGCTCTCAAAGTCTCACTGTTTGCATGACTTCCTACTTTATTTGCGATAATGTTGCCATATATTATGACAGAGTATACATGGGATGGGTTATATCGGGTTGAACATTGAGAGCTGATATATACAGGCTGTGTTTGGGCAGGTTGAATGCTAAAGGGTTAAACCCATCAGTCAATCCCTCTGTTTACAGAGAGATGGCTGGTAGGACTTAATAAACACTGATTCCAACACTTTCAAGTAATAATCCAAATTAGCCCTACTCATCACTGGGAACCTGTCCAAGCTATATGACTATAAGACTAAGCACATTGCTGATTTTTTAATCAGATGTTCAGTTATTGCTGATACATTATTGCACCTATGTAAATTGTCCAACTATTCCTTGCAAATATTGACTGATAGTGGTATGTGTGAATTGATTCATGCTTCCAACGTTTGACCTGTTCTGCCTAAATAGTCATCATCACACTAACATCTAAATCAGCAAACTACATTTCATGAAATACATTGATTAGGCACACTGGATGTTTTTAGGTTAGAATTATCAGTGGTCTCAGGTCTTATGCCACAGTGACCCAGTTGATAATCCACATCACTTCTAAAAAATGTTCCTTCCAGCACTGAACATGCTTCACCACTCACATATTTCTTGAAATAGAAGAGCCTGTATGCTGAGTTTGTACAACTGGCCTCTATCAAGGCTTTAAAACAGGTACTCCATTCAAGGAACAAGTGAATCTCCATCAAATATGAATGGCTTTGGTGCTGGGAGTTTTGTAATCATCAAAGATTCCCTTAGGGCCTGAATCAGTGAGTCTTCATTTGAGTTCAAATTGGGAATTGGGGAGTCAACTTCAATTTTGTTGTTTGATCTCAATTCCACTTCAGTATATACATCGCATTCAGTGTCTATGATCTCAAGATCCCTCTGATCCTCCAGCATATTTAATTTCTCTCTCAGAGCAGATCTCTCTCCTGGTTCAGTTGATCATGTTTCGATGACAAACATGTGTTTGCCTCTGCTCTTTTTACAGATAAATGTGAGTCTTTGTGACTACCCTGTCTGGTTCTTGATACAGTTGATCCATAAATTGATTGTGCATCTTATCTTTGGGTCAACTGGGAGAGAGACTCTTTGACAGCTGTTGCATCACACTCCTTGTTATCTACTTCCTTGTAGTGTTTGGTAAGCACAAATGTTATCTCGGCAGTCACTGAAGAGCAGGTGTCCATTTTCCTCAATCTGAACCGCTAACCATTACACCACCATGCCTCTCTATCTTCACAATACCCAAAGGATAGCCATTCTCACTTGGAACCTTCTTAATAAATTTAATTTCAGGATCAAGTTACCAAGCATATTGCCAAGTCTCGATGAACCAAGGTTTTATTTAATCAAATTAGTTTTCTGCTGTTTAGAATGTAAAGAATCCTACCAATTTGTAAAGGCTGGTTTCTGGTATACCAATGTTAAAAATCATGTACATTATCTGTACCATGACATCAAAAAACAGGAAGAACAACACTGTTCACCTTTTCACATATGAAATGAAATGCCAGGTGCAGTTTATTAAGTGATTGATGGAACAATCCAGCCTCAACCTCATTTTAAAACACACAAAGTGTCTTGTTTACATATCAAACATGATGTTTGGGTCCTTCAATGTGTGCAAGCAGATCTTGCTTGAAAAAAAACAAACATATTTGCCATTGTTGGCCTTAAAAGACTTCCCATCACAATCCCAGCTTATGGCTGCATCATGTTGAAACCCCAGTTTCCATACAATCACAAAAGTTAAGCAATATCAAGTCTGGTCAGTACCTAGATGGATGACTGCTTGGGGTTATCAGGTGCTATAAGTTTGGATGTGCAGGTGGCGTAATGGATAATGGACGGGAAATGTAAATTGGAGAGCAGAGTTCCAATTCCCATTGGGTTCTGCATAGTCACTTACATACAAATACCGCTTTTCCTCCAGCTATGGGTTAATTAGAAATGTATCACAAACCAATTATTATGATACAAAAAAATTAGTAAAATTGTGTACAAAATATTTAGATTTCAGCATGAAATAAGCCATAGAGGTGTTGATATGCCACTAAAAAAAAGATAACCAACCAACCAACCAGCCAGGTGCAAAGTATTAAGTGATTGATGGAACACTCCAGCTTCAGCCTCATTTTAAAATACACAAAAGGTGTCATCCACATATCAAACATGATAGTAGTCAGTACCCAGATGTTTGACCGTTTGGTAATACCAGATGCTATAAACTTGGATGTGTTGGTGTTGTAATGGATAATGGCTCAGAATTGTAAGCTGAAAAGTCAAGTTCCAAATCCCGTTGGCTTCTTTATATTCACTTACATGCAAATATCCTTGAAAAAGTTACAAATCCACATTTTTTTTCTCTCCAGCTATGGGTTAATTAGTACGACTTGTATTGCTAAATTATTACCTCAGGAAAAAAAAAGATTCTTACAATCTAAAAATATTTTCTGGCTTTAAATAACCTACAAAGGGTTGATAAGCCATAGAAAACGAATCAATCAATCAAATATTGATTAGCTATGCAGGCATGTCTTTTAGATTTATTTACATTCTCTGGGATATAAATGTATAGAAACTACTGTGGCCACAAAGTGAGGGATCAGTTTATATATTGATTGTAACATAGGATAGATCCCCCACTTTATATCCACATAATTTTATGTGACTATCAAATTCTGATTATGTGTGAATCTACCTCTTCTCCCCCAGCTGTGGGTTAAATAGTAAGACTTGTATCACTAAAGCATTATCTCAAAAAAAAAAAAAAAACCCCAAAAAACCTGTACACTGTAAAAATATTTTCTGGTTTTAAGCCCCCCCTAAAGGGTTGATAAAAACTAATCAGTCAATCAAAGAATTACTATTCTGTCTATTTGCCTATATATGATCTTATTAAAGCTGAATTCTACAAACATTGTGGCAAACTCCAAGTCCATAAAGATGTCCTCAAGAATATGTTGAGGGAAAGCAAAAGAAATGCATCAGTGCAATTATCAATAGTTTTTTGCAATGTTACACAGGTGAACAAGCTATTAATATCAAATGAGAGTATAAACTTATCCTCAATCCTGAAAGGATGTTTCTGCATAGGGTTAAATGAATCTTTAACATAACTACTTGTATAACATTCCAGCACAAGCAGTAACAACACAGCCAACCACTTTGCCAACTTGTACTGATCCTACCATCACAGGATTGGACACATAAGAACGTTATCTTTTATGAGTTTTAGGTAAACCATACAATCGTAGTCGTATGGGACTCGCCGACCTAAATAAATCTCCACCAGAAGGACATAAAAACTGGATGTGTAAATAAACAATCTAATAAATAGTGTTTATTATTTTTGTTGTCAATTCTCAGGAACAAAAAAAAAAAAATGTATAAATTCACCACCATATGTTTATTTATTTTTTTTTTATTTTTTTTAAATTCTAATCATCACTTTTTAAAACCATAAACATTGTCGAGGGAGTAAAGGTGGTTAAAATTATAGTGGTGTCAAGGTGAAAAAAAGGTCTAGGTTTGCCCTTTAAACTGTAGATATAAACTGTAGATTAAGCACTCAAGATCATAAATATTTAAAAAAAAAAAAAAAGACTTCTTTATAAAAATTTTATAATAGTTAATAATTCATTATGAATTGATCCGTCAACAGAAACCAAAACAAAATATGCTCATACCAGATGATTTCTTAAAATATAAAAAATAATTGAATGTGCAGTAATTAATTGATTGCAGTGTTGGTTGAAACATCCAAAATTCACTCTAGACTCCTGAAATATAAAAACAAAATATTCATCTTTTACTTTCAACTGGTGAAACATTGCTGCCAATCTTGTCCTGCACTTGAATTCATAAAGTAGCAAAGAATAATTCCCATGAAAATATAGAAAAAAGCATAGGGAAGCTATGTTACAGCATTGGAAAGTAACTGAAGTCGAGACACAAGGTCAGGACTTATAATATTGCAGATTCTTCTTTTGATTTTCTCCAGAATCTTTAAATACATTGTGGAAGCACGAAACCAGATGTGACAGCACTATTCCAAGTATGGATGAATGGTCGACCTATAAATGGGCAAGAGAGATTCTGGTGAATTACCATATGGGCATTAAATTTATGCTAGAATATTATTCTACAAGTATTCCTTTCTCAAGCGCATCAGTTGGCATCACAAGCAATAATATATCTATATCCCTCTCTCCCAAACTTTCTATTTAAAGGCATATGGCCATATTCCATTTAAACACCAGTTCCTGTACGATCACCAAAATTAAGCAATGACGAGCCTAGTCCGTACCTAGATGGGTGACTGCTTGGAAATACCAGGTGCTAAAAGCTTGGATGTGTCGGTGTTGTAATGGATAATGGTTTGGAATTGTTAATTGGAGAGCTGAGTTCCAATTCCTGTTAGGTTCATTATATTCATTTACATGCAAAAGATACAAATCCACCTCTTCTGTGGGTTAAATTAGTGAAATATGTATCTCTATTGTCTCACAAAAAATCTAAAAATATTTCCTGGCTTTAAATAACCTGCAAAAGGTTGATAAGTCATAAAAAAGATTCAATCCATAAAATACTCATTAGCTGCACTTGCATGTCTTGTTTTATTTATATTCTCTGAAATAGAAAAGTACCAGCAGGGATACCTGGCGTTGCTCAGAAGACTTCTGAATAAGTTTATTATTGACTATTTTAGCAATCTTATGGAAAATAATTTTTTATTCAATCTTTAACAAATAAACTTCATTGTTTTTTTTTTTTTTTTTTTTTTTTTTTTTGTTACAAAATAACTAAATTTAGGAAAATACCACACTCGAGGATGGGGGGTGCTGAGCATTCTCTTATTCTTATTCAAAAAGATACTTAATTTTTCAATTTAAATACTAACATAAATACTTTTAATGTTTTCAAACAAATCAAACATAAAAATTCATTGACCTTTTTTCAAATTCATTATTAATAAAAAAGTAAAACTTAAGATATATTTAAACATTTAATTTAAATTTTTTTTTTTTTTTTTTTTCAAGCAAAAACTATAGCGAGCCTTACATTGAAAAATAATTATTTACTGTTTATTTTAGAGGGTAATTTAGATTTTTCTAAAGTAAATAAAGTTTTACTTTTAAACATTAATTACTATTTTGAAACAGTAGAATTTAGTTTTGAAAAGTGATTGAATTTCAAGTAATATTTGTATTTTAAAGGATAAAAAAGTTTTATTTAAACAAAA